>JBCNJP010000006.1:38346730-38607676 GCA_039602395.1 Deinandra increscens subsp. villosa
AACATGCAAAGGTGAAGGGTCCGGATAAAAGAAAAACGAAACGATACGGTTCGGTTTTTATCGTGATAAAATGTGATTAACGAGTGAAAATATTCGGTGAGTTTTAGTTACAAAATTTCGACACGAGTGATGATCTGGTGATAAATTTTAGATAAAAATATTACGTTTAAAAAAAACGTTAGACGGCACGTTAAATAATCATTTCACAAAAATAGTTTAAATAGTGGACATTACGATTAATATTTTCTACGCGTTGGGTTTTATTAAATATTAGACGTCCGAGATGAGTGAGTTCGTACGTATTTAAATACTACGTACGTGACAGGAATAATAGATAAAAATATTATTATTATTTTTCTTTCTTATTATTAAAATTTCACCGAAAATAAATATATTATTTCACAATTTAAGGTGGACGATTATCGCAGGGTCACGTCAAGACTAAAATAATGTTGGCATAATACGTTATCAAAGTTAAATAAGCTAGATTATATGCACAATTAACAGATAAACATCATTATTTGCACTGATAAAGATCAGTGAGGACCCACACTTGATCACGAACTCCTCTTGATGAAGAAGCTTTGGTCGAACCACACAAGAAATCGAAACCCCTAGGGTTTTTCTTGTTGCCGAAAATTAGAGAGAAAGGGAGAGAGATTAGGGTTTGCTCTTTTATCAGATAAATGCAGCAACTAAACCTTAAACCCAGAGGGTCTATTTATAGGTTTAAAAGACTTGATAAACAAGTTAGGGTTTGGGATAGGGACCATCCACGAATTCGGTCTAAGGCCTATCCCAATCCTTTTCTTAATTGTAATCCAATTACAATTCCCCTCTGTTAACAATTAACTGTTAGTTTTTAACGAAACCTCGTTAAATGTTCGTGATAAATATTAATTAACTATTAATTAATATTAATACATTTGGTGTCGAGACGTGTGATCCCGTAGGCGTAAATACTTTTCGGACATACGTTTATTAATACGTGATCATATCCCTACAAGAGAGAGATCCCTAATGGGGAGGTAGAAGATAGAGTGAATTGGTGAAAATGTGTGTTGGGTGCTAGGGTTTGAAATGAGAAGGAATGGTCATCCTTTTATATTTATATGAAAACTTTAGGTTAGGGTTTTTGGTGAGGTTATTGAAACCGGTTGGGGGAGGGGTTCTCCTTGTGGTTCGGTTTTTATAAAAAGAAAGGAAGCAAGAGTGTTTTCGGTTTGAGTGATCATGGGAACAAAGTGTGATGTGTTTTGTGTTGTTTGTGTGGACCGCAAAAAGAGAGGAGGGGGTCGGGTTTGGTGTGTGACGAGACAAGGGAGGGATGGTGATGAGGTGTGGTGAGGGTGGTTGGTCAAAGGCATGGTGGTGGAGTGTAATCGTGGTTGACTAAAAGAGTGATGGTGCTGTAAGTGTGTAAGTTGATTGGTATGGTGGAAAAAGGTGGTGGTTGATGTGCATGGAGGGTGGGGCCGACTAGGTGGCTGTGGTGGTGGTGGTGATCGAGGGTGATGGTCGGTGGTGATCAATGGTGGCGGTGGGTGGTTGCATGCAACATGCAAAGGTGACGGGTCCGGATAAAAGAAAATGAAACGATTCGGTTCGGTATTTATCGCGATCAAATGCGATTAACGAGTGAAAATATTCGGTGAGTTTTGGTTATAAAATTTCGACATGAGTGATGATTGGTGATAAAGTCTAGATAAAAATATTTCATTTTTTTTATTAAAAATGTTAGAGGACACGTTAAATAAATATTTAACGAAAATGATTTAAATATTGGACGTTATGGTTAATATTTTCTACGAGTTGCATTTATAAAACCTCCTTCTTCACTTGCTTTAGCTTGATTTTCTTTAGATTTTGTGGTTTTGAAGCTGAAACTTCCTCAATTTTATCATGTTGTGCACTAAAACCCAAACCAACATTTTTTCCTGAAATCTTCTACTCAGAATTTGAATTCTGATGTCCATTCTTTGCCAACCTTGAAAATTCAGCTTTGACTTCATTAACATTTTTCTGCTCATAGAAAATCATCTCATCAAATTCAGGTTGAGAACGAATCTTCTCACTAGATATAGCTGAATTCTCATGTTCTGTTGACGTTGAACCGGATACAAACTGTGGAGCTGAAGGAATTTCAGATTTCTTTCCCTTCTTCTTTTTGGCCTTCTTGTTTTTCTTCTTCTTTACTATCTTCTCTTCTTCTAAAATTGATGATGAAAACTTTGAATAATCATAATCTTCCACCTTTTCTTTCACATCCTTAACAACTTCTTTAATATTTGCAGGGGGGGGGGGGTGAAGCTGTTTTATTAAACATTTTTTTCAAAATTGACATCATTTGCTAAAAAGCTTGTGAGCAATTGTGAATTTGAGACATTATTCAGCAACTGATTGGAATCAATAACTTGAATCTTTAGATCTAAAATTTGCTGTTGAGCTTCACCCAACTCCTTCTCGGTAGCTATCAATCTCTTCGCAACCTTATAAGTTTCAAATTTTTGCAAACGAAGATTTTCCAGCCCATCAAACAATTCCTTCTTCAATTTATCTTCATTACGTTTTTTGAAGTTCCATATTTGCAGTTTGAACTTTATTGACACTAACCAACTCTCTCTTTTCATCCAACAATTTCTCCATATCAACCTGATATGCCTGAATTTTAGCAATATATTCTTCAGAATTCTTTGTGAGTAGATCAAGCTTGATTTTTGATTTATCAAACAAATTTTGAAAATCATTCGCAGCATCTTCCGCTTCATCTTTCTATTTCTTGACCTCTTTAACCAATTCCTCATTTTCTTCAATCAATTTAGCAATTCGTTCTTCACAATCCCTTTCATTCTTTTTAAACATCTCCAAATCATTCTTTACATATTAAAGAACTCTGGTATTCAATGTAATCTCCTTTTCCAACAAATCATTTTTCACAACCAATTCTTTCTCGTTCTTCTTAGAAACTGCCAAATCCTCCTTCACCAACTTAAGTTCATCAGAAAGCTTGCTGATTTCATTCAAAAATGAAGTATTTTCTTTCAACAAACTTTCCATATTTTTAGCTGATTTGTAGGAACTTGGATCTGAACTCGAATCTGAACAGTAATCATCTTGCTGATCATGAGTGACAAGCAAAGTAGATGTATCAAAATGTTTGCCCCAATAAAAAACACCATCATTCTGAACCGCTAAAGCTGTCTTGTTTGAATTACTTGCTGATGGTTGAGAACCAATATTAGATGTAAAACCAGGTTTGTTAACATGTGACTGTTGACATTCTTTAGCAAAATGTCCAAGCTTGGAACACTTGTAACATTTCAACTTAGATTTGTCAAAACCCAATCTTCCTTTAAAATCAGAAGTAGTTCTTCCATTTTTCTTGAAAAAACTTTTTGATCTTTGACCCAGCATAGCATATTGCCAAGATAGATCCAATTCATTTATTTAATCATCATCAAGTCCATCAAGATCATCTTGTTATTTTTGCATCAACAACATTTTTGATAACCAAACCAAAAGATGAAGATATTAAAGCAACAATCATATTAGCACTGTTTTGGCTAAAAATTACAAGAATCAATTTAGTAACGAAATTAGTTTGTGAGGTATGGTGCCCTGGATGTTTGAACTTGTAAGATCAGTTTTTCTAGTCAAGATTCAAGGTTTAGAAAGAATAAAATGGAAACACAAATAACAACTTCCTTGAATGCAACTAAGAACACTGAGATTTTTGAGGGGAAAAATCCCTTAACACACGTTGTCCGTTTATTCCACCGAAAATAATTTGATTACAAGTGTTTGCGGTAATAGCTAAGTGTATGAGTGAGAGTACAAGTGATCGTAAGTGTGTAAAATGAATCCTATACCGCCTTTAAATACAATCAGATCCTAACTAACTATCCGTGATTCTTGGGATCTTCTTCTTAACGACTCGAAGCCGTTATTTGACCGAATTTGGTGGCGGGTCTTCATTTCCATACGTGATTAGACTTTGACTGAGTCCACATGACCGTTATCCATCTTCTCGTTCCTGGCTTGATCATATAGAATCAAATAAAAGATTAGTATTGTCGTCCTAGCATGTAGGGTATCCGTGCATGCTAGGATTAGATAGATTAAATAGATAAATTCAGAATACATTACATCCTGGGATGATAATCATATAAAGGTACCACGAACATAAATAGAAATCTTGGGTACCGATAACTGAAAGCGCAGTCCCTGTACATTTGCCATCCAGGGGTGTTAAGCTGTCGAAGATCAATAGTAAAATTCAGGGGCAAAATCCAGGGTATAACAATTGCCCCCAAAATTCGCACCTTGTAGATAAGATTTTACAGCTGTGAATTTTCAAATTGAGATGAGTCATCGTTTTCGTTTTAATCCTATTCGCAGAAGTTGCTTTTTCAGTTTCGATCTCATCCATTACCGTCTTATCACCCTGTAATTTCTTCCGCTCATAAATACCCCCATTACTCGAGCCTTTTACCTCACCCGAGTTAAAATTAAGAGCATCCATCATCTCTTTCACTTATTATGACCAGGTAATTTTCTCCTCTCTGATCTCTTTTCCTTTTCTCAAACCATGACCAAACGACGTATCCGTCGCGAACCCACTGTCTCTCTTTCCGGGGTGGAGGATTTCCTTGATCAGAAATTTCTTCTTCATCCCGAGCAAGAAAATTGCACTTTCATGAACAATGAGATTGCATTAGTGAAGGATTCTGGTCTTCTTCCCCCAACTGCTGTTATCAGGGCTTTCGGCCCTAGATTAAGGTCTGATTTCGTCTCTCCATCCTGGTCTGTTTTCTGTTCACTCCGTTTAGTATGGGTATGTCCTACCCCTTTTCTGGCCTCGTTGCCGAATTCTTCCAGGCCACTGGCCTTTCCTACGCCCAAACTCTTCCTGTCGCGTGGCGCATCCTGGGAACCCTTGATCGTCTGAACAGTTCTTTTGAACACCCAATCGGCTTACCGGAAATAGCCCTCGCTTACGAGCTAAAATCCCACGGTTCCAGCCGTTTCCTGTTAAGTCCCTTTCGAAGGACATGCAACTCGTCCCTATACCCAACACAGTGAATGGAAGGGTAAATTCTTTTTTGTCAAGCGTTCCAGCATACCAGGTGGTTATCAGCTTCCAGAAGCTTGGGTTATAGAGGGTAGGCATACCTGCATTAGATATTAGGGTTTTTGTTTGAAATCATACAATCTGACCTTGAATGTTGTCTTTTGCAGCAAAGAGTTTGAAGGAGATAGGTCCTGAAGAGGAGGAAACAGAGAGTAATTTGCAGAAATTCATGGGCATCCTCGAGTTTGAGCGTGCATTTAGAGTTGCTAAGCATCCAGCCCTTTCCCAACCTACCGTCAGCATGTCGAGCTGTAAGTACGCCTGCATATTGCCTATTTTTGTCATACCTGACTGCTGACATCCTGGGGTTTATCTTTTTCCGCAGCTGCCCCTGCCTAGGATGTTGATGACCTTGAAGCTGCCTTCTCCTCAGGGCTAGTTGATGACCAGGAGCTGATGATTTTCAGTTCCGTCAAAGCCGAGCCTGTTGATACCCGTAGATGGAAAAATGCTGGATTAGACAATGTTTTGAAGATGTCAAGATTTCAAGTTTTTCTTATTGGCCGAACCTTGTCCGAACCCCAGCCGAACTGCAGCCAAACTGCAGGTTCGGAGAGGTAGTAGAGTTCGGACAGCGAGGGTCTTATATATAGGTCAATAGGTTTGAATTTTGTAACTAAGTTTTCTTATGTGTGTGTAAGTGAACGTGTTTTGAGCTCTGAGTCTCTGTAATCTGATCTTGATTATCGAATGAGACTGAGTCTTATTATTTACACGTTTGTTCATCGTTTTGTTTACACAATGATAACGAGTTGATCATGATCCATCCGCTCACGCACTTTCAAGTGGTATCAGAGCTTTCTGGTGCTGCTCAACTCGTTTTTGATCATTTGTTTATAAACAATTCGTTTCTAAACAATTCGTTTCATCTCCTAAACTTTCGTTTCTGAAAATTTGATCATTTCACATCATGTTTCACATTAAAAACAGTTTTCGAGTGTTTTTCGATCTATTGATCATCTGTTGCTCGTGAGATTCAGTTTTTCTGAGTGTTTGAGAGTTTCGGAAATTTCGGTTGTCCGAACCCGAGGTTCGTCCCGATAACCGCTCCGAACTTGAAGTTCGTCTCAGTAACTGCTCCAAACTTGAAGTTCGTCTCAGTTACCATTCCGAATTTTGAGTTCGTCTGACGTTTGTTTGAATTTCTGTTCGCTGAGGTTCTGATCTTAGTTCGGTTAAGGTTCGTTTGAGGTTCAGATCTTAGTTCGGTTAAGGTTCGTTTGAGGTTCGGATCTTAGTTCGGTTAAGGTTCGCTTGAGGTTCGGATCAAGGAAATTCGTCCTCTGTTCGCCTCCAGTTCGGCAGAGTTCGGACACGTATATTTTCAGTTCGGACACAATTCGTTTGAGGTTCGTATATGCTCAGTTTGGAGGAGCTCGACCCCAGCCAGGGGCTCTGCCCCTTGGACCCCGCCAGGGGCTGCCGCCCCTTGGACCCCGCTTCTCAGGGGCGCTGCCCCTGAACCCTCGTTACGTGGGGATTTCCAAGAAGCTTTTGGGATTCTAGTTTTTGGTGTGTTAGCTTTCGGTTTTGGTAAAGAGTGATTCAAGCATATTGCATTGATTTTTTCATAAATTGTTAAAAAATGAGTTCATCACAAGTTAGTCCTATGATACCTACACTGATGAAATGGGAAGGTTATCCTGAATGGAAAGTTGATTTTGAGATTTACATCAACAAACATTTTAAAGATTTTTGGAAGATAATCGAGAAACAATTCAAATGGCCTACTGATGCAAGAGGAGATGTAATAATTCATCGACATCTTTCTCTAGAAGAAAGGGATTATACAAATAATGATGAAAAAACAAGAGACATTATCAAAACTGCTCTTTCAAGAGAGTTATTTATTGAAATCACAGTATATTGGACTGCGAAAGATAAATGGAATGCATTGAAAGAAAAAGGTGAGACATGTGCACATGTTCAGACCATGAAGATTGGTTTAGATTCTACTGATTCAAAATCATATGATTCAGCATCTAGTGGTTTAGAATCAGAAAGTAATGAGTTGACAGACAAAAAGGATTGTGATATTGTTGAAAATGCGTGAGCATCGGATCGTCTACTCGATCTAGCTATCCGGACATTGAAACGTAATTAACCGATTGTTTTATTGATCAAAACGAACAATTACAACCAGTGTAAACACAGAGAATTGACACAGAGATTACACACTCAGAAACACACACTTAAGATTTGCTCACCCGCTCAGAACTCCTAAACACAAAGACCAAACTACTATATATACCCGATCGGCCGAACTCCCACCGAACCCCAGGTTCGGCCGGTCCGAACTTCAGGTTCGGACCTAGTTCGGCCAACCCTATATTGGCTTGAACTTGGTCTTCGTTCGATACTTCACACGACGCACATTTCAGGTATCAACAAACTCCCCCTCGTCGTGTGCAGTATCTCTTCTCTTTTCTTCTCAACATCATCAAATATGTATCTTCAATCAAGCTCCTCCTCAAGTAAAGAATCCGTTTATCCAATGAAATGAATCTTCGAACAAACTCCTCCTCAACTCAATCGTAACTTGACCTTGAATACTTGATGATATCTAGTATATCTCTGGTCTTTATCAACAGCTTCAGAAGACTTGAAGTTGTGATAGCTTGCACAACAGCATCCTGCATTAACACTTAAATAATCTTGGCGCAAAACGTCTCTTCGAGACTCCAAGATATGATTTTGAAAATTGATTTTTATATCACGTGTTGATCATACCGAAAATAAAGCAGAAACAAATTTTTTTTGGCTTTTTGAAAGTTTTTATCAAAACACACCTAAAATCTTTTTGATCTTTTCTAAAATGAAATGAAATTGCAATACAGAATCAGACACTATTTTTGGTATGAGAAAGATCACTATATGGGATCATATTGATCATAACACACTGAACTACACTTCAATTTCAATTAATTGAAACACATAAGTCATGTCGATTGCTGGTATAATTTGTCCATCTTAAGCTCAGACAGAATCATACTCATAACATCTGGATATGTTAAGGTATTGATTAGATTTGCTTTGACCAGTGTACCCCACACTATCAGACATATTCAGACATTTTCTGTTTTTCTTTCTTTTTCTTTTGTGTGATTGCATTTTTGAATTTTCACATTGCATACTATTTTTCATGATACAGTCAACTGTGTTCCATGCAAAAAGAAATAAGAACGTTAAATCGTCTACCTTAAGGTCGATCTTTCGATACGCAGATAAGGCCTCGGATTTAACAAAATAAGAAAAATAAAACAAGTTGAAATTGTATAACTCAACAACAATCAGGTCGGTACTTCCGTACACGCAGAGAAAGTCCGATGAGTTATACGAAACACCAAAGAAAATAAAACAGAACGTCAAACGAACAACGATCAGGTCGATCTTTCGATACGCAGAGAAAGTCCGATCGTTTGACAAAATAAAGAAAATCAAACAAGATTAAATCTTTGCAAAATGAACACATGTATACACAGTGACTTTTCATTTTGAATTTCACACTTATTTTTCTTTTTGTGTCATGAAGTATGCATCAAGATGTTATCCACATGGTCAAGCATTAGTATTTAGTGTATATCACATCTGAATACTTTCTGATTTGTCGAGCCTACCAAGCACATCAAATAATGATCTTATGGCCCTTTCATCTACTTTATCCACAAGTCAGATACGTATGCCAATGTACCATCATTTCCCAATGATCAATTTCTCATAATTTTATATTTTGCAAGTATTCACCTTCCTTCATTATATATTTTGCATGTATTCACCTTCTCCCCATACCATGCATTACGCATTTTCTCAATTACTCCCCCTTACTTACAATTCTCCCCCTTAAAATGAAAACTCTATTTTTGGATTTTCATTTTATACAAAACAAGACCCTATTTTTGGCTTTTTGAGAAAAAACGTAAGCAAAGAAAATTGATCAATCAACACGGATATGTTTCAGATTTTAGAATTCAGAAAATTTGTCATTAATTTAAATTAAGCAGAATACTCCTCCATCAACAATTTTTCAATCGTCGATAGGTCTTCTAGAAGTACCTGCACACTGGACAACCTAATTAGTTCACAAATGACCCGAAGCGAATCGCTTCTGGTCGACCAGTGTCCTGATTTTGCTTTGAAACCACCTTAGGTTTCCATTCCCGTTGTTTTGGTAAATCAGCTTTCGATGAAACAGTCACAGGTGACTGTGATGAGGAACCTACATTTTGATCTTTAGAAAACTTTGGAACAAAACGTTTTTGTTTTTGAAAAAATGTAGGTTCAAATTCATCAAAAACTCTGCCTTTTTCATCAAAGAACTTTGGTGTGGCAGGTTTACCAAAAACTGATTTCTTATGAAATCTTTGTGATGAATCAGCAGGTGAGGGACAATCTTTTGCCATATGCCCTGGGCGACGGCAAATATAACAAATTCTTGTCGTTTTATCCCATCTTTGATGTACATGCGAAGAACACACATGAATATCTCTAACATGATCAGAATGCGAATCATATACCTGATGCCTGTGATCATGTACCCATTTAGATGTTGGGCTTCGAGATTGAGAACTTTCAGACAAAATATCAGCTTTCACAAACACTTCTGAAATTTTCCGAGCATCCACGCAGTGAAGTGGAAATTCTTTGTCTGAAAATAATTGATCCGAACCCTTGAGTTTGTAAAAACGTTCGGGTTGAATTTTATCAGCTTGAAAAACTTCCTTCTTCACTTGTTTCATCTTTAATTTCTTCAAATCTGGGGATGAAGATGCTTGAACCTCCACAACTATATCCTTCTTCTCATGAAAACCCAGACCAACATTCTTGCCAGATCCTTTCACCTCCGATGTAGAATGTCCATTCTTGGCTAATCTTGTGAATTCAGCTTTCACATCAGGAAGTTTCTTTTGATCATAGAAAATTGACTCATCAATTTCAGGTTGAGACTGAATCTTGTCACTTGATGTAGCCGATTTCTCATTATCAGCAGATGACGAACCTGATACAAACTTTGGTGCTGGAGGAATCTCAGATTTCAAAACCTTTTTCTTGTTTTTCTTGCTTTTCTTCTTCTTTACAACCTTTGCGTCTTCAGAAGTAGAAAATGAAACCTTTGAATAATCAAAATCATCAATTTGTTCCTTCACTTGTTTGACAGCTTCCTTGATATGAGCAGGGGGTGATGCAGTTTTATCAACATCCTTTCAAAATTTGCATCATTTGCTAAGAAGCTCGTGAAAACCTGAGAATTGGAAACATTGTTGAGCAATCTTTTTGCATCAAGAACTTGAATTTTGAGATCAGAAATTTGCTGTTGAGCCTCTGGAAATTCTTTTTCTTTAGCAATCAAACGCTTGGCAACTTTGTGAGTTTCAAATTTTTGCAAGCGAAGATTGTCAAGTCCTTCATGTAGCTCCTTCTTCAGTTTATCCTCATTTCTCTTTTGAATTTCCAAATTTGCATTTTGAACCTTGTGAACCCTAACCAACTCACGCTTCTCATCCAATAACTTTTCCATATCAACTTGATATGCTTTGATTTTAGCATCAGATTCTTCAACACGCTTAGTAAGCAAATCAAGCTTAATCTTGGATTTATCAAACAAATTCTGAAAATCATTTGCAGCATCTTCTGCCTCTTCCTTCCATTTCTTCACTTCTTTGACTAACTCACCCTTTTCTTCACAAATTTCAGCTTTCGAAGTTTCAGCATTCTTCTTATCTTGCTTCAATACTTCTAAAACCTCATTCAAAGTTTGGATTTCCATGGTCAAATACTCATTCTTTAAAGTCAACTTCTTGCCATGATCTTTAGAAATTTCCAACTCTGAATTAATCACATCAAACGCCTCAGACAGTTGTTGAACTTTGTTCATCAATAAAGCATTTTCTTTCATCAAACTCTCCAAATTTTCAGCAGATTCATAAGAACTTGGAATTGAACTAGTATCGGAACTAGTTTCTGAACAAAAATCTTCTTGTTAATCATGCGTAACTATCAATGCAGATGACTCATACCCAAACTGTTGACCCCAATCATATACACCATCATTTTGAGCAATCAAAGCAGTGGTCTTGCTTGTGCTACTAGTAGATGGTTGAGTAAAACCAGGTTTTGGTGATATAGGAACAACAGACTTACTTGCATGTGCCTGATGACAATCTTTAGCAAAATGTCCAAGTTGTGAACATTTATAACACTTTAATTTGGACTTGTCAAAACCCAATTTATCACCAGAAATATTCCTTCCATGCTTCTTAAAGAATCTTTTAGATCTTTGACACAACATAGCATATTGCCAAGATACATCCAGTTCGGTTAGTTGATCATCATCAAGAGCATCAAGATCCTCACTAGTTAGCTTCGCATCAGCAACATTTTTTAGAATCAATCCAAAGGATGATGAAATCAACGCAGAAATCATTTTGGCACAATCATCGGTTGATTCTGCTGAAAAAGCATTTTGACTTGAAAAATTTGGAATGGTAAAATTGCAACCTCTTGAAGAATTATTATCAGAATTTCCTAAAGCTCCAGCTATAAAAGCAACACTTGGTGCTGTATTCTGATTTGGTTTAGACTTTGCACTCATGCTTGCACTATTTTCACCATGATACAACTCAGGATGTTGCAAGGTAGCGGTTGACTTCTTTGAGTTTAACATTTCCATTTCTCGAGCATGAAGTTTTCCAGTAAGCTCGTGAAATGTCATTGCAGAATAATCCTTGTCATGAGTGAGTAACAAAACATAATTTTCCCACTTTTCAGGTAATGCTTCCATAATCTTTTCTTTTAAATCAGCATCAGATTTTTCTATTCCAACAACCTTCAATTCACTAATCAAATGTGAAAATCTTGAAACTAGAGCAGTAATGTTTTCGTTGTCATAATTCTGAAAGTTATCAAATTCTTTGTTCAAAACTTTCTTTCGACTCTTCTTATAATCAGCATTACCTTCACATCGTGCGGATAAAGCATCCCATAATTGCTTAGATTTCTTGCAAGTGCTAAATTGATGAAGCAATTCAGTAGGTAATGCCATAGTAAGATAACCATAAACTTTCTGCTCAAGTTCATAACTTTTTCGTTCAGTAGCATCAAAATCTTGAACGTCCTTAAAATCTCCATCTTCAGTTGGTCGTTCATACAATTTTCGAATTGGAATCCATAAATCTATGTCATTTGTGCTAATATAAGCAGAAAACCGTTTCTTCCAATTCTGATAATCTTCAAGCTTTAACAATTTGGGAACTTTCTGACTTGTTCCAATTTCATTGTCAAAATTGAGCATAGTTTGCATTGCACTCTGCATTGCAGCTAATGCTTGAAATTCCGACATCGTTGAAAAACTGAACAAATCTGCCCTCCGAACTTGCTCCGAACCTAAATCAGACTCCGAACGAGCTCCGAACCTTGTCCGAATCAACTACTAGCTCCGAACATCCACCTAAGTAGCTCCGAACCTTCACCGAACGTACTCCGAACCTATGAAGACTCCGATCTACCTCCGAACCTCAAATCTCACCGAAAATAGACCGATACACCACCGAACTCTCGCCGAACTCTCTCCGAGTCACCTCCGAACCTCAAGTTCGGAGCGGTTACTCCGAGCTTGCCCAGTAACCTCCGAACCTCGAAGACATTTTTCGAAAACTCGTGAAAACGGACTGATTTTGATGAAACTTGATATAGTGGACGAGAAAAACTGATAGAAAATGGTTTAGATACAGTTTTGGCACAAAACACCCGTGAGAAATGATAGAAAACACGTAATGAAGCTTGAGAAAACTTCAAAAAACGCTCAATAATCCGAGAATAGCAACCACAGATCAGTAGAGTGAACCAGAAAGCTCTGATACCACTTGAAAATGCGTGAGCATCGGATCGTCTACTCGATCTAGCTATCCGGACATCGAAACGTAATTAACCGATTGTTTTATTGATCAAAACGAACAATTACAACCAGTGTAAACACAGAGAATTGACACAGAGATTACACACTCAGAAACACACACTTAAGATTTGCTCACCCGCTCAGAACTCCTAAACACAAAGACCAAACTACTATATATACCCGATCGGCCGAACTCCCACCGAACCCCAGGTTCGGCCGGTCCGAACTTCAGGTTCGGACCTAGTTCGGCCAACCCTATATTGGCTTGAACTTGGTCTTCGTTCGATACTTCACACGACGCACATTTCAGGTATCAACAATTGTTTTCCAGACCGAACAAATTGATGGCTGTGCAACTGATTCTGATTCTGAAACAAGTTCATGTATGATATATGATAAAGGGAATGATAGTGACATAGAAGAAGTTAAGAATGAAATTTCCTTGATATGTCCAAAGTGTGTTGAACTTGCTAAGATTAATGCTGATTTGTTAAAAGAGAAGAAAGTTTTGAGTGAAGAATGTGAAAAATTTAAAGCTGAAGCTCTAGATGTAGCTCAAGACTTTGAGAATTTATTTCAGAAGAGCTATCCTTTTCAGCAAAAGTATGAAAAGCAAATTCCATTGCTATTGAAGCTGCTGATAGAGTTTTAGGTCTTCAGGAAGAACTTTCTACACTTCGCGATGCGAATGTGCTTCTTCGAGATAAGAATGAAGTTCTAACAAAGGATGTTGGGATCCTTAAGAAGAAGTGGGAAACTGTAACTAAAGAAGTTTTAGCTGAATGTGAGATTAGAAAGAGACATCATTATGAATATAATGATTTGAATGAAAAATTCATTAAGTCACCATAAAGATTTGTTTGAAGCTCAGCATAAGATTTCAGAATTAAAGTTGGAGATTTTGGAATTAGAAAGGCAAGTGAAGAATTGAAATCTCTCGCCTACATTTTTGAATTTCTTGTACAAACAGGATCAAAGCAATGATAGTTCCAAGAAGGATGATATCCACAAGGTCCCTCATCCAGTGGATTTATCCGAATTTTCATCCGCTCCTCTGGATCCAAAGACAGAATTGCATGATTACTCCAAGTTTGTCACTTAACCGAAGAAGAAAAAGTCCAAATCGAAGAAAAAGTCCAAATCGGAGAAAAAGCAGAAGCCGCTGGATGAAGCTCCAAAATTTGATTCGAAGTCTACATTTTGGAAAATGAAAATATCTATAAAAAGGTTGCTTCGAATACTTCCTTTGCAACAAAAGAAGAAAAAGCTTTGATTCAGAAGAATAAACTGAAAGACATTAAAGCTAAATTCACTAGAGAAGCTAAGGGAAGAGACGCTTCTGGTCCTTCTTCAAGTTCAAACAAGGTTTCAGGATACAAAAACAAAGGTTTGGGTTTTGAGATCAAGGAAGTACCGGTTCAAGTCCAACAGCAAAAGAAGAAAGAAAAAGTTCCGAAAGAAAAGGTTCCAAAGAAATCATCTCCTCCGAATCAACAACCTTGTTATTCTGGAGGGCCATCATCGTCCAGGAGTCCATCTCCTAGGTATGATTCTTTTGATAATTTCTTTGATTCATTTGCATTTAATCATTTTGTTTGTTACTATGATTCTCCTACTATGAATCATAGTTGGAAACCAAAGAATTTTTCAAAATTTATCCCTCAACTTCGTGAACGAATTTGTTATGCATGTCGTTGACCTGGACATATGGCTGCAAATTATCCGACGAATGCATATGTTCACAAAAATGTAAAATATGTGGATAGTAATGGTAAAATTTTTGATGAACCATGGTTGCTAGAGTTCAAAACAACTAGTAAGCTGTTTTGGTCTCAACCAAAGATGCCGGTTGACAATTTTTCAGGTTCTGATTCAAAAATATGTCCACAATGATATGGAAACCAAAATCTGTTTCCAAGGCCAACAGTGACTATGTGGAAGACACCGGGAGACCTGAAGTTGTTAAATCAGGTCGATCCCAAAGCATCTAATTTTTTATTTGGTGTCAGCAGGTATTTCAGGAAGACCTTTCGGTGATTGGATCATTGCTGACTGTGAAATACCTGGGATAACTTAAATTGAATTTCTAAATCATTTTTGTTTTTAAAATACTAAACTCCTAGTATTTGTGTTGGTTGATCAATTTATGTTTGTTTTTCACTCCGTCTCATTTTGAGGGGGAGTTTGTTTTTGAAAAATACAAAAATAGTGTGTTGTTTTACAAATGTTAAAAAACGAAAATCTAAAAATAGAGGTCGTCATTTTTAGGGGTAGGAAATTTGAAAAGACAAAAACATTGAAAACTTAAAAAAATCAAAAACAATAGAAAAATGAGAAATTGTATCCGACATGATTGGGAAATGATGGTACATTGGCTTACATCGTCTGACTCATGGATAAAATAGATGAAAAAGCCATAAGACCATTTGAACAATGTCTAAGGTAGGCTCGGCAAATCAGAAAGTATTCAATTGTGATATACACTAAATCTAATTCTTGACCTAGTGGACAACATCTTTATGTGTATCTCAAGATACATCAAGAAAAAGATATGTGAAAAATAAAATGAGAAGTCACTGTGTATACATGTGTTCATTTTGCAAAAATTTAAACTTGTTTGATTTTCTTTATTTTCTTAAATGATCGGACTATCTCTGCGTGTACACAAGACCGACCTGATAGTTGTTCATTTGAGGTTCTGCTTTATTTTCTTTGGTGTTTTGTATAACTCATCGGACTTTCCGTGCGTGTACGGGAGTACCGACCTGATTGTTATTGAGTTATACAATTTCAACTTGTTTTTATTTTCTTGTTTTTGTTAAATCCGAGTCCTTATCTGCGTATTGAAAGATCGACCTTAAGGTAGAGGATTTAACATTCTTATATCTTTTTGCATGGAACACAGTTGATTATATCATGTATATAATCACTATGTGATAAATCACAAGTGAAATTACAAAAGTATGATAAGCAAAATCATATATGAGTATGTGTGATAGTGTGGGGTACACTGGTCAAAGAAAATCTAATCAATACTGTATAACACGCATATGATCTTGCTAAAGCATGATGTAATCGGATTCGGTAACAACGAGGTAAATAAATGATTCGTTTATAGATTTCAAGCTCGTACACTTAGAAAGAGAGTATACAGGTTACACACTGAGAAACACACAGTTTAAAGCTCACAAACCTAACAACTGACTTCTCTCTAAACAAGCTAACCTATTTATATAAAACCCATCCAGCGGACCAACTAACCAGCGTACCAGATGGTCCGGTGTACCATCTGGTCCGCCCCTGGTCCGCAGGACCAGAATATACAAAATAATCTATTACAAAGACATATAACAAAGACCTAGTGTAGGTCCTGAAATCTCCCAAACACACGATATTTCTATCACAAACGAGTGCGGAATCCTCGTAGGTGATTGATTCAAGAATAGAGATGAAGAGAACACCAGAAAACGATGATTAAACAATCAAAACCAGATATTGCACACAAGAGAACTTGTCGGGTACAACATCTTGTAATCGTAATCTCCTCTCTATTGAGTTTATGATCGTAAACACCAAAGGCAGCTCCCAAAATCGTAAACAAGCACCCCAAATGAGGAGGTCTTGAGGGGTTTATATAGCCACCCCATTGGGTTTACTATTGGGCCCCTTGTGGATCATAAACCCAATAGTAAACCCAAGCCCAATCATAAACTAGCCTAAATACAATAATCAAACTAGCCTATGATCCTAATTAAACCCTCTAAGCCCAGCCCAACTTATTTAATATTACAAGCCTCATAATCTGTCCTCATCGTCTTTGTGCTCTCTGGATTTCCTGATGAAGAAGCGCCATTCTTGCAACTGCACTTACAACTGCATGAACCAACTGAAGAAATGGGAGACACAGCCACACTTTTCATCTTATCATTCTTCACCACAGTTGTTTGCTTCACACTTTGATGCTTGATGGTGATCTTTGGCCTCTCAACTTTAGCTTCACCGATCACTCCATCAGTTATTCCCTTGAACTTGGAGGAGAAGGATGGTAAGTCATACCCAACATCTGGTTCTTGGTCAAACATGGATCCAGATGTCATAAAGATCTTCCCCTCAGGCCGTGTTGTCAAGATCACCTTTTCCCTTTTGACTTCGTCAATTACTTTGAAGCATGGGGTTTCAAGTTTAGGGTATGGTTTCAACTCTATCCCAGCTTCATCAGACTTGGAATTATGACATCTGTTATACTCCTGGCACTCAGCATCATCTCTTGATACGTCCTCTATTCTCCCTTCACCATATGTCATGTTTGCCTCGTTGTCTATTTCCTCTTGAGTCAATGGTGTAGTTCCAACCAAGACACTATCAATAAAGGAGCAGCTTCTTTATAATCTGACTTGGTTCGTTCAACTTGATCCTCACTAAGAAGTATTCCTATAATGTCTCTTGGAATTGGTGGAGGAATAATGCTGTTTGCAGCCAAGGCCTTATCAGTCTTTTCTGACCCAAATCCAGGTGTGTGTTTCCCAACTTGACCGGTCACAACAGCATGTGACAATTCCTTTCCAGCATCGAGCATTCGCTGATTTCTTTCCTGATTGCAATCAAACTTGACTTGCAGCTCATCAAATTTTTGTTGAAGTTCATTTAATTTCTGTGTAAGCTCAGATATCTCAATCCTAGCCCGATCATGTAAGATAGTCTTCTCCGTTGCTAGCTTCCGATATTTCTCAATGTCTAGTTTCTGAGCTTTTACCTTCTCCTCATTCTTTTTCCATCTACCCTTAAAAGAACTCCTCTCGCACTTTGTCTCAAACAATTCTGACTGAAAATTTTTACACATTTCCCTAAGTCCAGGAATTATACGAGCACAGGTAGGATTGGGGCATATCTCAGCATCTTCGTCCTCAAATATATTCTTTTCTTCAACCGAATCCATTACGAAAGCTTAGGGAACCTAAAACTAAAGTCCAAACGTTCAAAACTGAGATTACGATAGACAAAATACTTGATTACGATCGTAAATGGCTGATTACGATCGAGAACTCTGTTTCCGATCAATCCCAAAACCCGCCTCAAGGAATCGTAAACGCGATTACGATAGCCTGATTACGATCCCGAAAGTCGTAAACTCCTGTTTCCGATTAGATATTGTCGTAAACACCGTTGCCGATCCTGCAAAGTCGTAAACGACGATTCCGATGAAAGTACAATCGTAAACACGATTTGCCGGGTCGTAAACTCGATAAAAATCGAATCTTGATGTCGTAAACACCAGAATGATGAAGATCTTCAACTGATGAGGTCGTAATCACCGAAGAAACCCAGAAAACCCTATCGTAAACTCCAGAAACTCGAAGAACAGCAGCAGGAAATGTCGTAAACACCCAGAAAAACTTCAAATCTTCAAAAAACCAGCACTTTTCCAGAAAAATACTTGAATCCAATATCGTGAGAACCTCGAAACACTCGTTTCTTGGCTCTGATACCAATTGTAGGTCCTGAAATCTCCCAAGCACACGACATTTCTATCACAAACGAGTGCGGAATCCTCGTAGGTGATTGATTCAAGAATAGAGATGAAGAGAACACCAGAAAACGATGATTAAACAATCAAAACCAGATATTGCACACAAGAGAACTTGTCGGGTACAAAGTCTTGTAATCGTAATCTCCTCTCTATCGAGTTTATGATCGTAAACACCAAAGGCATCTCCCAAAATCGTAAACAAGCACCCCAAGTGAGGAGGTCTTGAGGGGTTTATATAGCCACCCCATTGGGTTTACTATTGGGCCCCTTGTGGATCATAAACCCAATAGTAAACCCAAGCCCAATCATAAACTAGCCTCAAATACAATAATCAAACTAGCCTATGATCCTAATTAAACCCTCTAAGCCCAGCCCAACTTATTTAATATTACAAGCCTCATAATCTAGCCTCTACACCTAGCACTAGACATCAAAACATGCTCTATCAAATACCTTAACATATCCAGATGTTATGAGTATGATTATGCCCGAGTTTAATGTTGGACAAATTATATCTGCAATCGACATGGCTAATGTGCTACAATAATCGAACTTGAAGTGTAGTTCAACATGTTATGCCCAATATGTGTTGATATTGTTAGAACCTATTTGTTAGCAACACAAACTTACTATTGTCTTATCTTGTATTTGATACTTTGTTTTGTAATTCTCTTTTGATATGTACTTGGAGAACTTTGTGTAAATGTTAGCGTACTTGTTATGCTTCTTAGCGTACTTGTTACTTATGCTCTTAACGGACTTGATTTACTCTTAGCGTACTTGTTTGAATGTTATCTTAGCGGACTTGTTTATTCCTAGCGAACTTGTTCACTTAGAAGCCTTGTTCTGTTCCTAGCATACTTAATTTGTTCTTAACGAACTTGTTAGCGTACTTGTTCAAGTTAGCGCACTTGTTCATGTTAGCGAACTTGATTATGCTTAGCGTACTTGTTAGCGGACTTGTTGCTACTTAGCGAACTTGTTAGCGGACTTGTCACTTCTTAGCGTACTTGTTAGCGGACTTGTTAAGTCCTAGCGAACTTCATTTATGTCTTAGCGAACTTGTTCTACTGTTAGGATATTTTGTTGAATTCTAGGTAATGATTGTGTCGTGTCAAACATTCTATTTGTCCCAGGTTCTCTAGTAGTATAAATACCATTGAGAAAACCCTATTGGAAACGCTTGGTGGAGTACTGTTCCTTCAAGAGAGCCTTTGTGTGTGTGTTCTTGGTGTTAGTGTGTGTTCTTGAGCTTTAATAATCATCAATGGGTGAGCATTGATGCAGATTCCTCCTTGAATCGACGATCACACATGATTTCCGCACGTGTGTGATGAATCATATGAGAACAAGCTGCTCGAATATGGTCCTGACAATTGGTATCAGAGCCTTGTTCTTCATTTTTTGAAGTTTTTCTCAAAATGGAGAAAATCTCATATGAGTGGTCGATTTTGGATGGATTTGCTTGTTGTTTGAGTTGATTCTTGGTAGAATTCACTCAATAAACTCAATGCCATACTCAGATTTCTAAATATCTCAAGTTTTATGGTCCAATTTTCGGATTTTAGCCAAGAAATTCGATTTTTTACTAAGTCCTGTTCTTGAGAAATTTTTTCAATCGTGTTTTTCTGTTGATTATCTGTTAAAATTGATTAATAGCGAGTTATAGACTACTAAAACCGAATCTATAGCCACTGATTTCTCTTCAAAACATCAAGTATTGAAGATTTTAGAGGCTAAAAGTGGTGATTTTTTGGTGTTCTTCACATAAACTCACTATTCCATTGATTTAGGTCATTTAGAGTGATTTCTGGAGTTCATGACAGTTGAGTGATGTATTCCTACATGAATTTCGAAACTATTCATGATCTTAAACATTGATTTTATCAACATTGATTTTTGAGTTTGAATTTGCTCAAGAACAAGCTGTTCAAAATTTGGCTAAGTCTGGAAATTTGATTTTTCACATTTCTTGCTTAAATCTCAGTTTCTAATGACTAATGATGTTTAATATTGTTGGTCTTGTAGGATTTGGGTATTTTCAAGCAACTTACTACTTTGCAAGCAAGTGAACCGATTGCGACTCGTTCGACCCGTTTACGTTCTTTGTCTTGAAATTGACAAAGTGTTGATCATTTCAACATGTCGGATCACTTCACTCCTGCTACTCAAGGCAACAATAGGCCTCCTAAACTCATGGGGGCAAGTGACTTCGATGATTGGAAGGCGAAGTTCCTGTCTTACTTGGAATTCGTTGACTTTGACCTGTTGACTTCTGTAGTCGAAGGTCCTGCTGTGTTTGAAGTGGAAGAGGCTACCATTGCTGGCACTGCAGTTGCTGTTGCTGCCGGTGCTGATCCTCCTCCAAAGAAGATGATCCCGAAACCAAGAAACAAATTGGATGTTGCTGAAAAGGTTCAATTGAAAACTGACATGCGTGCACTTGGCTGCATTAAGATGGCTATCAATGATGAGTTGCAGTACCAATTTCGTGCTGCCACTTCGGCTCATGAAATCTGGGTAGGGTTGGAAAAGAAGTATGAAGGCAACCCGGCTACTAAGGAAAGAAGATTGGATAAGATCAAGTTGGCGTTCAACACGTTCTCTCATAAGCTAGGCGAATCATTTGAAACTCATGTTAATCGTTTCTGTCGCATAATCACTGAGATGACGACAAAGAACATCCGACCTGATAACAGTGCCATCATCAAGAAGGTCCTTCACTCCTTTCCTCAAGAGTTCGCTTCATATGTGACTTACTTGATCGACAGTAATGATCTTTCTACTGCCGACTATATGGATATGATCGACAAGGTTCGTGAGTATGAAGTTCGAGCCGTTGAGCGAAACGGAAAGTCTCTCATGGGTGTGGTTACTGTGAGAAGTTCTTCAACTGCTCCCAATGCTGCGTTCATTGCTCCTGAACTAGATGATAAGTTCCAGTTCTCTGTTCCTGCAAGTCAAAGCCCATCTGTCTCTACTTCTGTTCCAGCTGCTCCTCCAACTGAAGCTGTCACTGCTCCCGTCACCGGTCAAACTCCAAATGTGACTTTTGTGCAGCAATCTCCAACTGGTTACTTCGTTCAGCAATCGTCTCCTGCATCACAACCAAACATAAGCATGGATTCCGACTTATGCAACGCATTTCTGGCTTGCATGAATTCTCAGATGTCCGGAAGTCTTGAGTCCATGACCGTCTGTCAAGAAGACCTTGACCAAGTTTCTGCTGATGATCTCGAAGAGATCGACATTAAATGGAAAATGGGCATGATAGCTGCTCGAAATCGAAAAGTCTTCAAGAAGACTGGAAGAAAGCTTTTTCAAGCTCCCTCAAGCACCAACATCGGCTTTGACAAGTCAAAAGTGCAATGTTACAACTGTCAAGAAATGGGTCATTTTGCACGTGAATGTCCTAAGCCAAGGACGTGGAACGGGTAATCCAATTCTGGTGGAAGTAACCAAGCTCATCAAAATCAGGGTGGTGGTGTTACCCAATCTTATCAGAAGCAGGGCAGTTCGTCATTCCAGAAGCCACAGAGCACAAGCTCAAATGTCTCTCAACGTGGATCGTCATCTTCTCAACAACCACAAAGATCGGATGAAAGCAACAAGGTGCTGGTATCGCTTGAAGACTCCAACTATAACTGGACCTCCTCGTCTCAAACTCCGTCTTCTAGCCAGACCAACTATGCTCTTGTAGTGAAGGAAAATGATGGAGAGATAGATGCGTCTAACACAATTGACCCTCTCTTTCCAACCAACTTTTGCTTAATGGCTGGAATTGATGAGTTGACTGAAGACAATGCTCAAGTAAATGGAACTGTTACTAAGGTGAGCTCATCTGAAGTTGAATCTGAGGCAAGTAAGAGGCTTGTGGAACTCCAACGCGAAACCATCCCTGATGAGGTAAAATCTGCTTTATGTTCTGATAAATGCATTGAGGCTGTAGCTCGCTATCGCGCTTACAACCTTAAATTGGTCGGTAAGGCGAAAGAGAGTGAGAGCCAAGTTGAGAAATTGAAAGAAAATGAGAAAGACTTTTTGATTAAGATCAAGTCTTTACAAGATGACATTGAGGTCATGAAGCATACGGAAACAACTCTAACCATTCAAATAACAGATCTTTTGGAAAAACTAACTTCTCTGAGGACGAGCTATGCTCAGGCTTGAGAAACCATTGATTTGTTGAAACTCAATCCGGCAAACCTGAGTAACAATGTTAGCCGTGATATTTTTGCTAGACTTAAAACTGGACTTGGTTTGACAAGGGAAATTGATGATAGTGCGGCCGAGCATCCGCTTAACCATAACTATTATAAAGTTCCCGAGTTAACCAAGATTAACTCAAAGAGTCATTTAAAATTCATTAATCCTGAGTTGGTTCCAAGTGCTTCCGAAATCCAAAAGATGGAAGCTCAGCTCTCTACCCACACGAGTGGATCTGATCTCCCACCAACCGATATCGCACTTCACTTTGAGGAAGTCAATCCTGACATTTTAAAAGATGTTGATACAAGTTTTTATGAGACTCTGACTAAAGAGGCAGCTGAACATGAATTTCTTGATTTGTTGAAAACATCTGCCGTGGATGGTCAGTCGTTTTTGTTTGACGACAACTACGAGATTTTAAAACCCACTGTTGCTCCAAAACGAGCAAAGACCACATGAAGGCGAAAGCCTAGGCAGAATTCCAACAAGGGATTCATGGATCAGTCTGATGTGAATGAGGATGAGTTCAATCGTGCATTCGCTAAAATGGCACTCAAACATGGTAAGACTGTTATGCACACACAAGCTGGTCTTGTGATCACCGATGGTAAGGTGAAGTCTTTATCAAGTTCCTCAACTGAAACCCTCTCTACATCAACATCACATGCTGGGAAATCTCCTCAATCAAGCAAATTAAAAGATGTTGTTGAAAGTTCTGCTCCCATTGGAACTGTTGACTCCAAAGTTGTAATGGTTAAGAATGTCAAACCAAAGATGAAGAGTGTTGCAAAAGTAACTGGCACAACCTCCTCTCCAACTGTCGAGTCTGCATTGATCGTGGTAGAGCCTTCTACTCCAATAACAGAAAGTGCTGAACCTGTTGTTGTTGAAAAGAAGAAAAGAACAAGAAGAAGGAAGAAGAAGGTTGTTACTAATGATGAGAAGACTCCCGAAGCTTCATCTGTTGAGCCATCATCTGTGACTCCTGTTGCAAAATCTGATGTGTCTGTTGTTCAAATTGCACCATCTGTGCAAAACGTTTGTGCTGTATGTGGCAACCCTCATCACGATGCAAGTGTGTGTATCTACAATCAAGGGTACAACGCCTATGGTGCCGCACCAATGCCACCAGTGCACTACTATGAGCAACAAGCACCTGCTGGTCAAAGTGCACACCTCCACTCGAGAAACTACGGTAATTGCAGTGAAGACTTCATGGAATTGCGGGATGATTCTATGTTCCAACAGTCTTATCCCAACCAACCGTACATTCCGAGTCAAGCCCCGTATCTACCACAAGGCTTAGGGGGAAGTCTGTACTCAAGTCAGCCACATATCAGACATCAACCAAGGATGAATGCACCAAGTCTGACTCCATTCAGGTCGTGGAACCCAAGGCCAAGACCCGGTTTTATTCCAAGGCCATTTCCGTCTCAAAGGCCTATGAGAGCTCCAAGGCCTGCAACCACTTTCGTTCCATCTTCAGTTATTCCATCAGCACCATCGTCTTTATCCGCACCATCTTCGTCAACGTTGAAGAAACCGGTTGTCAAGAAGACCCTAGGTCAAAATGACCGGGGTCCCTCCTCTAAACTAATCAATTTCTTTACTTGTGCAGGGGCGTACCCGGAAAGCTGTAAACACATGGTACATGGACAGCGGGTGCTCCAGGCACATGACAGGGAACAAGGACTTGCTGTATGATGTTAAAACAATATCTAATGGTAGTTCTGTTGCCTTTGGGGGAGATGTGTATGGCGGAAGAATAATTGGAAACGCTCTTTTAACCAACGGAGAAATTTCATTTGATAAGGTAAACCTGGTATCGAATCTGAAGTTCAACCTACTCAGTGTGTCGCAAATCTGCGATAACCAAATGCCAATGGTGTTCAACGATCGTGAGTGTCTGATTCTGAAGCCTGGTCTCAAGATTCCTGAAGATCAGATCTTGTTTCGAGCACATCGAAGAGGAAACTTGTAAGCGTTGGATATGGCGGAAGCAAAACCTGCAAATTCAATCGCTTGTTTTCTAGTAAAGGCATCAGAAGAAGACTCAACCATATGGCACCGGCGAATGGGTCATGTCAACTTTCGGAACATGAATCGACTCGTAAGAGGAAAACACGTTATTGGACTACCAGAGAAGGAATTTGTGCATGTCGATAACTGTGTTGCGTGTTCGAAAGGGAAACAGCACAAGACGTCTCACAAGCCGAAGCCACCTGGAAGAACGACGACAATTCTTCAGCAACTCCATCTCGATCTTTTCGGTCCAGTGAACATCTCGAGCTTAGGGGGAAAGTCTTATTGCCTCGTTGTTACTGACGACTACTCTAGATACTCGTGGGTGTTTTTCCTGAGAGTAAAATCTGCGACATATGAGATATTGAAGAATTTCGTTACTCGCATTGAAAACGCCAGCAGAGAGCGGGTTCGGATAATCAGATCAGATAACGGAACGGAGTTCAAGAATCAAACTTTTGACGCTTTTTGCAATTTGAAAGGCATCACTCGTCAGTTCAGTTCACCGTACACACCACAACAAAATGGTGTTGCAGAACGGAAGAATAGAACCATTATCGAGTCTGCCAGAACCATTCTTGCTGATTCTAATCTTAAACTCTCTTTTTGGGCAGAAGCAGTGAACACTACGTGCTATGTTCTGAATAGAACGCTCTTGGTCAAGCATGCTAACAAGACGCCGTTAGAACTGTTTTCAAAACAAAAACCTGTTTTAACAAGACTAAAACCGTTCGGATGTCCTTGCACTGTTCTTATATAGTCTGATCAGTTAGCCAAGTTTGCCCCTCGGGCAGATGAAGGTTATTTTGTTGGATACTCTATGTCCTCAGCGGCGTATCGAGTATACAACAAAAGAACTCAAGTGATCATGGAGTCGTGCAATGTTAATTTTAACGAGCACACTCGGATCCCTCGAGAACCTGATTCAGATAGCATGTATGACCTTGACTCTCTTTCATCTACAATTAATATTGTTGATTCTGGTGTTTCGGGAAATACTATCTCAGATGCTGACGCTCGTGAGGAAGACTTTCCGACTTTTGACACTTTTGCTCCTGTTTCTTCATCGATTTTGGGAACTATCTACTCTGCAGACCCTCCTAATCTAACGTGGGGAAATCAGTCGAGTGAATCAGTAAATCGTTCCGGAGAATCATCTTCATCAGCAACTCCTGATGAAACAGCAATTCCAGTGCCAGATCCAGTTTTTGTAGAAACAGAACCAACACCTGCCGCAGTTCAGGGGGAAACCAATGTGGAAACTGCTCCTGAAGATTATGATTCTGATTCAAAAGTTGAAGCTGAAATTGAAACCGGTGAGGTCCCGGGAAATGATTTGCAAATTGGAAACCTTGAATCTACCATCGAAGACACCATTGTTGAAGAATCAAGGGTTCATAAAAGTCATCCAACAAGCCAGATCATAGGCCCCGTAGACAAAAGAATCACCCAGAGTCAAATTGAACATGTTAACTCGTGTTTATTCTCATGCTTCATATCTCAAGAAGAACCAAATTCAGTTGCTGCTGCTCTCAAAGATGATAATTGGATTGAAGCCATGCAAGCAGAGTTACTTCAGTTCAAACTGCTCAATGTTTGGCATCTGGTTGAAGCTCCTAAGGGTATTGAACCCATACCGGTCAAGTGGATTTTCAAGAACAAAAGAGACGACCGTGGGATAATCATTAGAAACAAAGCTCGATTAGTGGTGAAAGGGTACTTGCAAGAAGACGGCATTGATTATGACGAAGTCTATGCACCTGTCGCGTGTCTAGAAGCCATTCGAATTTTCTTAGCTTATGCTGCGTCTATGGACATCACGGTTTACCAACTTGATGTCCAGACTGCATTTCTTTATGGCGAGCTGGATGAATACGTGTACGTACAGCAACCTCCCGGGTTTGTGAACAAGTCATTTCCAAACAAATGTTACAAACTTGATAGGGCCCTTTATGGTCTGCACCAAGCCCCGAGGAAGTGGTACGAGACTTTGTCAACATATCTGCTGGAAAATGGATATAAGAGGGGTATTATTGATCAGACTCTCTTCATTCGACACGTCGGGAATGATATGCTTTTAGTTCAAGTTTACGTTGACGATATCATTTTTGGGTCGACAAACGAGAATTTGTGTCATGCATTTGAGGACTTGATGAAGAAAAGGTTTGAGATGAGCGCCATGGGTGAATTAACCTTTTTCCTAGGAATTCAAGTGAAGTAGTCGCCAGATGGCATACTGATCAGCCAGGGGAAATATGTTAAAGAAATTCTGAAGAAGTTTGGTTTTCACGAAAGGGATTTTTCTACACCAGTGGAAACTCGTCATAGACTGAATACTGATGCTCAAGGTATCTCGGTGGATGAACACTTATACCGTTCGATGATCGGGTCGTTGATGTATTTGACAGCGAGTCGTCCCGATATCATGTTTGGAGTCTGTCTCTGTTCAAGATTTCAGAGCAAACCAAAAGAATCACATTTGACTGCGGTTAAGAGAATTTTTTGATACTTGAAGTCAAATCCCAACCGAGGACTATGGTATCCAAAAGATTCTGCCTTCGATCTTAGAGCCTACTCAGATAGTGACTATGCTGGTTGTCAACTCGATCGGAAGTCTACAACGGGTGGTGCTCAGTTTTTGGGAAATCGACTCGTGTCGTGGCAATGCAAGAAGCAGACTACGGTGTCCACTTCAACTGCTGAGGCGGAATACATCGCTGATGCATCATGCTGCTCTCAAGTTCTCTGGATCCAAAATCAATTGCTGGACTACGGTTTGAATTTCATGAGTACTCGTATTCATATTGATAATTCTGCTGCTGTTTGTATTGTTAAAAATCTGATTCAGCATTCTAAGACTAAGCAAATAGAGATAAGACACCATTTAATTAGGGATTGTGCTGAGAAGAATCTAGTCACCTTAGTTCAGATTGACTCAGAAAATTAGTTAGCTGACCTTTTCACTAAGTCCTTTGACATGACTAGGTTCAACTTTCTGGTTACCTCTTTAGGAATGATCAACTTTGACTAGGACTAGAACTTCTTGCTCCCTGATACGTTAGTGTCTTGCTCTCTAGGTTGCTTTCTTTTGTGAATTTTCTGTGAATATATCCTAAGTCTTGCATTCCTCTCATTAAAAATCACCAAAAAGATTTTACACTTCTTGCTTGTTTTGCTATTATCTAATTATTGATATCTGTTTTATTTTGACTCACTTGAGTCTGTTCCTATGTTGTTTGACTTATTTTGACGGAGAAAAATATTTCTGTATGTTTGTGTCTCGAGTCAAAATGATTTATGACCTAAGGAATGTCTTTTTCTTTAAATTGCTTGTTTTTTAGTCTGTCTGCCGTGCCTGCATCTGTGGAAGATAAAACCAAAAATAGTGTCAATTCCGTAATTGTTTAGTATTTCTTTTTCTTCTATACTCATGTGCAGTAAAAATAGCAGAAAATATCAAAAACATTGAAAAAGCTAAAACCTTTGGTCTGTGGTCGGACAATATGTAAGGAACATGATATGATTCTGGTCTTGTCGATCTAATCGTAGGATATGATCCAATCAACCGGTAACTCTATCATTTGATGTGTTGGTAGGCTCAACATACTGAGAAGTAAACAAGTCTTTGTGATAACACATAAATTACAATGAGAAATGTGGACCACGGAAGTTTAAAAGGTGGCATATTCTTTAAATTTGCCCTTCTCATTAGTACTAGTAAGAAAACTCTAATCACACATCCTTTGTTTCTTCAGTATTAAGTTGACTTATTTCAAAACCAGCATATGAGACTCATCTGCTGAGGGAACTCTGACCTTGAGTCTCATCCATAAATAATGCTAAGACACATCTGCTGTGAGAAATCACAGACCTTGTGTTCTTACGCTCCATCATTCAATAAAATAAAGTGAGAAGTCATCTGCTGAGGAAACTCTGACCTTGACTCTCTCACCCCATCAAAATTCATTCATCAATAGTCATGAAAGAAGGGTTATCATGATTTCATGACTATATCATTGAAATAAGTCACTTAACACTAAAGAAAAGGGGGAAATATTACTTTTAAATGTGTGATTGAATCTGAAAAGCTATTTGATGATTGGTAGAATACAGTTAACTTCCAAACTAATAAGGACCCCACAAAATATTTCTCTAAACTGGACTGAAAACATGATAAATACATCACATGAGACAAGTTGAAAATTACCATGTATGAGCTTAAGTGGATAAACAATACCGACAATCTGATTTAGGGTATCGGATCCGAAAGGTGATTTGAATTATAAGTGTTATTGATCACGTAATTGATTGGTATGATTCTAAACATGTCTGACCACAACCATACAAAAATATGTGAATTCTCTAAGCCAATGTGCTTGAATTTCCAAGTTTGGTGAAAAATTGACCAACTTGTGCTAAAATTAATCTTGGTATTGGTTTGAAATTAACCAACTTAAAAGAAAATGAATTCTTGAGTTCGGGTGGAAAATTGACCCAATTCGGATAAATTTGGAAACTTTGAGTTCGGGTGGAATTTTGACCGATAAAAGTCAAATTTAGGTACTAGGTGGGTCATCATCAAATTTGTTGAAATTAACTGGTAAATGTGTTTTAAATTCAAAGTTTATCTTCCTGGTAGGTTACTGGTGGCAGGCATGCAATTTTTGATGTCCTTTTAAGTTTAGTAGTTTAATTGTAAACTTTTATAGTTTGGTAAAACTTTTGGACTTAGAAAATTATTTCAATTGTTTTGTGTTTTTCATGAAGTCCGCTAAGAACAAATTGTTCTTAGCGAACTTGTTTAAGTTTGAGTTTTTTTTTTAAAGTTGAGAAGTACGCTAAGTAGAAATTGTCCTTAGCGAACTTCTCCTTTGTTTTTGACTTTTTGTTTAAGTGTTAGAGAAGTCCGCTAAGAAGGATTTTGGCTTAGAGAACTTCTCCACTTACTTTCTTTGTTTACTAAGGTTAAAACTGTTCTTAGCGAACTTGTTTTTACCTTAGCGAACTTCTTTTTTACTTAGAAGTTTTTTTCTGTCTCAAGTTTTGTTTTGGCCTTAGCGTTCTTGTTTTTGCCTTAGCGAACTTCATAGCTTAGCGAACTTCTTTATAGGCTTAGCGTACTTGTTTAGCCTTAGTGAACTTCTTGGGTTGATACACACACAGAAACAATTACTGTTGTGATTGATCAAGATCATCACATCTCTTCATTGTGATCTTAGCAAACATTAGATCCTCAAAGAAGTATGTTGTTCTAAATTTAAGCAATGTTGAGTCTATCTCAATCTTAGCTACACAAGGGCAATCTTTTACTTTATTTCAGTTAAATGAAGCCTACTTGATTTTTAAAGTTAAACTGCTTGATCCTAGCAGATTACTCACTGAGTCATTGAGAAATACACTGCATCTTATATTAGATCATAGTCTACCTTAGATCTTCAGAAAGGTATGTGTTTTTCAATTCATGCACTCATGCTATCAATCAGGTAGTGCATCATCTTATTCTATTGTTATGTGATTGTATGTCTCTCTCTGTGTAAATTGACATCCAATTGAGCCTAACACTGGTGGTTTTGACTGGTTAAGATCCACATGGGTCTGTAACAGGTCATAACTCAGGTGGAAGGATCTTGGATACAGTTAACACTAAGATAGACATAATCTGAATGTCTTGACCTAACTAAGTTAATATGACCATATTTGTGACTAATTGAGAGCATTTATACATAGGATGTGATCTATGATGCCTCTAAGGTTCATATGAACTGTCTCAGGTATTTAAGCTCTGTTTGAACACTCATTTGGTCATTTTGACTTTATTAAGTCAAATCTTGCATGAATTTTTTTTGTGTGACTTATGTGACTGTATTAGCTTAAATGTGAATTTGGTGATTTGGGTATGTGTTAATTAATCCATACATGCTTATATTCGTGTGTTAGGGATAAATGTGACATATAATGGTTCCATCTAATCTGTTAAGCTTACATAATCACATTTTGTCCTTTAAATGATGATATTGAAACTTTTGACCCATTAGGACTTCTTACTTGCTTATAAGTGTTAACATGACTCTGTTGCATCTAGAAAATCCTTGTTAAATGTTGATATATGAGTTATAGTCCTTGTTGTCATTTCTAAGTATAGTGAATCTGCATATGAGATCATTCTGGTCTTAGCGGACTTGATTCAGTCCTTAGCGAACTTCATTAGTTCTTAGCGAACTTGTTTGCTTTAGCGTACTTGCTTGCTTTAGCGGACTTGTTTCATGCTTAGCGGACTTCTGTTGGCCTAGCGAACTTGTTCCATTGCTTAGCGAACTCGTTACTGTTTCTAGCGAACTTGTTCTCACTTAGCGAACTTTATGAGTCCTAGTGAACTTGTTGTTCTGCTTAGCGGACTTGAGTCAATTCACTATAAATGTTTAAATTTCTGTTTACTAGGATTGTTCTGAATGCTTGACAAGTCATTACTACACTTATTGCATGCATTTAACTGGTCTTTGAATCTTTAAGCTTTGTTATATTCAATTTTCCTATCTTTCATTTAAAACATTGTTTTTAACCGAATTGTTTACTTATATCAAAACAAGGAGTTCACAAGTTCGGGTGGAACCAAGTCCCTATGTGACTTTCCCTAAACTGACTTGACTAATAGGGACAACCTAAACCTATAGGTGTTGATCCCAGTGTGCCAAGCCCTCCTTTGCTTGATATCTGAGACTGTTGTTGAGACCAAGTAGTAGATTTCTCATTGAGAATCTCCTTGACCCTCCAACAAATCAGAATTTAGTTGCTTCAATCTTCTTTTGGGTCTTGTTTCAATTTTCATGCAAAACATTCAATTTAAGTCAATGTTAATGGAGATTTAGATCTGGCTCCTTGATTTTCCAGATTTTATTACTTCACTCTAATCTGTTAATTTCTCCTGAAATACTTACATTTGTTAATCATGACATTCCGGTTGCTTGTGATCATTTTGAAGTATATGCACTATATGAGTTAGTTTATGTCATTAATACTCAAATGAAAAGCTCTGTCACTATCACGGGTTTCAGTGTGACATGACATTCATCTAGTGTTGAATTTGATGTAATCTTTCAATTCTATATGTGCAGATGCCTCCCAGACAAGCTGTAGAAGCTTTAGAGTATGGTCGCCTGCACAACGGAAGGTGCATTTTTAACAAACACTGGGAAGGTGCTAACGAGCAAGCCCTTGATCTTATGCTACAATCAAACTGGGCAACGACCATGCAGATCAACCCTGTTATCTACAAGGGTATTATTGAAGCATTCTGGTATAATGCTGAATCTGCAGAACTGGATGATGGAACAAGTGTGATAAGATCTAGAATTCAGAATACTGATGTTGTGATCACTGAAGAGAAGATCAGAACTGTCCTTGATCTCCAAGATGCAGATAAGCCCAAGACTTTCACTAAGGCTGTGTGGCAGTCAACTATTACAAGAATGGGATATTCGGGTGTCTTTCTTCCTGATGTGAGCAACAAAGTTCAGAAGACTCTATTCCCGACAAACTGGAAATTCATTATCAGTTTCTTCATTTCTGCGTTTGGACACCGCAAAGCAGCTCCAGATGATTTCATTGAAGATACTGCTTGTGCTATCCATGGGTTTGTTTCAGGCGATGGTTTCAATCTTTCCCATCAACTACTGAAGTGGATGATTTCCAACCTGCACCCCACTGGAAGGCAAAAGAAATTCCTGATGTATCCACGCTTTGTTCAAGCCATCCTAGACCATTACTACCCAACATTGTTAAAGTAATGAGAAACATTCTCCACTAGTTCTATGAATACTGGCTCGTATAGCAAGTACCACAAGGGTAAGTACCAAGGAAATGAAGTGCCCTTCTTTCCCGAGATGATAGCTCGACTTGCTCCCGTTGATGCTGAAGGAGATGTTCACATGGATGAAGCTACAGATGAAGCTCAATATGAACCAACTGATGCGGCTCAAGTCCACCATGAACTGGACTTGAATGCCCCAGTTATCTCAGATCCTGCTACTGCTGCTGAAGCCCTTGGGAATCTCCAAGGTGAAAACGTTGAAGCATCTGAGCATGATGAACACCCTTTGAGTCCAGTGAATGTGTTATCTTCTGAAGCTGAGAAAGGTGATGACACCAATGATGAAGAATCTAGCTCCTCAAGCTCAGATGACACCCCTACTCAAACTGCAGATGTTCACCCTCGGAAAAGGCAAAGGACTGGAGAATCTTCCAGGGCCTCGAAGAACCTGACACCACAATCATCATCAGATGAAAGCTATAAACCGTCCAAGGATGACTTAGATGAAGACGACTCTTCGGTATCTCTCGATCAAGAGGATTCTACACTTGAACTTGCAGATGAGACTGAAAGTCCTCCTAAGTCTCCTCCTAAGTTAACTTCAAACAAGCTTACAATCATTACTGATGAAGGAAATCAATCGTCTGAGTTACTCACTGCAAGAGCTGTGAGAAGCAAGTCCTGCACAGAGAAACTCCAAGTTAGTAGAAAACCCGGTTCCTCTGATGAGTATGAAGTTGTTGGTTCTTCAAGCACTCCACTGGATACAACTTTGGCTACAACATCTGTCTCTCCATCTCCTGCTGATCAAGCTGATAGGATTGATATGGATATGAGACCGTTGGAGACCATAGCTGAAGATGCTATCGTTACCACTGACCCCTATGGTACTATGGTTACAAGCCCAACAGTTTCTGATTCTGAGAAGATGATGGAACTACAAGCTGAAGTTGTAAATCTTCAAAGTCAAAACGATCACCTAAGTTGTTCTCTGCAAGTGGCTAACCAGAAGATTAGTGAACAGTCACGTGTAATTGCTGAATAGGCTGCTGAGATCCAAAGACTGAAGGATTTTTTAATCAAATCAGATGAAGACAAACAACTTAGTACCAAACTAGATGGTGATGATGGCGGTAATGAAGAAAGTGAGTTGCCGAAAGACCAGCCTCAAGCTAATCAAGAAACTGATGGTGACAATACTCAAGATCCAAATTCTTCAACAACCATGCCTGCTGGCAAAGATTCTACTGGTGCTCATGACTCCTCGAGCCCCCTACATGACAGTGATTTTGAGCTTGATGCTGATATGTTCACTGAAGGAGATGGACTGAACTCTTCAGACGACGATGAATCTTTCGTCAACAGTCTCCTTCATGACGAACCTGTAGATGAAGCCTTGGAATCAATCAAGAAGCTGGCTCCTGTGCCTGAAAACCTGAAACTTCCAAGATTTTCACAGGCAGCCAGAACACTTGCTATTGAGGGAACTCCTAATGTAGAGGCTGCTGGTGCATCTGGTTCAAACCTTCAACTTTCTCTTGTGCCCTCTATTCAGACTACAACCGAAACATCCACTGCTCTTGTTCCAGTAACTGAAGGAGTCCGTCACATGCACGTTGACCCGGCCTTCTTAGATTTTGCAATGGCCAACTTCAGGGAATACTACGCGGAAAAGATCTACTCGAGAAGAAATTCTTGTGGAATTCTGATTGAGTCAATTGAGGATGATACTGGAGAAGTCTCATATGAGGAACATCCATACTCTGTGGATTTCGGAGATGAGGACGACATGAATGAGCTACAAGAACGTATGCATGTGCTCATGAATGAAGCCAACCCTCTGAACTACATTGACTTGGACCTGATCGAGAGTGAAGATGAAGATATGGAACCTCTGTTTCCTACTCCTATCCAAGTGAAGAAGGAGGTGGATGACATATATGTACAGGTTTCACTTTCTGAACTAATGATGTCCTCAGCAAAAGCTTCTGCACTGGATATAGCTCCCCATGTTCCAAGTACTATTCCTGCAGATGCAAATATCATCAACTTAGAATCAAGTGCTGCCCAAGATTCTGGAAGTCAATCTGTTCCCACAGTATCTACTGAGCAAAGCTTCCGTGATCAGATCTTTGAAGCCTCCTTTATACACTTCTCCTCTGAGTCTGATACTGAAGATGAACCAAATGTGACTGCGACTCAAGAGCCCGCAGTTACAGAACAACCTGGTCCGTCTACTGAAGATAGAGGTAAAAGGATCTTAACTCCAGAAGAAATTGCTGAAGAGCATCGTAAGAGGGAAGCTGAGAAAGAAAGATCGCGTAGAGCGCTTATTGATGAAACTCTCAGGGAACAAAACAGACTTCGCGAGGAAAAGGCTGAAGCACTAAAGAGATATGAATCTAACCATCCTCCAGCTGTCATGTATGCGAAAGGGTCGAGCACTTTGCCAGAACGTTCAGAATCAATCAGAACAGATGAACCGTTGATCCGCATTGTCACCAACTTAGAGGGAACTGATGTTGATGCTGATGACAATTCTGTTACAGCCAACATGGTCAGAACTCTGATGAAAGATAATTTCTCTCTGAAATATCTGATGAGTCTAACTGAAACTGAGTTGACCAAGTTATACACCGACGAGGAGAGGCTGAATTCTCACCTACCTCAAAATCAAACAGTTGAAGCACAATCTGAATTCTTAGCGGATATCTTTGCCGACACGAACAAGACTGTGGATTTCCTTCCTATCCGTGATCATCTCTTGGATCTCACCCTTGACATCGGCAACACTTTCATTCCTCCTCCAGAGAGCTCGTCTGTTGATCCTCCCGACTCTGAAGCTTACATTGTTTCCACCACCAACAGTATGAACTCTGAAGCACTCCGCAACTTCTGCAAATTCAAAAACATTGATAAGAAGGCCTACCACAAGAAGAGACTACCTGGCCTACGGAAGTTTGTGTGCGAGTATCGGAAGACAGAGCGGTTGGCGAAGTTGGAACAAATCAGAATCATTGAAGAGGAACGGGCTGAGGCTCTTAAGAGAAAAGATACTCCTCAAATCTATGACGAATGGGATAAGCTAACTCCTAACTTGAAGGCTATGCAATTATTTGCTGCCAAGAACTTGAGGAAGATGCCTAGCAACCCTAACGTCAATCATGGGATGAAGATCTTAGGCTAGAAGTATGATGAAGCCTTTGATGCTTTCATGGTGAAAAGGAGAAACGGCTATGTCCAAATATTTGGAGACTTCAAAGCTCTCACTAGCTTATTCTCCTGGGAACTCAAACAGCTCAAATACCTGGAACTGGTAAACCATACTAACCATCCAAAGGGTGTGAGGGCTGCTGTGTTGATCCAATCTGCTTATGATGATAAAAGATTCAGTCAAAATCCAGAAGCATAGAGAAAAGCTCAGTTGGCAGAAGAGAAGAGAAGACTTCGTGCTCCTCACCGAGGAATGTTCAAGGATGTTGGAAAGGAAGTGAAAGCAAAGACTATCCCTGGAAACCAGAAGAATGCTCCTATGATCAGTTGGTATTATAACGGGATGACTCATGAGTTGGTAATCGAAAGAGATGGTGCTGACGCTATCAGACTATTTGCTGCTATAGAACTCCGTCTTCTCTCTCGATCTTACTTGAAGATAATGTATTATGAGAAGATGCGGACAATACCTGTTCAGTTGAGACCCTATGAATGCTATGATGCCAACTACTTCTTAATATTCTTAAACTGGTGGTGTGAAAGGCTAGCTGGATTAGGTAGACTCACTCTTAATTCTGAACTTCTGAGAACTGCAACTTGTTGGTTAATTGAAGAACATGGGTCGAGTGTCATTCTTGACAAGGCAAGAAGATTGGTTGAGCTGAACAACTATAATGACTTGAAGAAGCTCGTATGGCAAGATCTCTTTAGGCTGTATGACATGGGTATTCAAGTACTTTCTGACAAAGACAAACCTGCAGCCAGAGAGAACTGGAGATTTACCTGCTGAAGCTGACAGGTCAAGATGCTTGAAGCTCACGAGTTTGCATTGCCAACAAGGGTGGAATTGTTAGAACCTATTTGTTAGCAACACAAACTTACTATCTGTCTTATCTTGTATTTGATACTTTAGTTTTGTAATTGTCTTTTGATATGTACTTGGAGAACTTTGTGTAAATGTTAGCGTACTTGTTATGCTTCTTAGCGTACTTGTTACTTATGCTCTTAACGGACTTGATTTACTCTTAGCGTACTTGTTTGAATGTTATCTTAGCGGACTTGTTTATTCCTAGCGAACTTGTTCACTTAGAAGACTTGTTCTGTTCCTAGCGTACTTAATTTGTTCTTAACGAACTTGTTAGCGTACTTGTTCAAGTTAGCACACTTGTTCATGTTAGCGAACTTGATTATGCTTAGCGTACTTGTTAGCGGACTTGTTGCTACTTAGCGAACTTGTTAGCGGACTTGTCACTTCTTAGCGTACTTGTTAGCGGACTTGTTAAGTCCTAGCGAACTTCATTTATGTCTTAGCGAACTTGTTCTACTGTTAGGATATTTTGTTGAATTCTAGGTAATGATTGTGTCGTGTCAAACATTCTATTTGTCCCAGGTTCTCTAGTAGTATAAATACCATTGAGAAAACCCTATTGGCAACGCTTGGTGGAGTACTGTTCCTTCAAGAGAGCCTTTGTGTGTGTGTTCTTGGTGTTAGTGTGTGTTCTTGAGCTTTAGTAATCATCAATGGGTGAGCATTGATGCAGATTCCTCCTTGAATCGACCATCACACATGATTTCCGCACCTGTGTGATGAATCATATGAGAACAAGCTGCTCGAATATGGTCCTGACAGATACCTACAGATGGCAAGATGCTGGATCAGACGATGTTTTGAAGATGTCAAGATTTCAAGTTTTTCTTATTGGCCAAACCCTGTCCGAACCCCAGCCGAACTGCAGCCGAACTGGGAATAGAGTTCGGACAGCGGTGGTCTTATATATAGCTCAATAGGTTTAAATTTTGGAACGAAGTTTTCTTATGTGTGTGTAAGTGAACGTGTTTTTGAGCTCCGAGTCTCTGTAATCTGATCTTGATTATCGAATGAGATTGAGTCTTATTATTTACACGCTTGTTCATCGTTTTGTTTACACAATGATAACGAGTTGATCACGATCCATCCGCTCATGCTCTTTCAATATGATCGCAAGTTGTGATCTTTCTCACAAAAGACAAAAATAGTGTCTAATTCTGTAATGCATTTTTTTTTCATATCAGAAAATACCAAACAGATTTTAGGTGTGTTTTCATATAAAGTTTGAAAAATAAAAAAGATTTTATTTCTTATTTCTTCTCGATTGATCAACACGGCATACGAAATCAAATTTCAAAATCAAAAATATCTTGGAGTCTCGAAGAGAAGTTTTGCGCCAAGATTATTTATGTTGGTAGGTATTAGTACCTGATTGTTCGTCATGTGAAGTATCAAAGAACAATGTGTGAAGCATCACAAGAACAAGACAAAAGTGACAAGTCTAGGGCTGGCCGAACTCTAGGCGAACCTGAGGTTCGGACCAGGCGAACTCTGTCTGAACTTTAGGTTCGGACGATCGTGACATTGTCTTGTGTCCTTGCCTATTAATAGGTTGTCTTGTGTAGAGAATACAACTTCTGTCAAATCTTCTATGCGTCTTTCTATGTAATCTCTCTGTGGTGTAATACAAGCTTTATTGTATTTACATCTTGTGTTCATCTCGTTTTACATTGATTTCGTTACGATTAAGTATATGATCCAGTGCTCACGCATTTTCAAGTGGTATCAGAGCTTTTGGTTCATTCTACTGATCGGAAATCACTGTTTTTCAGAGTTTTGAGTCAAAAAGTGGGGTTTTTTTTTTAAATTCTTCAAGTTTTCGAGTTCATTTGATCATCTCGAGTGTATTTTCCCTGAAAAATCTTCTTCCAAATCATTTCTATGGAGTTTATCTGAGTTCCTGTTCAAAAAAAAATCGTCCAAAAACACTGAAAATCGCGAAAATGGAGTCGAGAGTGTTCGAGTTCGTCTGAGGTTCGGCGTAACTGAATTGTAACCGCTCCGAACTCCAGGTTTGGATAGGGTTCGGACAGTTTGCTTACGAAGTTGAGGTTCGGATATGATTCGGCCGACATTCGTTGTTTCCGAAGTTAGAGTTCGTACATAGTTCGGCGAAGGTTCGATGAAGGTTTGTTTATTTTCGAAGCTCATGTTTGGCAAGGGTTTGGCATTTCTGTTTCAGTTCGGATAGGGTTCGGACGAAGTTCGGTGAAACAGTTTAGGTTCGGGATAAGTTCGTGGTGAACAGTAATCAGAATTTTTACAAAATGTCCAAGTTTCAAGCGTTTGCGGCTATTTAAAATTCAGTTCAAGCAACGATGCAAACTATGATGAACTATGATAACGAAATTGGAACAAGTCAGAAAGTTCCTAAATTGCTCAAATTGGAAGATTATCATAGTTGGGTTAAACGGTTTGAAGCATATGTGGACACAAATGACATTGATATGTGGTTGTCGTTTACTGATCAATATGTTTATCCTAAGGATGAAACCGGGGAACCAGTACTTCAAAGAAAAATGTTATCTGAACAAAAGAAAGCATATCAAGCTGAAAAGAAAGCATATGGTACTTTAACAATGGATTTGCCTAAAGAGTTACTACATCAATTTTTGGGTAACTACACATCAAAGAGTTTATGGGATGCGTTGGAAAAGAGATGCGAAGGCAATGGCCAATATAAGAAAAGCCGTCAGAAGGTTTTAAAGAAGTAATTAGATAGTTTCAAGCATTATCAAAACGAACCAATTCCAAATCTGATTGCAAGGTTCACTCATTTAATGAGTGAGATGCGTTTGGTGAATCTTACAAAAGAAGAAGCAGATATGAAAGAAAAGATTTTGGAGGCTTTGCCAGAGAAGTGGGAGAATTATGTGATGATTATCACTCATGATAAAGAGTATCCAGGATTATCATTTAATGATTTGATTCAAAGAATTCAAGCAAGGGATATGGAGTTAATGGTTAACAAATCACTTCTTGCAGAAGTTCAAAGTCCTGCTATGTATTTTGGTGATAATGATTCTACAATGAATGCTGGGATATCTAATACTTTTAGTTCCGCACCTCCTACAGTATTTATTGCAGGTAAATCTAATATTCCTAGTTTTTCTGCTCGTTGTACTGTTTCTGTTCCTAGTTCTTAGACTCAGAATGTTTTGTCTACTCAAACTACCGATGATTACAATGCTTTAATGTCTGCATTGTATCTTCATATTTCGGTGTTATCACTGGTTTTCTGAGTAATGTTGAATTGACAAATGAAGATTATGATCAAATCGATTATGATCATTTGGAAGAAATGGATTTGAACTTGAAATATGCTATGTTGGTTCGAAGAACGAAGAAATTTTTCAATAGAACTGGCAAAAAGAGATTGAATCAGGATGGGAAAATTGGTCTGGACAAGTCAAAGGTTAAATGTTATAAGTGTTTTGTATATGGATATTTTGCACGAGAATGTCCAAGTTCAACTGAAAACAAGCTGAAGTCTGGTCAGCATGCTCATTTGGTTATTCGTTCACCAGATGAAGTTCACAAGGTTGAGAAGAAATCTGTTTCTTTTGACGAAAAACTGACAGACACATTTTGGCATCCAGATGAATTTGCCTGGAATGCAGATTCTGAAGCAACAATGAAACATGCTCCATTTACTGTTGCATTGACTGCTCGTCATGATGAGGATGATAGTATTCTGACTGATTCTGATTCCAATTCGACAATATCAATGATAAAAGAAGTTAAAGTCGAAGAATCAAAATGTCTTGAATGTATAAAGTTGGGAAAGAAGAATGCAACTTTTGTGAAAGATTCTGAATTATTGTCTGGAGAAATTGTAGTCCTCAAGAAAGATTTGGAAGAATTCCAGAAGAAATATTATGAATTGGTTCATTTTCATGAGGATGTTTTGAAAGAAAAGAGTAAGTTGGCAGAAGAATGTGAAAAAGCAAAAGCTGAAGCTTTAGATGCAACACAAGATTTTGAAAATTTGTTTGAAAAGAGTTATCTGGTTCAACAAAAGTATGAAAAGGCTAATGCTCTTGTGATTGAATCGGCGGCTACTATTGAGAAACTTTAGAATAAGATCTCTATGCTTCAAGATGAAAATGTTCTTTATCGTGATAAGAATGAAGTTTTGACTAAAGATGTTGAAATTTACAAGAAGAAAAGAGAAAGTGTTCTTGAAGAATTGTTTGCTGAATGTGAGATCCGAAAGTTGCAAACGTATGAATATGATGATCTCAATGCAAAATTCATTTAGTCACAATAAGAAGTGTTTGATGCTCAGCAGAAAATTGCTGAACTGAAGTTGGAAATTTTAGAGTTACAACGGCAAGTAAAAAATTTGTAATATGTCACCAACATTGCCGAATTTCTTATACAAGCAGGATCGGGGTGAAGATAGTTCTAAGAAAGATGATATTCACAGGGTTCCTCAACCAGTGGATTTATTTGAGGTTACGTCTGATCCGCTTGATCCTAAAGACGAATTGCATGATTATTCGAAGTTTGCCACTACATCCAAGAAGAAGTCAAAGTCTAAGAAAAAGGAAAAATCTTTGGGTGAAGCTCCGAAGTTTAGCTCACAGTCTATTTTTCTAGAAAATGAACAAGTTTTGGATAAAACTGGTTCAAGTACTTCCTCTGCAACTGAAGAAGACAAAGTTTTGGTTGAAAAGAATAAACTGAAAGACATCAAAGCTAAATTCACTAGAGAAGCTAACGGGAGAGATGCTTCTGGTTCTTCTTCAAGTTCATCAAAGACTCCATGTTTCAAGCACAAAGGCTTGGGTTATGAGGTCAAGGAAACACCGGTTCAAGTTAAGAAGCCAGAAAAAGCTAAGCAAAATTGAAAAGTTAAAGTTCCAAAGAAATCACCTCCTCTGAAAGAAAAATCTTATTATTCTGGAAGGTCATCATCTTCAAGGAGTCCATATCCTAGGTATGATTCCTATGATGATTTCTTTGATAACTTTGATTCTGAACATTCAACTGGTTTTCAAAATTCAAATAATGTTTCAAATATTTTTCGAGAAAGACTTTGCTATGCATGCCGTCAACCTGGACATCTTGCTATTGATTGTCCAACGACTGCATATATCCACAATACTGCCAAATAAGTGGATAACAACGGTTAGATTTTTGATGCCATGGTCTCCAAAAGTCACATCAACTCGTAAGTCGTCTTGGTCTAAAACGAGTACGCCAGTTGATTCTGATTCAGCATCTGATAAAAAATTGAAAAATTTTCAAATATGGAAACCAAAGGTTGTTTCTAAAGCCAACAATGACAATGTGGAAGACACCGGGCGACCCGAAACTATTGAATCGAGTCGATCCCAGAGCGACTAATGTTTTAATTTGGTGTCAGCAGGTATTTCAGGAAGACTTTCGGTGATTGGAAAATTACTGATTGGGAAATATCTGAGCTAACTTAAATTGCATTTCCAAATCAATCCTGTTTTTAAAATGCTAAATGGCAAGTATTCGTGTTGGTTGATCAATTTCTGGTTTGTTTTTTACTCCGTCTCATTTTGAGGAGGAGTTTGTTTTTGCAAAAATACAAAAACAGTGTTGTTTTTCAAATAGTAAAAATGAAAATCTATAAATAGAGTTGTCATTTTTAGGGGGAGAAATTTGAAGAGACAAAAACATTGAAAAATGCAAAGATCCAAAAACATTGAAAATGGAGAAATTATATCCGACATGATTGGGAAATGATGGTACATTGGCTTACATCATCTGGCTCATGGATAAAATAGATGAAAAAGCCATAAGACCGTTTGATCGATATGTAAGGTAGGCTCGACAAATCAGAAAGTATTCAATTGTGATATACACTAAATCTGATGCTTGACCTAGTGGACAACATCTTGATGCATACCTCAAGATATATCAAGAAAAAGATATGTGAAAATAAAATGAGAAGTCACTATGTATACATGTGTTCATTTTGCAAAGATTTAAACTTGTTTGATTTTCTTTATTTTGTCAAACGATCGGACTTTCTTTGCGTATCGAAAGATCGACCTGATAGTTGTTCGTTTGACGTCATGCTTTGTTTTCTTTGGTGTTTCGTATAACTCATCGGACTTTCTCTGCGTGTCCACAAGACCGACCTGATTGTTGTTGAGTTATACAATTTCAACTTGTTTTATTTTCTTATTTTGTTAAATCTGAGGCCTTATCTGCGTATCGAAAGATCGACCTTAAGTAGATGATTTAACGTTCTTATTTATTTTTGCATGGAACACAGTTGAATACATCATGAATACAATCACTATGTGATGAAATCACAAAAATGTGATAAGCAAAGCATATCTGAGTATGTCTGATAGTGTGGGGTACACTGGTCAAAGCAAACTTAATCAATATCTTAACATATCCAGATGTTATGAGTATGATTATGTCTGAGTTTAAAGTTGGACAAATTATATCTGCAATCGACATGGCTTATGTGCTACAATAATCGAAATTGAAGTGTTGTTCAGCATGTTTTGTTCAATATGATCCCAAGTCGTGATCTTTCTCGCAAAAGAAAAAACTAGCGTCTGATTTTGTTTTGCATTTACATTTCATATCAGAAAATACCAAAACGATTTTAGGTGTGTTTTGATATAAAGTTTCTAAAAATCAAATAGTTTTATTTCTTATTTCTTCTCGATTGATCAACACGGTATACGAAATCAATTTCAAAATCACAATATCTTAGAGTCTCGAAGAGACATTTTGGGCAAGGTTATTTATGTTGGCAGGTTTCTAGGTGGAAAGAGAACATCACAACTTCAAGTCTTCTGAAGATCGTTGATAAAGAGTTTACACACATTTCAAGATCAAGTATTGAAGATCAAGCTAATCATCAAGATAAAGAGGAGTTTGATTGAAAATACAACTTCTATGTAGTTCGGATGCTGCATAAGGTTCATGCATTTCTTAAGGAGGATGCATTGATATAACACATGTCGAGGGGGGGGGGGGGTTTGTTAGTACCTGATTGTTCGTCATGTGAAGTATCAAAGAACAATGTGTGAAGCATCACAAGAACAAGACAAAAGTGACAAGGTCTAGGGCTGGCCGAACTCTGGGCGAACCTTAGGTTCGGACCAGGCGAACTCTGTCCGAACTTCAGGTTCGGATGATCGTGAAATTTTCTTGTGTCATTGTCTATAAATAGGATGTCTTGTATAGAGAATACAACTTCTTGGTAAAATATTCTATGTGTCTTTCTGTGTAATCGCTCTGTGGTCTAATACAAGCTTCATTGTATTTACATCTTGTGTTAATCTCGTTTTACAATGATTTCGTTATGATTAAGTAGTCGATCCACCGCTCGCGCATTTTCAGCAGGTTTCTATGTGGGAAAAGATTTTCACAACTTCAAGTCTTCTGAAGCTGTTGATAAAGAGTTTACACAAGCTGAAATGTCAAGTATTCAAGATCAAACTCATCATCAAGTTGAGGAAGAGTTTAATTGAAGATACAAGTTTATGTGGAAGTTGATACTGCACATGTCGAGGGGGAGTTTGTTGATGCAGAATTCTAGGTCGCCATGTGAAGTATCAAATACAAGACAAAGTGATGCAAGTTTGTTGTGAGCCGAACTCTAGGTGAACTCCTAGTTCGGACCACATGAACTTGGTCCGAACTGGAGGTTCAGATGATCGAGATTTTGCTTAGATTATTCATTCTATAAATAGGTTGTCTTGTATTGAGAATGCAACTTCTTGTCATATCTACAACTTTTGTGTGTGTTTTCTATGTGTATTTTCTCTCAAGCTTAATAATAAAAATTTCATTTGTATTTACATTTAGATATCTTCTACATCTCATAATCACTAGATTAGCAAATGATCCAACGCTCACGCAATTTCAGAGCCTAGCCCAGCATCCCGAGCCACTACATCCAGGGCCTTTGGAATGAAGAGAAAGACCCGAGGGTCCAGCACTGCTGCTGCTCAACATCCCCTGGCTGAGCTATCTCCCTAGGATCTTGTGCAACATGCTGAGGTCGTCGCCCATCAGGTAACTTTGGTTGTTCCTATTTTACACGCATTTTATAGTTAGATATGAAGTCAATTTTTAACTTGTGTTTACCTTTTTGTAGGCCAACTCTCGTCTCCTGGAGCTACTCGAATCCGCTAAGAGGCGCGCTGCTGATGCTGAGACTCTGAAATCCAGGGTCGCTCAGGCCAACAAGGATGCATCCAAGGCCAAAGCTCTGCATGACAAGGCTTAGAAGCTGTTGATTGAGAATGAAAAGAAGGCAGTTGAGGCCCGACACCAGCATGAGATAGCCCTGAAAGAGTATGTGGAGACATCCAAGAAAACGCCCATGATTTCGGTGCTGCAGACCAAGCTGAGGATGGCCAAGAAGGCAAAGGATACAGGTCACACCAACGCCACCTGGACCGTGCAACTGTGGCTGAAACAACTGCGTGCCTTGGGAGGTACCGTTCCCCAAGGGTATGATGCTGCTGTGGCCCAGGGTGCCAAGGTGACCCTTCCTGTTGGTGCGTCTGGGTTTGGGACTGGAGAGGAGCAGCCGATGGCCAAGGATGCTGGGGGTGAGAAGGATGCAGGGGAGGAATTAGTCAAGGGAGGAGGTGAAAGTGCTGAGGATGCAGCAACCGTAGATACTGTTCAATAGTCCACGGCCTTTTACTTTCTTCCCTGTTTAATGTGTAGCTTTTTAAACAATTTTCTTTTGTAATGGTTTGCCGGAGGTTTGATTCCCGGTGTTAGAATGCTCCACCCACAGGCTAAGCACCTGTGGTTGTGACTCTAAACCATCCTGAGGTGGTTGGACATTTTGCTCCAACCAAGGGATGGTTCTTTATATACATATATAAGTGTCTTCGAATTATATGCTGGTGTGATGTCTTTATCCTTTCTGCACAAACAAATATGTAAGTCTGATAAAAACATTAAAATATAACTCGTACCTTTTATATCCTGGGGTGTACCCTGAATGTTAAGCTCTTTCTCATGCAAATATCCCATCCTTAGTGCAATTAAGCTTTGGAATGTTTAGTAACAACTTATCCAATATCGAAATCCAGGATTTAGCATTGCCATGCCATCCTAGACCATAATCGCTTAGATATATCCTGCATATGTTAGAAATGAGTTTTAATAACTAGGTTCAAAACAAAAAATTCTAGGGTCAAGCCCAAAAATCATGGGGTCTAGCCCAAAAATCCTGGGGTCAAGCCCAAAAATCCTGGGGTCAAACCAATAAATCCTGGGCTCAAACCCGGTGTCGATCCGGGAAGGGTCCACCTCGAGCCGAAACGGCGAACTAGGATATTGCCTCGTGTGTCTTATGTTGGTGTGAAACCATCAAAAACCTTAAGGAACCCCCATACGTCCATAAATCATGAGGTTGTCGCCCATGCTGTTAACACAGGTCGATCCCACAATCCTGGGTCCAATATGTGGGTTAACATGCGGTATAGGTGGGGGTCATGCGCTACAGATGATTTATCCAAACGTAGGAGAGGTGATATCCTCTCAAACCTTAGAAGGTATACTAGATACCTTAAATGGAGGAGAGATGCCCGGTCTCTAACTTAGGAGAAATACATCCCTGGCTTCATGCATCTAGGGTCACGCATCTATTTCAAGTGTCTTAAACACAGAAGTCAATAGATTTTATAGAGAATAATAAAAAACAAGAATAAAAATAGAACAGAAGTAAGTAATAATAAAGAATGTAAAAGAAATACCTTGGATAATTTTTTAATTAGGAAACATACCTGGGACACAGCATCCTGGGATATAAGACTTACATGAGATAGACTTTCAAATGAATCGCATTCCATGGACGTGGTAATAATTCTCCTTCCATGTTGGCAAGCCAATATTCCCCCCTTACCTGCCTCTTTATCGATCAAATATGGACATTCCCATTTAGGGGCTAACTTACCATCCCCTGGATTTGTCGTGTTCTGAAATGATTTCCTTAGAACCAAGTCTCCTACCCTGAATCTTCGGATTCGTACACGTTTTTTGTAGGTATTGGAGATTCTTTGTTGATATGCGGCCATTCTCCAAGCAGGTTGCTCTCGTAGCTCATCCACGGTATCAAGGTTGTCAGCTAAGGATTCATTATTTGTCAGCTAAGGATTCTAAAACGAGTACGCCAGTTGATTCTGATTCAGGTTCTAATAAAAAACTTGAAAAATTTTCAAATATGGAAACCAAAGGTTGTTTCCAAAGCCAACAATGACAATGTGGAAGACACCGGGCGACCCGACACTATTGAATCGAGTCGATCCCAGAGCGACTAATGTTTTAATTTGGTGTCAACAAGTATTTCAGGAAGACTTTCGGTGATTGGAAAATTACTGATTGTGAAATATCTGAGCTAACTTAAATTGCATTTCCAAATCAATCATGTTTTTAAAATGCTAAATGGCTAAGTATTCGTGTTGGTTGATTAATTTCTGGTTTGTTTTTTACTCCGTCTTATTTTGAGGAGGAGTTTCTTTTAGCGAAAATATAAAAACAGTGTTGTTTTTCAACTAGTAAAAATGAAAATCTATAAATAGAGTTGTCATTTTTAGGGGGAGAAATTTGAAGAGACAAAAACATTGAAAAATGCAAAGATCCAAAAACATTGAAAATGGAGAAATTATATCCGACATGATTGGGAAATGATGGTACATTGGCTTACATCATCTGGCTCATGGATAAAATAGATGAAAAAGCCATAAGACCGTTTGATCGATATGTAAGGTAGGCTCGACAAATCAGAAAGTATTCAATTGTGATATACACTAAATCTGATGCTTGACCTAGTGGACAACATCTTGATGCATACCTCAAGATATATCAAGAAAAAGATATGTGAAAATAAAATGAGAAGTCACTATGTATACATGTGTTCATTTTGCAAAGATTTAAACTTGTTTGATTTTCTTTATTTTGTCAAACGATCGGACTTTCTTTGCGTATCGAAAGATCGACCTGATAGTTGTTCGTTTGACGTCATGCTTTGTTTTCTTTGGTGTTTCGTATAACTCATCGGACTTTCTCTGCGTGTCCACAAGACCGACCTGATTGTTGTTGAGTTATACAATTTCAACTTGTTTTATTTTCTTATTTTGTTAAATCTGAGGCCTTATCTGCGTATCGAAAGATCGACCTTAAGTAGATGATTTAACGTTCTTATTTATTTTTGCATGGAACACAGTTGAATACATCATGAATACAATCACTATGTGATGAAATCACAAAAATGTGATAAGCAAAGCATATCTGAGTATGTCTGATAGTGTGGGGTACACTGGTCAAAGCAAACTTAATCAATATCTTAACATATCCAGATGTTATGAGTATGATTATGTCTGAGTTTAAAGTTGGACAAATTATATCTGCAATCGACATGGCTTATGTGCTACAATAATCGAAATTGAAGTGTTGTTCAGCATGTTTTGTTCAATATGATCCCAAGTCATGATCTTTCTCGCAAAAGAAAAAAATAGCGTCTGATTTTGTTTTGCATTTACATTTCATATCAGAAAATACCAAAACGATTTTAGGTGTGTTTTGATATAAAGTTTCTAAAAATCAAAAAGTTTTATTTCTTATTTCTTTTCGATTGATCAACACGGTATACGAAATCAATTTCAAAATCACAATATCTTAGAGTCTCGAAGAGACATTTTGCGCAAGGTTATTTATGTTGGCAGGTTTCTAGGTGGAAAGAGAACATCACAACTTCAAGTCTTCTGAAGATTGTTGATAAAGAGTTTACACACATTTCAAGATCAAGTATTCAAGATCAAGCTAATCATCAAGATAAAGAGGAGTTTGATTGAAAATAAAACTTCTATGTAGTTCGGATGCTGCATAAGGTTCATGCATTTCTTATGGAGGATGCATTGATACAACACATGTCGAGGGGGGGGGGGGGGTTGTTAGTACCTGATTGTTCGTTATGTGAAGTATTAAAGAACAATGTGTGAAGCATCACAAGAACAAGACAAAAGTGACAAGTCTTGGGCTGGCCGAACTCTGGGCGAACCTGAGGTTCGGACCAGGCGAACTCTGTCCGAACTTCAGGTGCGGATGATCGTGAAATTTTCTTGTGTCATTGTCTATAAATAGGATGTCTTGTATAGAGAATACAACTTCTTGGTAAAATATTCTATGTGTCTTTCTGTGTAATCTCTCTGTGGTCTAATACAAGCTTCATTGTATTTACATCTTGTGTTAATCTCGTTTTACAATGATTTCGTTATGATTAAGTAGTCGATCCACCGCTCGCGCATTTTCAGCAGGTTTCTATGTGGGAAAAGATTTTCACAACTTCAAGTCTTCTGAAGCTGTTGATAAAGAGTTTACACAAGCTGAAATGTCAAGTATTCAAGATCAAACTCATCATCAAGTTGAGGAAGAGTTTGATTGAAGATATAAGTTTATGTGGAAGTTGATACTGCACATGTCGAGGGGGAGTTTGTTGATGCATAATTCTAGGTCGCCATGTGAAGTATCAAATACAAGACAAAGTGATGCAAGTTTGTTGTGAGCCAAACTCTAGGTGAACTCCTAGTTCGGACCACATGAACTTGGTCCGAACTGGAGGTTCAGATGATCGGGATTTTGCTTAGATTATTCATTCTATAAATAGGTTGTCTTGTATATAGAATGCAACTTCTTGTCATATCTACAACTTTTGTGTGTGTTTTCTATGTGTATTTTCTCTCAAGCTTAATAATAAAAATTTCATTTGTATTTACATTTTGATATCTTCTACATCTCATAATCACTAGATTAGCAAATGATCCAACGCTCACGCAATTTCAGAGCCTAGCCCAGCATCCCGAGCCACTACATCCAGGGCCTTTGGAATGAAGAGAAAGACCCGAGGGTCCAGCACTGCTGCTGCTCAACATCCCCTGGCTGAGCTATCTCCCCAGGATCTTGTGCAACATGCTGAGGTCGTCGCCCATTAGGTAACTTTGGTTGTTCCTATTTTACACGCATTTTATAGTTAGATATGAAGTCAATTTTTAACTTGTGTTTACCTTTTTGTAGGCCAACTCTCGTCTCCTGGAGCTACTCGAATCCGCCAAGAGGCGCGCTGCTGATGCTGAGACTCTGAAATCCCGGGTCGCTCAGGCCAACAAGGATGCATCCAAGGCCAAAGCTCTGCATGACAAGGCTCATAAGCTGTTTCTTGAGAATGAAAAGAAGGCAGTTGAGGCCCGACACCAGCATGAGATAGCCCTGAAAGAGTATGTGGAGACATCCAAGAAAACGCCCATGATTTCGGTGCTGCAGACCAAGCTGAGGATGGCCAAGGAGGCAAAGGATGCAGGTCATACTAACGCCACCTGGACCGTGCAACTGTGGCTGAAACAACTACGTGCCTTGGGAGGTACCGTTCCCCAAGGGTATGATGCTGCTGTGGCCCAGGGTGCCAAGGTGACCCTTCCTGTTGGTGCATCTGGGTCTGGGACTGGAGAGGAGCAGCTGATGGCCAAGGATGCTGGGGGTGAGAAGGATGCAGGGGAGGAAGCAGTCAAGGGAGGAGGTGAAAGTGCTGAGGATGCAGCAGCCATAGATACCGTTCAATAGTCCACGGTCTTTTACTTTCTTCCCTGTTTAATGTGTAGCTTTTTAAACGATTTTCTTTTGTAATGGTTTGCCGGAGGTTTGATTCCCGGTGTTAGCATGCTCCACCCACAGGCTAAGCACCTGTGGTTCTGACTCTAAACCATCCTAAGGTGGTTGGACATTTTGCTCCAACCAAGGGATGGTTCTTTGTATACATATATAACTGTTTTCGAATTATATGCTGGTGTGATGTCTTTATCCTTTCTGCACAAACAAATATGTAAGTCTGATAAAAACATTAAAAAATAACCCGTACCTTTTATATCCTGGGGTGTACCCTGAATGTTAAGCTCCTTCTCATGCAAATATCCCATCCTTAGTGCAATTACGCTTTGGAATGTTTAGTAACAACTTATCTAATATCGAAATCCAGGATTTAGCATTACCATGCCATCCTGGACCATAATCGCTTAGATATATCCTGCATATGTTAGAAATGAGTTTTAATAACTAGGTTCAAACAAAAAATCTTGGGGTCAAGCCCAAAAATCATGGGGTCCAGCCCAAAAATTCTCGGGTCAAGCCCAAAAATCCTGGGGTCAAGCCCAAAAATCCTGGGGTCAAACCAATAAATCCTGGTGTCAAACCCGGTGTCGATCCGGGAAGGGTCCACCTCGAGCCGAACCGGCGAACTAGGATATTGCCTCGTGTGTCTTATGTTGGTGTGAAAACATCAAAAACCTTAAGGAACCCCCATACGTCCATAAATCATGAGGTGTTCGCCCATGCTGTTAACACAGGTCGATCCCACAATCCTGGGTCCAATATGTGGGTTAACATGCGGTACAGGTGGGGGTCATGCGCTACAGACGATTTACCCAAACGTAGGAGAGGTGATAGATATCCTCTCGAACCTTAGAAGGTATACTAGATACCTTAAATGGAGTAGAGATGGCCAGTCTCTAACTTAGGAGAAATACATCCCTGGCTTCATGCATCTAGGGTCACGCATCTATTTCAAGTGTCTTAAACACAGAAGTCAATAGATTTTATAGAGAATAATAAAAAACAAGAATAAAAAAAGAACAGAAGTAAGTAATAATAAAGAATGTAAAAGAAATACCTTGGATAAATTTTTAATTAGGAAACATACCTGGGACACAGCATCCTGGGATACAAGACTTACATGAGATAGACTTTCAAATGAATCGCATTCCATGGACGTGGTAATAATTCTCCTTCCATGCTGGCAAGCCAATATGCCCCCTTACCTGCCTCTTTATCGATCAAATATGGACCTTCCCATTTAGGGGGCTAACTTACCATCCCCTGGATTTTTCGTGTTCTGAAATACTTTCCTTAGAACCAAGTCTCCTACCCTGAATCTTCGGATTCGTACATGTTTTTTGTAGGTATTGGAGATTCTTTGTTGATATGCGGCCATTCTCCAAGCAGGTTGCTCTCGTAGCTCATCCACGGTATCAAGGTTGTCAGCTAAGGATTCATTATTTGCATGCTGGGTTTAACTGATGACCCAAAATGTTGGGATGACCATTTCTGTTGGAATGACTGCTTCTATACCAAAGACCAAGGAAAGTGGAGTCTGGCCTGTGGCATTCTTGGATGTAGTTCTATCAGCCCACAATGCTAATGGTAATTCTTCTACCCATTTTCCCTTCTTCTCCTTGAGCCTTTTCTTCAAATTGTTGATACTGATCTTATTGCTAGACTCTGCTTGGCCATTAGCTTGAGGATGCACTGGTGTAGAAGTTATCATTTTTATCCCCCAACTTTCGTAGAATACAGTAGTCCTTTTGCCGATGAATTGAGATCCATTGTCACACACTATCTCAGAGGGTATGCCAAATCTTGTTATGATATTCCTTTTGATGAATGAAATGACTTCTTTTTCTCTAACTTGGGCATATGCCTCCGCCTCTATCCATTTTGAAAAGTAATCGGTCATCGCTAACATAAAAGACTTTTCCTCCCGGGGCTCGGGATAACTTCCCAACGATGTCCATTCCCCACTTCATAAAGGGCCAGGATGCAGGGATAGGGTGCAAGGGTTCAACCGGTTGATGAAGAATATTGGCATGTCTTTGGCAAGCATCACATTTAAGGGAAAAATCCTGGGCATCCTTTCTCAAGGATGGCCAGAAGTAGCCCGTTCTCAGGATTTTAGACATTAGAGACCTGCCCCTTGTATGGTTTCCGCAGTCGCCTTTATGGATATCTTTGAGGACTTCTTGAGTTTCGTCGTCTTCCAAACATCTTACGTATGTACCTGCAACAAATTTATTTATATAATTTCCCTTTTATAAGAACTTACCTGGCCATTCTTGTCCTGAATGCCCTTATATCCTTTTCTTCCTCCGGGATAGAACCATTCTGTAGATAGTCTATGATAGGCCGAGTCCAGGATGACGGACTATCCTGAGAATCAGGACATTGTCCATCCTGGGATGCTAAGACTCTACCCCCAGGATCAGTGTGTTCTGGGTTCTCCAGTTGGTTGATTGCTGGGTTTAGTATGTGAATTATGGGGATGTGTGTATCCTCCATTTCCTTGAATGCTGACCCCCGGTTTGCTAGTGCATCTGCTTCGGCATTTTCATCTCTGGGTACTTGCAGAATATTGAAAGTTTGAAAATTATGGGATATAGCCTTCACAATTTCTAGGTACTTGGCCAGCTTCTCCCCTTTCACTGCATAAGTTCCATTAAAATGATTAGTTAAAAGTAGGGAGTCGATGTATACTTGGATGTTCTGGATCCCGAGATGCAAGGCTAATTGTAAGCCAGGAATTAGGGCTTCATACTCCACTTCGTTGTTAGTTGCCTGGAATCCACACCTTACAGCCTCGGGTATCATGTCCCCCTATGGCGATTTCAGTATGATTCCAAGGCCTGTACCCCTGAAATTGGATGATCCATCTGTAAATAGGGTCCAACATCCTGAGAGTTCTTCTTCCTGTAGGCTCTGGAATTCTTGATCTGCTTCATCCTGGATGTCACTACTGAAATCAGCCACAAAGTTTGCTAGAGCCTGTGATTTTATTGTTGTTATTACTTCGTAGACCAGGTTATAAGCGCTCAGCTTTAGGGACCATTTTGCCATCCTACCTGACATCTCAGGTTTTCTCAAAACAGAGTTTATAGGGTAGTTAGTTTTCACATGTATAGTATGAGTTTTGAAATAATGTCTATGTTTGGTGGAAGCCATACTTAGGGCTAGTATAAGTTTCTCTAAATGTGAATAACTGGAGTCCGCATCAAGGAGACTCTTACTTACATAGTACACTGGGTGTTGTGGCCCTCTACATTCTTGGTTAGGACTGCACTCACTGTATTACTCAGAACTGCGATGTACAAGGACAATGGTTCCCCTCGGTTTGGCTTCATGAGGAGAGGTGCTCAGGATAAATATGACTTCAAATCCTAGAAAACATGCTCATGTTGGGATGTCCACTCGAACTTTTTGTTCTTTCTCAGGATGTCATAGAAATCTCGGCATCTCTCCGAGGATTTGGAGATAAATCTGTTCATGGCTGCAACCCCGCCTGTCAGCCTTTGTACATTGGTGACTTCAGATTCACAATGGCACAAATTTGTTCAGGGCTAGCCTCGATTCCTCTCTTGGTCACCATGTAACCCAGGAATTTTCCAGCACCCACTCCAAAATGACACTTCTCTGGATTCAGCTTCATATTGTATTTGTCTAAGATATCGAAAGATTCTTTAACATCCTGGACGTGTGTACTGACATTCAGGGATTTTACCACTATGTCGTCTATATACACCTCACTTGTTTCTCCCAGCTTTTCTTTGAACATCATATTCACCAGTCTTTGGTAGGTTGCCCCTGCATTTTTAGGACATGCACGATTCACGATTCAGGTCTATGTAATCTACACAGACGCTCCATTTTCCATTTTTCTTCTCCACTACCACCACATTTAACCATCTAGGGAACTTGACTTCCCTGATCATCCTGTTTTTCAGCAGACGGTCCACATCCTCTTGGATTATTATATACTTCTTAGGAGCATACTTTCTTTTCTTTTGATGCACAAGCCTGTAGGAGGGATCAATACCATGTTTATGTGTTATAACATCATTGGATATACCTGTCATGTCTTCAGTATTCCATGCAAATGTTGACATTCTGGATCTGAGGAATTCAACCAGCTCTTTTTCACTAGGGCCAGGGATGTTAGTGCCAATCAACAATTTCTTCCCAGGATGCAAGGGGACTAGGACTACTTGTTTGACATCCTGTTCCCTTGTCTCTAGGATGTCCCTGGCCTTCTTCTTTAATTGCTATCCTTGACGGGCCTTTGCTGAAATCTTCATAGATGATGTGTAGCAGTCCTTCGCTTCTTGTTGATCGCTAGTGATGGTGACTACACCCCAGGGTGTTGGTAGCTTAACACATTGATGGTTGGTCGAGGGGACAACCTTCATGTCATGAATCCAGGGTCTGCCTAGGATAATGTCTTGTATCCGGACGGAGCATCCATGACACAAAAGCGTTGCATCGAGTTCACACCTTCTATGTATACTAGGAGTTTTACCTCCCCCAGAGTGTTATTTTTTTCGCCACTGAAACCCACGAGTACCGTGGATTTAGCTATGATTTCATCCTGGGGTATTCCCAGCTTGGTCAAAGCTTTGAGTTGAATGATGTTGACAGAACTGCCTCTGTCGATCAGGATCCTCTTCACGAAATGGTTGGAAATATAGAGAGTGATCACCGGTCCATCATGATGAGGGTACATGACATTGCACCTATCGTCCTCGCCAAAGGTAACGTCTTTCACGTCCGTTTGTATTGACGTCTTGACTGGTTTCCTGGGTATGTCTGACTTGGACTCCCTTGCATGTCTTTTAGCTGCAGAATAAGAGGTACCACATATATCAGATCCACTAGAAATAAAGTAAATTACCTTCGCATCCGGGGATGAGGATGCTACTCGCTCAGGATGTCCGCGTGATCTGTCTGCATCTTGGGTCCGGTCAGTGCCCCTGGATTTTGCAGGCGGATCAGCGCTCTTGGACTTGTCCTTCTTTCTTCCCAAGAGCTCTTTTAGGAAGCCTTTGCTCAATAGATAATTGATCTCCTTGCGCATGGCTATGCAATCTTCGGTCACATGGCCAAAGTCCTCGTGGTACGCACACCACTTGGACTTGTCCTTCCAGGATGTTTGTTTATCCGTCTTCCTGGGCCACCTTGCTTTGTCCCCCAAATCCCGCATAGCATTAATTACACCTGCAACATCAGTAGCAAAAAAAAATTCATTAAAAGTAGGATATTCTTCATCATCCTCGTCTTCGCCCTGATCGACCCTGTTAACCCTAGGATTATCAGGTTTGGAATAGGTTTTAGGCCTCTGAGACCTAGGATGCATTGATTCTGATTTCCTGTTGGAGGAGTCGTATCCTGGGACTGCCTCGACTTTTTCTTACACTATCTTATTCTTAAAGTTTGATGAATCTTAGGGCCCTATGCCTTACTTCATCAAGCCTGTGACAAGGGTTCATCACAAGATCTTGGTAGAAGGGTGAATCCTTCTTAAGGCCCATTTTGAATGCTTGGACGGCGGTAGCCATATCCATGTTGGGAATATCCAAGACTTCCCTGCTAAACCTGTTCACATAATCCCTGAGAGACTTGTTAGCATTCTGGGTAACCCTGTAAAGATCAGTCGTTAGTTTTTTGAAACTATGACTACAAGAAATCTGGTTTTTAAATAAGTTAACTAAATGAGAAAAAGATGTGATAAAGAAGGGTAGAACACTCAGGAGCCACTTCAAAGTTGAGCCTGCGAGTGTCGACCCAAAACCTTACCATAGGCATGCCTCCTTGATTTCATGGGGCATGTCGATTACTTCCATCCTTTCCATTTACTGGGCCACGTGTTCCTCCGGGCCAGTTGTGCCATCGTACAACTTTATGTTAGGAGTCTGGAACCTCTTGGATATTTCCACGTCACATATTGGGGGAACAGACCTTGAAAGTCGATGACTCGACGGTGCTACTTCAGGAATGGGTTAGACCACTCCAGGGACACTCAAGATCATTTCTTTAAGTTTTTTTGAGATCCCTGGCTACTGATGGGCTAACACCTGCATCATGTACAGATTCGTTAGTACGGGCATTAAGATTAGAGGTTTTGAGGATGTTACCAGTATCCTGGGTAGTGGTGCCCCCGGGATTCACAGTAGATTCCCTGAATGTAGACATCATAGGTCTGTCAGCCAGGGTAGTATAAACAGTAGCAAATGCAGGCCTTGGGTCTGTAATTTGAATGTCATCCGCTAGACTAGATCCATTCCCAGGACTGTTGTATTGTAGCCTTCTAGCCTGGACAGGAGACACGGGTGTATGATCCACCCTACCCATCTCTGATCTCAGCCTAGCCATTTCCCAAGCACATCCTGGTTCACCTTCTGCTGTTACTCCATGTATTGCTACATTTTCGCAAACATAATGAGGTATTCATCATTAGAGACCAGTACTGGGATTTCATCACCACATCCTTATCCCGTGACACCCTGGTTGGCATCTCTGTTGGTGTTACGGTTCACAGTATTTGTCGTTGACGTGGTAACCCACGGTGGTGGAGGAGGAAGGACAATGCTAGCTGTAGTAGAAGTGTTCGCAGGAGTAGATGCATTCGAAGTTTTCGGCTGTGTTGCCATTTTTGATGGATTTTTGTAAAGATCAAGTTTAGGACAAATCTGAAAAGAGTTTGAAAGAAAATTGACACCAGTTGCCCCACGGTGGGCGCCAAATTGTCTTGGTTAAAAATTACAAAACTCAATGTAGTAACCAAATTAGTTTGTGACATATGGTGCCTAGATGTTTGAATTTGTAAGATCAGTTTTTCTAGTCAAAATTCAAGGTTTAGAAAGAATAGATGGAAACACAATAACAACTTCCCTGGATGTAACTAACAACACCAAGATTTTTGAGGGGAAAGAGCCCTTAACTATTGGATGTCTCCAAGAGCCGCCGGCATAAAAAACCCCTTGGCAACGATAACACACGTTGCCCTTTTATTCCACTGAAAATAATTCGATTACAAATGTTTGCGGTAATAGCTAAGTGTATGAGTGAGAGTACCAGTGATTGTAAGTGTGTAAAATGAATCCTATACCGCCTTTAAATAAAATCAGATCCTAACTAATTATTTGTGATTCTTGGGATCTTCTTCTTAATGACTCGAAGCCGTTATTTGACCGAATTTGGTGGCAGGTCTTCATTTCCACACGTGCTTAGACTTTGACAGAGTCCACATGATCGTTATCCATCTTCTCGTTCCTGGCTTGAACATATAGAATCAAAGAAAAGATTAGTAACGTCGTCCTAGCATGCATGGTATCTGTGCATGCTGGGATTAGATAAATTAAATAGATAAATTCAGAATACATTACATCCTGAGATGATAATCAAATAAAGGTACAACGAACATAAATAGAAATCCTGGGTACCGATAACTGAAAGCGCAGTCCCTGTACATTTGCCATCCAGGGGTCTCAAGCTGTCGAAGATCAATAGTAAAATTCAGGGGCAAAATCCAGGGTATAACAAGCACAATCATCCATTGTTTCAGCAGAAAAAGCATTCTGATTTGTTGTTTCTGGAATTGTAAAGTTGCAACCCCGTGATGAATTATTATCATAATTTCCAAAAATATTTCCAATGAAAGTAGTAGTTGGTGCAGAACTCAGACTTGGTTTAGTCTTAGCCGTCATACTATCAGCATTCTCACCATGATACAATTCTGGATTTTACAAATTTGCTTTGGATTTGTTGGAATTCATCATTTCCATCTCACGGGCATGAAGTTTACCAGTTAGATCATGAAATGTCAATGTGGAAAATTCTTTATCATGTGTAAGCAACAACACATAATTTTCCCATTTTACAGGTAAAGCCTCCATAATCTTTTCTTTTAACTCTTCATCCGTTTTCTAAATCCCCATAATCTTCAATTCACTTATAAGATGTGACAATCTTGATACAAGAGCTGTAATGTTTTCATTCTCAAAATGCTGGAAGTTATCAAACTCCTTAGTCAACACCTTCTTTCGACTTTTCTTGTATTAATCATTCCCTTCACACCTTGCTGATAAAGCATCCCAAAATTGTTTTGATTTCTTGCAAGTACTAAATTGATGTAACAACTCAGTGGGTAATGCCATCATAAGATAACCAAAAGCTTTTTGTTCAAGCTCATATGATTTTCTTTCAGCAATATCGAAGGTATGAACTTCTTTGAAAGATTGTCCGATTTCAAGATTTTTTATCCGGTTTCTCTAGGCAACCGAGCGAGACGGTTCGACTCTCTGCATTTATTTTTCACGCTTTCAACTAGATGTTTTTGGAGAGATTTAGAGAAATAGGAGGAACTATTATGGAAATGGATTATCGGATCGATTATCAGAAGTTGGAGCATTTTCAGTGTTTGATTGGTTTACCTGATTCGGTTTGTTGTGGTTTTGATTCTAATGTTCAGCTTTCTTAGTATTGTACCAGCCCGTGTGAACCGAGTGAACTGCAGCACTTGGCTCTCAACTGGAGAAACAAGAACAGAAGAAGCTTATTTAGAGGGGAATTCTCTACGATAGAAAGTCTCGGGTTTATCAGTTTCCCATTGAAGATGTATGACAGAGCGGTTCTTCAGCAGTTGAACAGATTTGAAAGCATCAGTCAAGGGGGAATATGTTGGAACAAAAATCTATGTGATCGACGCCATCAAATCTGTTTACCAAAGCATTGGATTGAAGGATCCATCGTGAAATGATTCAGAAACACGGGTTGTGATGATCAAGGCTTGCAGATTGGACCGAAGATCGTTTTTTGGAAAAGTTAACCATTCGGGTCAGTGGTCAACATAAAAGTCAACGAAAGATCGATTCGAGCGAGTCAAGCTTCAGATTAATTAAATAAACTAATTAAATCAACTTTGATTTAATTAATATTTATTTTATTCTAGTTTAATTTTATTTTGTTCAATTTATTATTTTTTCACTTGTTAGTAATCCTCACTATATATATAGTGAGGGTGCCCCATTCACAAGAGAAGAGAAATGCTCCCATGTTGGATGATGCATTCTCTAGAGTGATGTGAGATTCCATTATAGAGAGATAGAGAGTCATGGATTTCTAGAGAGAGATTGTGTGTTTGTCATGATTTCTTGATGTTGTAATCATTCGACTAATGAAATCATTCGACTAGTTCATCATCTTTCTTGTGTTATGATTTTCTTGATTCTCCTTCATCATCATCGTCTCGGGTTTCCGCATTCGATCTTCGTTCTTGCTCAATATCGAGATTCTTGATGTGAAATCGGTCCTGACACCTTAACCGAACCCTGGACAAACTCGAACTTTGGATGGACGAACCCTAGCCGAACTCTAACCGAACCTAGACTTCGGACAAGTGAACAGTAGCCGAACTTGGAGTTTGGAGCGGCTATGCCGAACAGAGACACTTCAGCCGAACCTCACCATTTTTCGCTCAAAATTTTCAAATTTGGACAGATTTTGACGAGATTTGAAGCAGTTGATCAAAAAAATGATAAGGAATGATTTAGGTGTGAAAGTATCATGAAAACCTTGACCGAAACGATCAAGAACTCGTAAAAACACTAAAAATCACCAAAAACAACACGTTTTGTTTCAAAACTCCGAAAAACAACCACAGATCAGCAGAATGAACCTCATAGCTCTGATACCACTTGAAAATGCATGAGCTACGGATCGTCTACTCAATTAGCTAATTTGGAAGAGAAAAAAGTAATTAACCGATTGTTTTATTGATCAAACGAACAATTACATTCAGTAGACACTCAGAAATGACTTAGAGAATACACCACATAAAACACACACTTAAGCTATAATCTCACACGCTCAGTCACTCATTACAAAGAACAAAACTTCTATATATAGTCTACTGGCCGAACCTCAGGCGAACCTGAAGTTCGTCTGATCCGAACCTCAGGTTCGGACAAGGTTCGGCTATCAGCCAACCTTGTCTTGATCTTGATCTTTGCCTTGACTTGATACTTCACACAACGCACAAATCTTGTATCTACAGTTCGTCTGATCCAAACCTGAGGTTTGGACCAGGTTCGGCTGGCATCTATTCTTTATCTTGAACTTCATTATGTCTTGACTCGATACTTCACATGACACACTTATTATGTATCTACAAACTCCCCCTCGTCGTGTGCAATATCTTTAACATCATCATTCTGTATCTTCAATCAAACTCCCCCTCATGTGCAAAATCCGTTCGTCCAATGAAATAAATCTTTGAACAAACTCTTCCTCAACTTGATCGTAGCTTGATCTTGTATACTTGACAATGTCCGGTGTATCTCTGTCTCTATCGGCAGCTTCAGAAGACTTGAAGTTGAGATATCTTTCACTTTAGCAACCTGCTCAAAATTTAAATAATCTTGGTGCAAAACATCTCTTTGAGACTCCAAGATATGATTTTGAAAAACTTGATTTGCATCACGTGTTGATCAAATTGAAAATAAAGCAGAAACAAAATCTTTTTGGCTTTTAGAAAGTTTATATCAAAACAAACCTAAAATCTTTTTGAATTTTCAAACTTTAAGCTAAAACACACCAAAAATCTTTTTGTACTTTTCTGAAATGAAATGAAATAGCAATACAGTATCAAACTCTATTTTTGATATAATAAAGATCACTATGCGGGATCATATTGGTCATGACGCACAGAACTACACTTCAATTTCAACTAACTGAAGCACATAAGTCATGCTGATTGCCGGTATAATTTTTCCATCTTAAACTCAGGAAGAATTATACTCATAACATCTGAATATGTTAAGGTATTGATTAGAGTGTGCTTTGACTAGTGTATCCCACACTATCAGACATATTCAGACATTTTCTTTTTCTTGTGTGAATACTTCTTTTTCTCGTGTGATTACACTTGTGATTATTACAAAGCATAATATTTTCATGATATCGTCAACTGTGCTCCATGCAAAAAGAAATAAGAATGTTAAATCGTCTACCTTAAGGTCGATCTTTCGATATGTAGACAAGGCCTCAAATTTAACAAAATAAGAAATATAAAACAAGTTGAAATTGTATAACCCAACAACAATCAGGTTGGTACTCCCGTACACGCAGAGAAAGTCCGATGAGTTATACGAAACAGCAAAGAAAATAAAGCAGAACATCAAATAAACAACAATCATGTCGATTTTTCAATACACAGAGAAAGTTCGATCATTTTACAAAATATAGAAAATCAAAAAAGTTTAAATCTTTGCAAAATGAACACATGTATACACAGTGACTTCTCATTTTGATATCACACTTAGTTTTCTTTTTGGTCATGAGATACGCTTCATGATGTTATCCACATGGTCAAGCAAATATTAGTATTTAATGTATATCACATCTGAATACTTTCTAATTTGCCGAGCCTACCAAACATATCAAACAATGATCTTATGGCTTTTTCTTCTACACTATCCAAGAGTCAGATACATAAGCCAATGTACCATCATTTCCCAATGATCAATTTCTCAAAATTTTATATATTTTGCATGTATTCACCTTCCTTATATATTTTGCATGTATTCATCTTCTTCCTATAACATGCATTTTCTCAATTTCTCCCCCTTACATGCAAGTCTCCCCCTGAAAATGAAAAATTCTATTTTTGGATTTTTCATTTTACAAAAGAAAGACTCTATTTTTTTTTTTGTTTTTTTTTCTCTTTTAAACACAAATAGAAATTAAAGAAAGAAAATTGATCAACCAACACGGATGCCTTTCAATTTAAAATTTCAGAAAATTTGCAGGTTAGTAAAATATGTCATGAAATTGAAGTTAAGAAGAATACTCATCCATCAACAACTTTGCAATCGTCGATAGGTCTTCTAGAAGTGTTTGCACACTAGTCAAACTCATTAGTTTTTAACATGACCCGAAGCGGCTGCTTCTTGTCGACTAGTGTCCTGGTTTTGCTTTGAAACAACCTTTGGTTTCCAGAGTTGTTGTTGTTTTGGTAATTCAGTTTTTGATGAATTTGTCATAGGTGACTGTGATGATGAACTAACATTTTGAACCTTTTGAAAAATAGGAACAAAAACGTTTTTGTTTAAGAAAGAATGTAGGCTCACAATTATCAAAAACTCTGCCTCGTTCATCAAAGAACTTTGGTTTGGCAGTGTTGGTCCCGAAACAACAATCGTTCATGATATCGTAAACACAAACAAGTGCGGAAACCTTGTTAGTGAGTGATTCAACAAGAAGAAGATGAAATAGACTTGATATGAGATGAAGAACAAAGCAACACAATCAAATCTTGAATGAAACTTGATCAATCTTCTATTAGAGTGAGTTTGCGATCGTGAATACAAGAGAGTATACCGAAAATCGTAATCACAAAGCTAGTCAAAATCATAAACTAGTTGGGTATTTATACTACCCTTACAAAAGCCCTAATCATAATCGTAAACCCAACAAGAGTAACCGGCCAAGAAGCCCAAGTCGTAATCACATGAGGCCCAATCCAATGTAAGCCCAAGTCTAATGTTCATGCCTCACAATGTATAGCCCAACAATCTTCCCCTAGGCATGAACCATTACACTGTCTAAGGAAGAAGAAAATCAAATCGGAAGGTGTGAGTCTCCTTCCTTGACCACCATTCACGTTCTACAATCCTGTTTGCTGTTCCATGAAAGATTCCCACCCTTATAGCATTTTCAAAATCAAGTTCATCACCTAGGATAGGTTGGGTGGCTAGGAGTTTGATGTCACGTTCTCTAAACCTCAGCAAATCAACTGGATCATAGAAGCGAAATTCTCGCATCTTCTTGCAAACCACCACCACCTCATGAGTTGTTGGATCATAAAGAAAATTAACAAAGTTTTTCACAAGCGTACCATCTTCAATCTCGTTCAACATGTTGATCACTCGAGTTCTTTTGGTGGGTGGTCGCCTCACTTCTCCAACAGGCTCATCCGTAACAGGGTCAGTTCCAGTCTAAACCCATCTTGTTTGCTTGAGGTTAAAGTTTGCAAAGTTTTCTTCATGATGGCTCATCAGATTGTTACGAACAAGGTCTCCATGTGCATTCATCCATCTGTTAATAAATGGAGCCCTCAGCAAATTCCTCATCTCTGTCTCAGTCCAGGAGTGAAATTGACCGCGAGTTCTATAGTACTCCACTGGACTATAGCCATCTCTGATCACATCAAACAGCTTCTTCTCTCCATCGTAGTGCCAGCACAGGATAGGTTCACGACTCCCCCGTTTGTCAATTTCACTTTCTCCCACATCAACTGAGTACAGCTTAGGGGGAGGTCCCTGGAAGAAATCCTTGAACCAGTTTTCATGGCTTTCTGGTGCCTTTGAGATGAATCTTCCTCCTCAAACATAGTCTGAGATCTCAATGGAGTCATCACCTTCATCTTCTTGCACTACATCAGCAGTCTGTGCACCCTGTGACGAACTCTGGGAATTTGAACTATCAATCCCCTTCAAATATTCCAACTTCTTCCTTAACTCAAGGAATCCATGTAAAACCGTATACGGATCGTTTCCAGATCATAGAATGATAGAGACGGAAGTTTGTCATTCAATTATAGTCAAATGATTACAAACCGAGAGAGTATACATCGTTTGGGGCTCTGGAGGAGGTTTGGACAGAACCTCCTCTCTCACACAGACCACACAGAATGAAATGAACAAACTTGAAGATGTTCAACACACCGAACCTATTTATAGGTTAACCAACTTGCGTACCACTTTGGTCCGCCGTACCAGTTGGTACGGGCGTACCAACTGGTACGCTGGTTGGTATGTTGACATCATTACATACATTTAATTCTAATACATTCGCACAGTAATGACCACACACAGAAACTTGTCCTAACAATTCAGCATATAAATATCCAATGCTTGCTGTAGAAACCGGGGTCGGTGAGCCAAGCCAAACCCCGATGGCACAGCGGAAGCGGATCGATGACTTTGTGAGCTTCGTCTTTGTAGAACAAATATGAACACCTTGAAGAACATTACGGACCGGATCTTCTACTTTGGTGTTTGAGATGTGATGATGATGATGAGGATAAAATAGAAGTAGTGATAAACAAGATGAAGATAAGTGAAATCATATATGGAGTCGAATGATTACATGTTTACCTATCCCACACATGCTATAGGTTCATGAACAAGAGTTCATGAACCCACACAACTTCAAAGATACATGACAAAAGCTCTCTCACTCATGCATACATACATACTTAGTCTTTCACATGAGAAAGACTATATATACTAACCTAACAATGGCAAACTAGTAAATAACCAACAACTAGTCTAGTGACAAAATAAATAATGTTACAATAAATAATAAAGTCACTAATGCCATGTCTTCGGTTAATGAGAGTCTCGAGTCATGAACTTCACCGCATGTTGTGCAAACGGTCAAACGGTAAGTGGTACGTTGAGTTTCATCTAACCAAATCTCGAACTCGTCGAACTCGGGAATTCCCAACAATCTCCCCCTATTTGGTTGATGAACAAACGGATAAACAACTCAACTCTTGTGACAATCGGTTCTCTTGTATTCTTGCAACTTGACTTCAAGAAGATCTTCATACGATTTCAAATCTTTCACTTAACCATTTTCCTTTGTGAAGCTCCCCCTAAGATAAAGAATTGTTCTTCTTCTAGCCCCAAAGCAATAAAAAGGCCCGTTAGGGTGTTTACCACAAATAACATGCACACTATGTTTAAGGATGCCAACATCATCCTAAGTGTAGTTAATGGTAAACAAGATAAAGGATCAAGGATAAGTTTGAGATTCAATTCCATAATTCAACCGTCTTGTGAATACCAAACCGATGCTTCACTTCAAAGATAGTACCACTTCAAATAAATTACCTCAACAAGTCATTGGTTCCAACTTTGCCTTTGTTTTTACCATATCAACGATGGCTCAAGGACTCTTCAAAAATTAGAACTTAATCCAACTATCGCAAACAAATATCTTCAATGTAGAAAAACTCCCAAACTTGCACATTTTCTTCAATTTTGAACCGGCTTCTAAACACGTCTGCTTATAACGAGGCAAGTATCAAAAAGAAAATTAAGTTTGATTCTACAAGTGTACCTTGGTTGTACACCAATTTGTTGCAGTGGATTTAACGGTTTGCACCCGTTAGACTTGTAGTAATTTTCTTCAAATTTTAACAGTAACATTACTGTTAATTTTCTGCCCAATTATGTCTTCAATTCTGATCTGGCCCAAATCTGTCAATTTCTTAACATTTCAACAGCCCAGTTAAGTGAAATTGAGGAGCCCAACCTGCTCATTTGCGCAGCCCAGTAGAATAATAAAGAAGAGGCAGGCCCATTCGGTTATATTAAATTGAGCCAGCCCATCTCTTCCATTGAAAATTAGAAAACCCTAAAACTAGGTGCAGCAAACAACTAAAGCACGTACCAGAAACAAACCAGCGCCTCTTTTCATCCTCTTTTCTTTCTGTCGAAGAGAACCAAAGTAACCGGCGACTTTGGTTGGTATTTTCCGGCGAACAGAACATAAACAGAAGTCACGAATGGCTTCCCAAGAGTTCCTCCGGAACATTTCGAGTTCCTCCGGAACAAACTCATCTTTCTCGGAGGAAAAACAAGTTACTCCGGAAGTTTTCCGGGTTGCTCCGGAACTTTTTCAGTTTCCCTCGGAACAAGTGAGTTCCTCCGGAACTTTTCACCTTTGTCTTTCTTTCTCTCGGGACTGAGTTCAAGTTCCCTCGGAACTTCGCAGTTACTCCGGAATGTTCATGTTACTCCGGAACATACAAGTTGCTCCGGAGCTTTCGGGTTTAGCAAAAGTGGTTCCCTCGGAGTGAACAGGTTACTCCGGAACCTTTCGATTTGCTCCGGAACTTTATCTTTGACATACTCTCGATAAAGGTTACCTCGGAAGTTCTGAGGTTCTCCCGGAACAATCGAGTTCCTCCGGAACTAGACGAGTTCTCTCGGAGGAGGTTAACTCGAAATAAGCGAGTTCTTCCGGTTGTGGGATTTTCCGGTTACATGGCTTCTCACGCAACTGATATTTCAACCGGAACAGATGTTTAATTGGAACCTTTTTAGAAACCAGAAATGCGATGAGAGAGAGATGGAGAGCCCGTGAATTGTTGTTGATGGAGACAGGAGACAAGAGTTTTGAATTTGCACAAAGTGAAAAGTTACCTTTTCTTGTTGTCTTCTCAAGGCCACGACAAAAAAAAAATATCAACTAAAGTTGACTCCTTTTGTTACAAGCATATAATATCAACTTTATTAAATTTATGAAACCCATCTCATCTATGTCGACATCTACGAACCGAAACCCGCAAACCCATCTCGAACAGCAACCGTCTTTGAACAACATTGACCAAATAATCACCGTCACCCTCGTCATATATCATGACGGAAACCCGAATCTCGAACTCACTGATAAAACCCGGATGTCGAACCCATGTAATAAACCGCTTTCCTCTCAAACAATAAGAATTAATAAAAACCGAGCAACGAGCTGAAGTCTTTTGGTTTTTAAATTCTTCATCACTTGTTAAAAATTATTAACATAAACACCAATAATAATCAATAAAATTCTGCTAATTGATTAAAGAAGGTTGAGTGTTTAGGTGATGAGAGAGAAAATAGAGTGGTTGACTAAAGGTGATAAAGGAGTTGTTACTTTACAAAGTCAGTAAAGTAGTATGGGCTACAACTCTTTTCACTATACACCTTTATGGATTTAGACTTTAATTTCCCTTTATTTTAATCAAACAAAAATTAAAATAGCCATCTTCAACAGAAGAAGATCTGGGAAACAAAAATCTTCATGAACTTTGTGATGAGTTTACACAAACTCATACTTCCTTTTTCCTTTTGTGTGACCATTTCAAACACAAAACTCCAAAGTTCAAGAACATAAAACATCTCTATTTGTTACAAAAACAAGCAAGATAACACAAAGTTGAAGAAACCAACCGAATCGTTGCGTTTTCTTCGACCATGGCTCTGATGCCAATTGTAGAAACCGGGGTCGGTGAGCCAAGCCAAACCCCGATGGCACAGCGGAAGCGGATCGATGACTTTGTGAGCTTCGTCTTTGTAGAACAAATATGAACACCTTGAAGAACATTACGGACCGGATCTTCTACTTTGGTGTTTGAGATGTGATGATGATGATGAGGATAAAATAGAAGTAGTGATAAACAAGATGAAGATAAGTGAAATCATATATGGAGTCGAATGATTACATGTTTACCTATCCCACACATGCTATAGGTTCATGAACAAGAGTTCATGAACCCACACAACTTCAAAGATACATGACAAAAGCTCTCTCACTCATGCATACATACATACTTAGTCTTTCACATGAGAAAGACTATATATACTAACCTAACAATGGCAAACTAGTAAATAACCAACAACTAGTCTAGTGACAAAATAAATAATGTTACAATAAATAATAAAGTCACTAATGCCATGTCTTCGGTTAATGAGAGTCTCGAGTCATGAACTTCACCGCATGTTGTGCAAACGGTCAAACGGTAAGTGGTACGTTGAGTTTCATCTAACCAAATCTCGAACTCGTCGAACTCGGGAATTCCCAACACTTGCTTCATTCTTGCTCTCCTTCTCCTTCAACCTCTTGTTTTCTTCCTTCAGTTCTTTTATTTCTCCCTCTCTCTTCCTGTTTTGAGAAAGCAGAAAGTTGATTTGAGGATCAGTGCTTATTTGAAGGTCTACCGGGAGATCACCAGTTTGAACACTTTCTCCAACAAGTGTTGGATATGGACAAAAGCTTGGAATGATTGGACCCTATCTTGATTCAGTAGAAACATTTACTCTCACTGGGCTGGGCTCAACAAACGAGCTATCAACTTCGAAGAATTGCCTTTCCTCATGAACTGGGCTGTGTTCATTTAGAATAGGACTTTTAGTTTGAGTTGGAGTTGTCTCTTGTACATCTGCTTGATCATCATCCTGTAATGTGCTCTCAACATTTGCACCTGATGATTCAAATACCATCAAGCTTGAGCTTGTCTTTTGGAACTTAAATCTGATAGATCTTGGATCAGATTTCTTTCTCAGTGAAGGTTCACGTGCAGGAATAGGTTCTGCAAACACATCATCATCATCAACATTAATATTTATCTCTTATGGGATTGTACCATCACTTGAAGAAGAACTCAAGTCATCCCTTGTTCTCTTGTGGCTAATTGGCTCCAGATCGCCATATATGTCATCTGCCAAATTCTCATGCTCTGGGAAAATATCGTCCATCACATTTTCTTCATCTGAAGGTATATTCTCTGGTTCCCCCTGAACAGTCATTGGAACATCATGATCTTCAGCAACAAATACATTGACTAGAGGCACTTCAGGTTCGGGTTCTGATTCAAGTTCTTGTTCCCTTGCAATCTCAGGGAAAGCACCTCTTTTAGCCCACTCAAGTCTTCCTTGAAAAGTGCTCTTTCCCTTTCTATCTTGAGTTTGCGGACCAAAAACACCATCATCCATGAATTTTATATCTAGCTTCTCAACCCTTTCCTGAATCATTGGATACTTCCTCATTACCACCATGTGCACAAACATTGGAGTCATGAGGAATTGCTCTCTTGCACTCAAATCAACATTACCAACCCAATCCAATAGCTTCATCGTTGAAAAGTTGAATTCCCAATCCAATGCTAGTGCAACAAATGCTGTGCCATGCACCTTGTTTAGTTGATCAAAGCTTGTTCTCTTCCCCAAGAATGATTTCTACAAGTAGTGTGCCAAACACCTCCAGTAGTGTGGCAAAAGCTTCTTGAAGATCGGTGGGAATTTTCCTTCATACCCCAAGAGACGTGCACCCTCTAATACTGCAGTCTTGGAATATTCCATTGTGTCTTCAGCTTTATCATTAATATTCAACCCCTGACGAATATCTTCTTCCACGATCTCGATTCTACGGTTTTGAACAGTTGCAGTAATCCTTGTTTTATCAAGATTTGCCCTGGCAGTTCCCCAGAATTCTCTAACTAGTTGTTCATCTATCAGCACGTGCGTCCTGAGAGCATAATTGATTTTGCACACGTTCATCCCAGCAACAAGAGAGTAGAACAACTGCATGGGTTTCTCTGGAGGATCATCCAAATAAGCAGGTATGCAGTGGTCTCTTTCAAAGTGAATCTCTTCATCAATCATTTCTTCTGCCATCTGAGAACCCGAGACAAATGTGTCATGTTTAATCACATCATTGAGCAATTAAGTTCAATTGATTAATACATTATCCTTTGAAGTTCTAAAATCTCAATTGAAACCCTTTTTAAAAGAAAGAATTGGATTTTGTTTCACAATTTTAACAAAAACACATTCTTAAAATTAACTTGTTCAATTTTATCTTAAAGTAGTTAAGTTTGAAGAGATTTTAAAATCATTTTGAGTTTATTTAATTGTTTATGATTTTAAATCAAACTTTAAATGGGTTTACGATCCAATATGTGGGTTCACGATCGGGTCAAAAGAAGTCCAGCATAGGACCAGTCTTAAACGCTAAGCTCGATCGTAAACATCATTATGTCGTAAACATTGAGTCGTGAACACCATTTGATCGTAAACGCCGACGATCGTGAACATGGACGATCGTAAACACAACCCATCGTAAACACCGATCGTAATCGCGAATCGTCGTCTCCTTCATTACGATAATCGTAAACACCGAAAACCGCCATTGTTGTACCTGCAACTTCTTACATATACATCAAACACACACAAAAATGCAAATGTAACATCAGAAACTACCTTTCAAGTATCACAAACACAAGCACGACGTCTAATCTCGAGTAAATGAAGCAAAACACGAAGAGGAAGACGATGATCGATCGAGTGAAGTAAAGCACACCAAAACCATGAGTAGATCGATGAATCGAAGAGAAAACAGTCGATAGACGTGTGTTTTGTTGTCGGAAAGTGAAGGCCAAGGCGGTGGTTCACTCGATTTCAACCGATAACGGTTGGATCTAGTCAGAAAACAATTTTCCGGCGAAGGGAGGGCGGCAGTTAGGGTTTCAGTAGGCGGATCGTAAACGCAGAAAGAAGAAGAGAGTGGATCGTAAACGCAGGATCGGAAATGAGGCGTGATAGTAAACGAGTGGTGGCGTGAGGGTTTTGTTAAAAATAATTTCCATAAAGCCCCCTCAAGTTTTTTAAAACATTTTAAATGCGCCCAAACCTCATTTAAATGATAAATCACTTGAAAAATTGTTAATTTTGAAAATTTTTGAGAATTACAAAACTTCCCCTCAGACTTATACCCCGAGAACCTGATCTTGATCATAAAATAAAATAATAAATAGATAAAAAATGAAATTTTAAACAGTCAGAAACTTAAAAGAAATTATAAAACATAAAACAAAGCTAACCTTTACCGAGACAAAAAGATATACTTGCCTTGAAGCTGATGATTTTCATGGATCAAACCAGACTTACCTTTGACTGAGGAACCCTTTTCAGCTTCTGTTACTCGACGCTCTAGACGATTGCCAGAATATTTCACCGCATAAACTCACATCCAGTCATTTTGAAGTGCTTAATTATGGTACAATATTACTGTCATGTTTAACCGTCCCCACACCCAATTGTTCATAGCAAAACCTACCCCAACCTCAGAGTTTATTGAGGATTCACAAACCCCCAACTTGAGAAACCATTCAACACCGTTATGACTACCACTTATTTCCTTAATTATCAGTTGGTGATCAGGTCGGCCGTATAAGCGCAGAGAAGACCAAACAAAATAATTATTTGATTATCTTTCTTTTTCTTTTCATTTTCTGTGGTGTTGTCATAACAGCAGAACATGGCGTGTGAGAGTGTGAATACTAGGTAGATACCACTCTCAACCCATTTTTGCTGGGACTCAGTTTTTTAAACCATGTAAACAAGGACGGGAAACTAAACATATATAGAAGTTAGGTTTACTGCACTTACATTGATGATCATAGTTTTGGGTTGAGCTTACCGACATATCATCTTTGAGCAATCTTTCACTTCAGCTTTACCCGTGTCAGTCTCCGATTGTCTTGGACATTTATATCACTTCCTACCAACGCAAGACAAACACAAAAGACTTCATAAAAACCTCAAACAGATTTTCAGATTTTCTGAAACTATAGCATTTCTTCCCCTGTTTTTATGAGGCTTTTGAAAACATAAACACATTTTTTAAATGAATAAACCCAAAAGTAATTGAAAATAATACCAAAGCAAAAATAAAAACAAAACTATGTACAAACAGTTTTGATCAGATCATTCCTCGAAGGCAATCATCCTTAGGCCTTCAACACACATTTCAAAATTTGGACGAGGAAGGGGTTTTGTGAAAAGGTCAGAAACATTTTGATTGGAGTTTACCTTTTCGAGTTGAATCAACTTCCTATCATAGCAATCACGAATGAAATGTACCTTCATATCTATGTGCTTTGTTTTGGAATGTTGAACATGATTCTTGACAATTTGCAGAGAAGCAACATTATCACAAAAAATTGGAGTATTAAGAAATTCCATACCGTAGTCAGTGAGCAGATTCTGAATCCATACTGCCTGCGAGCATCCAGCTGATGCTGCCACATATTCAGCATTTGCAGTTGACTTGGAAACGGTATGCTGCTTCTTACTCTGCCATGAAATGAGTCTGTCTCCCAAATATTGACACCCACCAGTTGTAGATTTCCTATCAAGATCACTACCTCCATAATCACTGTCAGTAAACGCAAATAATTGAAAATCAGGATTCTTAAGATGCAGGACTCCAAGCCCATCTCCACTCCCATGGCATCCCGGCCTCTACTGACAGCAGATGCAGATAGGGAATCGGTGAGTGAATTCATGTATCGTTCAATGATCGGTTCACTCATGCATTTAACAGCAAGAAGGCCAGATATCATGCATGTAGTGTGTGTGTGTGTGTGCACGATACCAGGCTAATCCTAAACTCTCTCATTTATCTGCTGTTAAACTTATTTTTAGGTATCTGAAGGGCAGGCCTCGGCTTTTGAGAGGGGATAATAAGTATTATCCGAAGGGAACTCGAGGATGATACTTATTATCTAATGAAAAGACTTCCTTAATACATAGTATCTGAAGGGAACTCGAAGATAATATGTATTACCTCAGGGGAAGTCCTTAGCTGAGGGGAAGTATTCAGCTAAGGGGAAGTCTTTAGAGGTCTAAGGTTCAGGGGAAGTTAATTATTATCAACTGAACAAATGATAATTAACTTTGGGTTTTTGGTTAAAATACATATTATCATCAACTGAACAGATGATAAATGGGTTTTTACAATGTTAATTATCCTCTTACCCAAAAACCAGTCATCAAATGTCTGGTGGAGTATATTTTTCTAGTATGTATCAGACAGGTTGATGAGAGAAAGATGTTGCTACTACTCAAAGTTAAAGAACCAGCCGGACAAGACTTCCATCTGAATAAGCAACTGTGCAGAGGAAGTTTTTGGTTTCTTTACAGGCTTCAAATTTTTTTCAAAGAAAATGCTCACAAGTTTAGGAGAAGCTGAAGATTTCAAGTCAATCTTTGATAAAGAAAATGACACGGAGAGCAGTCAGAGATCATGAAGTTTGAAGATCAACAATCAAGTTCTCCAAAGTTAGAGGGGTTTTCAAAAATTTTACCCTCTAATTTTTGGAGATTCAAGACAGTTACCGAGGAATCAGCAAGAACCAGTTCTTTCAAGAAAAGCAAGTCAATGAGAGTCCTCCATTTCATTGCTTGTTCATTTCAAGAAGTTCAAGCTGATGCTGATCAAGAGGAAGTCCCAAGTGCTAGTCATGAAACCCATTGAAGATGTCGATGGATAGAATCTGCATCAACATCTTTGCCAGCCAGTCAAGAAGAAGAATTTCAAGATCGTAGACATTTAATATCACAAGCCTAGGGGAAGATTGTAGAGGCTAGATTATTAGGCTTGTAATATTAAATAAGTTGGGCTGGGCTTAGAAGGTTTCATTAGAATCGTAGGCTAGTTAGTCTTATATGTTTGGACTAGTTTACTATTAGATATGGGCTTGGGATTGGGTTTAAGATCCACAAGGGGCCCTATAGTAAACCCAATGGGGGACTATATATATACCCCACTAGACCTCCTCATTTGGTAACCCTTGAGATTACGATTTTAGAGAGAAAGAGAAAGGGAGTTTAAGATCGCAATCTTAAACTAGAGAGAGAGATCAGTTTACGATTTCAAGATTTGTACCTGACAAGTTCATCTTGTGTGCAAGATCAGGTTTTTATCTTTTATTAATCGTTTTCTTGGTATTCTTCTCATCTCTTATCTTGAATCAATCAATCACTTGGTTTCCGCACTCGTGATTGATAGAATATCGTGAACGGTTGTTGATATCGGACCAACAGACAGGTTTACAAAAAACTGGTATCTTTTTAGATCTCTGATTTGACTCAGCAGAAATTGGACAATCCTTTGCCATATGCCTTTGTCGGCGGAAAATATAACATATGCGTTTAGCTTTGTACCATCATTTAGGTTCCCGCATAGAGTCACAAACATGAATATTTCTAATATGATCAAAAGAAGAATCATATACTTGATGTCTGTGATCATGAACCCATTTGGATTTTGGGCTTTTAGAGATAGAACTATCAGAAGAAAATTTTGCTTTTTGATTCTTCATGGTGTTGAAACATCTGCTTTCACAAAAACTTCAGAAATCTTCTAAGCATCCACGCAGTGAAGTGGAAATTCTTTATTAGAGAATATTTATTCCAAACCTTTGAGTTTATAAAACCGTTCAGGTTGAACCTTCCCAGCCTTGAAAACCTCCTTCTCCACTTACTTTAATTTCAGTTTCTTCAAATTTTGTGATTTTGAAGCTGGAACCTCCTTAGCTTGAACATTCAATGCTTGAAAACCCAAACCAACAATTTTTTCTAGAAATATTTTCCTCAGAATTTGATTTCTGATGCCCATCCTTTGGCAACCTTGAAAACTCAGCTTTGACATCACTAACATTTTTCTGCTCATAGAAAATCGTCTCATCAATTTTAGGTTGAGAACGACTTTTCTCACTTGAAGTAGCTGATTTCTCATGTTCTGTTGACGTTGAACCATAAACAAACTGCGGAGCTGGAGGAATTTCAGATTTCTTTCCCTTCTTCTTTTTAGCTTTCTTGTTTTTATTCTTCTTCACAATCTTCTCTTCTTCAGATATTGATGATGAAAACTTTGAATAATCATAATCTTCCACCGTTTCTTTTACCTATTTAACAGCTTCTTTAAAATTTGCAGGCGGTGAAGCTGTTTTGTCAAACATTCTTTCAAAATTGACATCATTTGCTAAAAAGCTTGTGAACAATTGCGAATTTGAGACATTATTCAGCAACCGATTGGCATCAATTACTTGAATCTTTAGATCGGAAATTTGCTGTTGAGCTTCAGTTAACTCTTTCTCAGTAGCTATCAATCTCTTGGCAACCTTATGTGTCTCAAATTTTTGCAAACGAAGATTATCAAGCGCTTCAAACAATTCTTTCATCAATTTGTCTTCATTTCGTTTTTGAATTTCCAGATTCGCAGTGTGAACTTTATTAACACTCACCAACTCACGCTTCTCATCCAACAATTTTTCCATATCAACTTGATAAGCTTGAATTTTAGCAACATATTCTTCAGAATTCTTTGTGAGCAGATCAAGCTTATTTTTTATTTATCAAATAGATTTTGAAAATCATTAGCAGCATCTTCTGCTTCATCCTTCCATTTCTTGACTTCTTTAACCAATTCATCCTTCTCTTCACAAATCTTTGCATTCTTTGCTTCATCATCCTTTCTATTCTGTTTTGATATTTCCAAAACCTCATTTAATAACTTGACCTCTTTTTATCAAAGACTCATTTTGCAAATTTAACTCTTTTTCATGTTTCTTTGAAACTTCCAAATCTGCTTTAACCAAATTAAGTTTAGCAGTGAGCATTCTGACTTCTTCCACCAAAGATTCATTTTCTTTCTTCAAACCTTCAATTTTGGATTCAAACTTTTCAGTTTCAGCAGCTTTATATGAACTAGAATCAGAATAATATTCATGTTGCTCATGTGTGATAATCAAAGTAGATGTATTAAAATGTTTACCCCAATCATATACTCCATCATTCTGAACTGTTAAAGCTGTCTTGTTTAAATTACTTAATGACGGTTGAGAACCAGTATTAGATGTAAAACCAGGTTTGTTAACAAGTTCCTGCTTATATTCTGTAGCAAAATGTCCAAGCTTTGAACATTTGTAGCACTTGATCTTAGATTTGTTAAAACCCAACTTTTCACTAAAAGCTCATCTTCCAGTTTTCTTGTAAAAGCGTTGTGACCTTTGAGTCAACATAGCAAGTTGCCAAGCCATATCTAACTAATTTAACTGATCGTCATCAAGTTCAATCAAATATTCTTTAGTCAATTATGCCTTGCTAAAATCATTAATAATCATTCCAAAAGATGAAGAAATGAGAGCAGCTATTAGTTTGGCACATTCATCAACCGACTGAACATAAAAAGCACTTTGACTTGATGATTCTGGAATTGTAAAGTTGCAACCCCGTGATGAATTATTATCAGAATTTCCTGAAATATTTCCAATGAAAGCAGTGGATGGTCCAGAACTCAGACTTGTTTTAGTTTTAGCCGTCATACTAGCAGCATTCTCACATGATACAATTATGGATTTTGCAAATTTGCTTTGGACTTGTTAGAATTCATCATTTCCATCTCACGGGCATGAAGTTTACCAGTTAGATCATGAAATGTCAATGTGGAAGATTCTTTATCATGTGTAAGCAACAACACATAATTTTCCCATTTCTCTGGTAAAGCCTCCATAATATTTTCTTTTAACTCTTCATCCGTTTTCTCACTTCCCACAATCTTTAATTCATTGATTAGATATGACAACCTTGATACAAGAGCCGTGATATTTTCATTTTCGTAATGCTGGAAATTATCAAACTCTTTACTCAACACCTTCTTCCGACTTTTCTTGTATTGATCATTCCCTTCACACCTTGCTGATAAAGCATCCCACAATTGTTTTGATTTCTTGCAAGTACTAAATTGATGTAACAACTCAGTGGGTAATGCCATCATAAGATAACCAAAAGCTTTTTGGTCAAGCTCATATAGTTTTCTTTCAGCATTATTAAATGTATGAACTTCTTTGAAATCTCCTTGGTAAGTTGGATGTTGATAAAGTTTCTTAATAGGAATCCACAAATCAATATCATTCGTGCTTATGTAAGCAAGAAATTGTTGCTTCCAATTTTGATAATCCTCCAACTTCAACAACTTGGGAACTTTCTGACTTGTTCCAATTTCGTTGTCAAAGTTCAGCATTGTTTGCATTGCATATCTTGAAAAATTTCAAAATTCTGATTGTCCGAACCTTATCTGAACCTCAATATGTGATCCGAACTATATCCGAACCTCACCCGAACCTAACTTAGCCGAACTTTAGCCGAACACAAATTTATCCGAACTGGATAACAGTATCCGAACCTTTTCCGAACCCGAAATCTATCTGAACCTTAAACGGACCTTAACCGAACAAGAATATCACCCGAACTCTAACCGAACCTTGTATGAACTTGAACTTTGGAAAGACGAACCCTAGCCGAACATGAAGTTCGGAGTAGTTATCCGAACAGAGAAATTTTTTAGCCGAACCTCACCATTTTTGCTCTAAACGCTCGATTTTGGACATATTTTGACGAGATTTGCAGCATGATTAGAAAAAGTGATAAGGAATGATTTAGGAATGAAAGTTTCACGAAATTCACGACCGAAATGATAAAAACCCATAAAAACACTAAAAAAATCACCAGAAACAACACATATTGTTTCAAAAACTCCGAAAAAACAACCACAGATCAGTAGAATGAACCTGGTAGCTCTGATACCACTTGAAAATGCGTGAGCATCGGATCACCTACTCGATCTAGCTAATTCGGATGAGAAACAAGTAATTAACCGATTGTTTTATCGATCAAATGAACAATTACAATCAGTAGACACTCAGAAATGACTCAGAGAATACACCACAGAAAACACATACATAAGCTATGATCTCACACCCTCAGTCTCTCGATTACAAAGCACAAGACTCCTATATATAGTCAGCTGGCCGAACCCCAGGCGAACCTGAAGTTCGTCTGATCCGAACCTTAGGTTCGGACCAGGTTTGGCTAGCAGCTACTCTTTATCTTGAACTTCATCTTGTCTTGACTCGATACTTCACACGACGCACAAATTATATATCTACATGAATCTTCAGATCAGAAACTTTTTGTTGTGCTTCAGCTAACTCTTTTTCTGTTGCAATCAACTTCTTGGCAAAACGATTTGTTTCTGATTTCTGTAATCGCAGATTATCCATCTCATCAAACAATTCTTTCTTTAGTTTATCTTCATTCCTTTTCTGAATGTCGATGTTTGCATTTAACAGCATATTCTCCCTTGCTAATTCCTTCTTTCTTCTAACAATCTTTCATTATCATTCTGATAACCAACTGCTTTAGCAGCGAGTTCATCAGAAGTTTTGTTCAACACATCAAGGATAACTTTTGATTTCTCAAAAAGATTGTTGAAATCAGCTTCAGTTTCTTTTGCTTCTAACTTCCACTTTTATACTTCTTTAGCTAGCTCATCATTTACTTCAGATAACTTTGTAAGTTTCTGTTCAAAATCTTTTTCAACACATTGAAACTTTAACTCTTTCTCAACAACTTCTGCTTGAAAATCTGAAATTTTCTCTTCTTGAGATGATAATTCTTGAATTAAATCTTCCAACTTTTTCTGTTCATTGCCCAACTCTTCTATCTTCTTTTTTGTAATCAACAACCAACAACTCATGCTCTTTTACCAAACTTTAAATTCTTTTATCCTTTTATGAACAAAATTCACAAACTGATTCATAACCACTTGTTTCATATTCAGAATCACTCTGTTCAATTTGAACCATAAATGCATGTTGCATTTCAGCTAACTTAGCTTCAAATGAATCTGTAGGAATTTTATGAATTGCAGTCAAAGCAATAGTATCATTTTCAAAATCTTTCGACCAGTCATACCCTTGACCAATTTGTGAAACTAATGCTTTTGTATCTGAATTATTTGTTGTAGACTTTGTGTAAGAAGCATTTGACTTTGAACATTCACAAGCAAAATGTCCAAAGTCGAAACATTTTACCTTTGATTTGTCTAACCCAACTTTACCATCTGGATTTAGACTTTTGAATCCTGTTCTCTTCCTGTACCTTTTAGCTCTTGCAACTTGCCAATTAATATCAAGTTATTCAAGATTGTCTGGATCTATCTGATCAAAATATTCTTCAATCAGATTAGTCGTTGGCAAACCACCATTCAAAAGTCCATAATATGAAGATAACAATGCAGATATCAATGCTATATGTTCATCAGGTGTTTTTGCAGAAAATGCAGTCTGACTTGCATGAATCGGAATGGTAAAATTACACCCTCTTGATGAATTTAAACTTTCTGAACCTTGTCCAGCAAGAAATGCTGTTGGAGCTGGATTTGATGAATCACTACCAAAAGATTTTGATTTAGCATTGATGCTTGCAGAATTCTGACCATGATACAATTCAGGATTTTGCAGTTGAGCAGTTGATTTGTTTGAAGTCATCATTTTCATTTCTCGAGAATGAAGCTTACCTTTTAAATCATGAAATGACAATGTTGAATACTCTTTGTCATGAGTAATCAATAAAACATAATTCTCCCTCTTTACTTTTCTGGTAATGCTTCCAGCAGTTTCTCCTTTAATTCCTCTTCAGTTTTCTCTATATCAACCACTTTCAATTCACTTATCAGATGTGAGAATCTGGATACAAGAGCATTGATGTTTTCAAATCACCTTTTGTCTGCTCTTTTTGTATTGATCATTGCCTTCACATCTTGCAGACAACGCATCCCATTACTGTTTTGACTTTTTGCAAGTACTAAACTGATGCAATAACTCTATAGGTAAAGCCATAGTAAGATAACCATAAGCTTTCTGTTCCTGTTCATAACTTTTCCTTTCAGTGGATTAGAAATCTTTCAATTATTTATACTCTTCTCCATCAGTTGGTCGTGTGTAAAGTTTTTCAATTGGTATCCACAGATCAACATCGTTCGTACTGATATAAGCCGAAAACCTTCATTTCTAATTGTGACAGTATTCCAATTTCAACAACTTGGGAACTTTCTAGCTTGTTTCGATTTCGTTATCAAAGTTCATTAGGGTTTTCATTGCGTTTTGCATAACTGCAAATGCTTGAAAATTAGACATCTTGTGATAAACTTTTTGGTATTGAAAACTTTGAATGCAAAAACAAAGGTTTTAGAAACGGATTTTGGCGGTTGAACCGTAGGGTACTAGCCGTAAGGCGAGTAAAAGTTTAGATCTCCCCGAGACGATCGTTTTGGCTGGTATTGGGTTATGTAACTCCAAATGGAACACAAGTTACGTCAGTTTTAGTGAATGTCACTTTTCTGCTAGCGAACAAAACCTACTTCTAGCGAACCAAATCGTTGGCCAGCGAGCCAAAAGCTTTGACCGAACCGAACCAATTCAGACGAACTAAAACTCAACGAACTAAACCAGAAACGGACAAACCAATAGCGAACCAGTGAACAATAACGAACCAGAATGGTACGGCGTAACCGTTGCGAACCAAAGTATCTACCGAACCAAAAAAAATTAACCAATGAACTAGGAAATTCATCGAACTAACCACGAAATTCATTCAACGGACCAAGACATTTAATTAACAGACCAATATATTCAATAAACGAACCACTTGCAAACCAAAAAAATCGACTGAATTTTTAAGAATCTGACGTTTTGGACTGTGAATTGCAGCAGTAGGTAACGAAAACACACTAGGAACGTTTTAGAATCAAGTTTGACATAAACACTCGGAATTGAAGAAAATTGATGAAAACTTAAGATAAACCCTACTTTCTCTCACTAGAAATCCGAAATTTATGAATTCTAATAAGCAGAGCAATCTGGATTGCTCTGATACCACTTATAAGTGCGTGATACGATCTTACTACTGATAGAATCAATCAATCTAGTGAACATGATGAAAATGGGTGAGCGATAGATCGTCTACTTAATCGTAATGAAATCAATGTAAAACGATGATGAACACAATATGCAAATACAATAGACTTGTATTAGACCACAGAGACCACAGAGTACGTATTAAGAGATATCAACAAGAGCTACTGAACTGTATACAAGACAACCTATTTATACATGCTAAATACCGATGGTTCGAACCCAGGTTCGGACCTGTTCGGACCAGTCCGAACTCAGGGTTCGCCATGAGTTCGGCTAATAGCAATCATGCATAATCATGTCTTGTATCTGATACTTCACATGACGATCAGGAACCATGTATCAACACACGAGAATGTAATTAAGAGTTTTCTTATTGAGTCACACAAGATTACAAGAAAAGCTCTCTAGTTTCTCTCTCTAAAACACACACACACACACAGAAAGTGTAGAATAACTCAGAGTTCTAAAAAAATTCTACAATTCAACCTATTTATAGTCGACATCAAACTGTCCAACAAACCAACCAGCGAAGCTGCCCACTAACCATTTGGTTTAGGACATGGTTCGTTGAACCCTAAGACTCACAATGACATGCTCAATTAGATACAATACACAAGACACTCTTTAGCATAGGAATATGCTCTAACACATTGTGGTGGACCACGGTTTCAATTTTATAGCAACTTACGAAGAATTTAATGAAGCACCATATTCTCTTCTTCGCTATTCTTCTAATAATCGAAACACCCAACTCAATGTTGACCAAATGGTGATTTCTACCCCATTTATTCAAGTTTAATCTACCGAAAAATTTCTTTCCTCTACTTATTGTTTTGGTCAAAAATTGCACAAGGCAATCTCGTATTCCAAACTTAGAATGTGGGGTGAGGTGCTAAGAAATCTGGTTCAAAAGCAAAGTAAAAGTAGTGCAAGTGACACGATGATATACGAGGGAAACCCGGAATCCTGAGAGTTGCCTCTGAGGATCCCAGTAAAAACCTCGGGAGCCGGCTCAAAGTGCCTGCTACCTAAAGCTTTTATAAATCAAGAATCCGATTACAATAATGAAGACGATGATCGAGTGCTAAGTGTTACAGTATTCAGAGTGCTGTGTGTTATGTGTTTTCCTAATTCGATCATGTCTTATTTATAGTTACAAACAGAATAAACTAACTATCCGAAAAATCAGGGATCCTCTTGACCATGTTCACGAGCTGTTTGAGGAAATCCACCACCTCGTCCACGTTCGTTCGTGCCATGTCAGCCCTAATTGACCGGTTCTTTAGGGAGGTTAGACCTTGTTTACCTGCGATTGAAATTAATCACGTGGCTATTAGCGAGTAAAGATATTCAAATAAATAACAAGTAACATAACCTGTCGAGAATCCTTGGGATTCCCGGATTCCTGTATGATCGAGCTTTTCAGCAGGGCGCCTGGAACCTGACCCATAACAATTGCCCCTGAATTTCGCGGGTGTTTGATAATGGATAACAGCTGGGAAATTCAAATCGTTTTAAGCTAATCTGCATGCCTACGTGGACGGCCGAGATTTAAGATGCCTTTTTTGATTTGACGGCTTACACCCTTCCCTATGCGAGATTTCCGTAGCTCGTTATAGCCTTAAATACTCCATTTGTTTTCCATTTTTCTCATCGTCTTTCCGAAAACCCTAGAGAAAAGCTCTCTCCCGGCATTCAGGTCAGTATTCTTTTTTCCCGGACATTCCAATTTTCTCTCGTTTAATTTTCGCCATGGTTAAGAAAACACGTTCCTCTTCCGTTGCTACCGTCGCCACCACTGTCGGAGACTTCGTCGATCAGGGTTTCATCCCGGTGAAGTCGGAGGAGTCCTGCCGTTTCACCGATATCGACATGAAAGAACTAAAGGAATCCGGCTTGTTTCCGTCTGATGCCGTCTTCTTTCCATTCAACCCAAGGCTGAAAGCCGATTGGGTTTCTGCAACCTGGGTTTGTTTTCTTCTTTATCCCTTCCAACTTGGGATGTCTTTTCCCTTCCCTGCACTAGTGAACGATTTCTTTAAGGTCATCGGGCTGTCATATGCCCAAACCATGCCCATGGTTTGGAAGATCCTTTGCTCCATTGACAGCCTGAATCGTTCTAGAAACCTGTCGATAGGGATTCCAGAAATTTGCGCTGCCTACAACCTTAGAACCCATGGAAACAGCCGGTTCGTTCTTCAAGCCAGAACCTCAGACTCCCACTTGATTCCTAGGGCCACCCACAATGATCACGATTGGAGGCAGAAATTCTTCTTCGTCCGTAGGGATTCCATCGTTGGGGGTACCAAGTTGCCGGTACAATGGGTGAAGAAGGGTAGGAAGCTTATATTCCTTTGTTCCTGTCAATATTTTTGAGTTGTGTTAACTTACCTTTGATTTCCTTTATTTGCAGCCCCTGTGTTTGAGAAGCTTATTAAACCCACTCCTCTCTCAGATAAGAAGCTTGTGGATTTTTATCAGATCCCTGTGGCTGAGAGAATCTTCGCGATTGAGACCGCTTTCAGTGAGCCAAGTAATTCTGAAAAAATGTCAAGTAAGTATTGATAGATTTCGTATCATGAATTTATAATAAATTGAGAATTTTAAACTTATCTGTTTTGTATTTTCAACTTCTCAGCTCCCAAAACTAAGATGAGTTTTGATCTCGAAGACCTTTCCGACTATCTGGATGATGAAGAAACCGCTGAGGCTCCCAAGGTGATCCAACCCAAGGTTGAACCCATCTCCAAAGCAACCTCTTCCAAGCCCCCGCAGCCCAAAGGTAAAGCCACCACCACCAAGAAAAGGAAGGGCTCAGATCCCGCCTCCATCAGCCTCCCTGATTGCTTTGAAGGCTTGAACACCACCGAAACCATCAACATGCTCACCGGTCTTCAGAAGCATGTAAGTTTCAATTTCCAGGTTTCCTGACTAACTTTTCGATATCCCAGCAGGATTCTAACCAGGATCCCTAATCTTGCAGGGTTTTGAGCGCCTCGCCATAATTCATGCTGATGCTGAAGCCAAAGTGCTGGAGTTGAAGGAGGAAGTCAAGAATGCTCATGAAACCATCAAGATCCAGGGGGACATTGCTGAATCAAAAAACAAATATTTTGAGAGGAAGCTGGAGATGGTGCAAGAGGGATTTGATGCTGCTCTGGAGCAAGAGGTTGAGAAGGGAAGAAGGTCGGCCGCCATTGTCGTTTTCCAGAGTAAAATCAAGATGGCTGAGCAGGCGTCCGAAGCAGACTTCTCTGTTGGGATCTGTAAAGTTGAAGCTTGGAAGGCAAAGTTGGAGAAGCTGAAAAAAGAAGCTGAAGCTGCTGAGGCTGCCAAACAAGAGAAGACCCATCCTTCTGAACAGGAAGGAGAGAGTCCAAGCGCTCAACTTGAGAAGACAGCAGCTGGAGGGAGCAGCCTCGATGAGCTTCTGAAGCAGGAGGGAGGAGAGAAGAAGTTGACAGTGGAGATGACCGGTCATCCTGGCGAGAACAAGGGGAAAGAGGTGGAGGGATTCTCCAAGACCTCCAACGATGAAGAACCTTGAGGTGCCGCCGGTTATTTCCACTTTTTTGATGATGTTTTGATGTTTCAAACAATGTTTCTTTATGTTTCCTGCACACTAAACGACAACTAACAATGATGGGATTCCGGGTGGAGGGATCTTGAACTTTTCAAGACGAAACCCGGGATCTCAGAACCCAGACAATCAAGCCTCCCAGGTGGAGGGATCCTGAGATTTTCAGGACGAAACCTGGGATGCTTTTCCTCTTTTGTTTATAATAACGAATGGTATGGTAGGTTTAATCAATACTTGTCATTTCATTTAAGTTTATAAAAATAGTTCTTGCGTTGACTTAAACAAAGTATATGTTTGGGCTCCACAAAAAAAAAATATAAAAAGAATCTTTCTTGAATCCACCACCTTAATGGATCCAAAACAAACCTTTCTCTTATAAAAGAATGTCACATGTTTAGATTTTGTAGGACCCAAAGCGTAAAATAAAGTCTCTCCACTTTCTTATCTTCCTGATCAGGATTCCCAATTCTTCAGGGTTCTCAAACCTGTTAAATAGGAATTCAAATAATAAGTTAAGATTACTTATGTTCTAAACCTTCTCCCGACTGGGATCTAGTAGGTTTTAGATTCCAAGTTAAATACTGGGGACGAGCCCAAAGAAACTGGGGTTACTCCCGAATAAACTGGGGACTAGCCCAAAGAAACTGGGGTTACTCCCGAATAAACTGGGGACTAGCCCAAAGAAACTGGGGTTACTCCCACTTAGTGACATGAAAATGCCAAACCAATTGTTAACACGTAAGTGTTAAAAACCTTAGGAATCCACTCGGAGGCCTCCAGTGACAAGATTATCAGCCACCCCTAAGAATGGACTGGTCCGGCCACCTTGAGCACCCTGAGTGATTACTTGCGCTCCAGGCGAGGGTCGTGCGTCACAGGCGTTTACCCGAACTTGAGAAAGGTGAATACCTTTAAACCTTAGAAGATGTGCTGGACATCTTAGACAGAGAAGAGGTGGCCAACCTCTGACTGGGGATTAACCCAAAAAACTGTTGTAGGATTCCCAACCTTCTGCAAAACACTCAAATGCTTGGTGAAGGGTGGGTGTCAACCTTGCTGAAAATGCGTGAGCATCGGATCGTCTACTCGATCTAGCTAATCGGACATCGAAACGTAATTAACCGATTGTTTTATTGATCAAACGAGAACAATTACAATCAGTAAACACTCAGAATCAGACTCAGAGAAACACACTCAGAAACACACACTTAAGAGATCTCGCACGCTCAGAACCTCTAAACACAAAGACCAAACAACTATATATATACGACTGGCCGAACTCCCTCCGAACCCCAGGTTCGGCCGGTCCGAACTTCAGGTTCGGACCAGGTTCGGCCAACCCTAAATTGGCTTGAACTCGGTCTTCGTTTGATACTTCACACGACGCACATTTCATGTATCAACAAACTCCCCCTCGTCGTGTGCAGTATCCTCCTCTAATTTCTTCAACATCATCAAAACTGTATCTTCAATCAAGCTCCCCCTCAAGTTAAGATCTCGTTCGTCCAATGAGATGAATCTTCGAACAAACTCCTCCTCAACTCGATCGTAGCTCAATCTTGAATACTTGATGACATTCTGTAAATCTCTGGTCTTTATCAACAAGCTTCAGAAGACTTGAAGTTGTGATCACTTGCACTACAGCATCCTGCATCAAACTTAAATAATCTTGGCGCAAAACGTCTCTTTGAGACTCCAAGATATGATTTTTGAAAATGGATTTTATATCACATGTTGATCAGATCGAAAAGAAAAAAGAAATAAAATCTTTTTGGCTTTTTGAAAAGTTTATATCAAAACAAACCTAAAATCTTTTTGAGTTTTCAAAGATATGCTGAAACACACCAAAAATCTTTTTGTACTTTTCTCAATAAGAAATAAAGTTGTAATACAGAATCAAACACTATTTTTGGTATGAGAAAGATCACTATATGGGATCATATTGATCATAACGCACTGAACTACACTTCAATTTCAATTAATTAAAGCACACAAGTCATGCCGATTGCTGGTATAATTTGTCCATCTTAAGCTCAAACAAAATCATACTCATAACATCTGGATATGTTAAGGTATTGATTAGATTTGCTTTGACCAGTGTACCCCACACTATCAGACATATTCTGACATTTTCTGTTTTTCTTTCTTTTTCTTTTGTGTGATTGCATTTGTGAACTTTCACATTGCATACTATTTTTCATGATACAGTCAACTGTGTTCCATGCAAAAAGAAATAAGAACGTTAAATCGTCTACCTTAAGGTCGATCTTTCGATACGCAGATAAGGCCTCGGATTTAACAAAAAAATAAAATAAAATAAAACAAGTTGAAGTTGTATAACTCAACAACAATCAGGTCGGTACTCCCGTACACGCAGAGAAAGTCCGATGAGTTATACGAAACACCAAAGAAAATAAAGCAGAACGTCAAACGAACAACAATCAGGTCGGTCTTTCGACACGCAGAGAAAGTCCGATCGTTTGACAAAATAAAGAAAATCAAACAAGTTTAAATCTTTGCAAAATGAAAACATGTATACACAGTGACTTCTCATTTTGAATTTCACACTTATTTTCTTTTTGTGTCATGAAATACGCATCAAGATGTTATCCACATGGTCAAGCATTAGTATTTAGTGTATATCACATCTGAATACTTTCTGATTTGTCGAGTCTACCAAGCACATCAAACAATAATCTTATGGCTCTTTCATCTACTCTATCCATGAGTCAGATACGTATGCCAATGTACCATCATTTCCCAATGATCAATTTCTCACAATTATGCATGTATTCACCTTCCTTCCTTATATATTTTGCATGTATTCACCTTCTCCCCATACCATGCATTTTCTCAATTACTCCCCCTTACTTACAATTCTCCCCCTTAAAATGAAAACTCTATTTTTGGATTTTCATTTTACACAAAAACAAGACTCTATTTTTGGCTTTTTGGAGAAAAACTTGTAAACAAACAAAAGTGATCAATCAACACGGATATTTTGCAGTGTTAAAATTCAGAAAATTTGGCAAGTTAGAAAAATATAGCATGAAATTTAAATTAAGCAGAATACTCCTCCATCAACAACTTTTCAATCGTCGATAGGTCTTCTAGAAGTACCTGCATACTGGTCAAACTGATTAGTTCACAAAGGACCCGAAGCGGATCGCTTCTGGTCGACCAGTGTCCTGGTTTTGCTTTGAAACCACTTTAGGTTTCCATTCTTGGTGTTTTGGTAATTCAGTTTTTGACGAAGCAGGCATAGGTGACTGTGATGATGAACCTACATCATGAGCTTTTGAAAACTTTGGAACAAAACGTTTTTGTTTTTGAAAGAATGTAGGTTCAAATTCATCAAAAACTCTGCCTTGTTCATTGAAGAACTTAGGTTGGACAGATTTACCAAAAACTGGTTTCTTGTGAAACCTTGAATTTGATTCAACAGAAAGTTGACAATCTTTTGCCAGGTGCCCTCTTTGACGGCAAACATAACATAAACGTGTGGATTTGTCCCACTTGTGATGTACCTGTGACGAACACACATGAATATCTCTAACATGATCAGAAATAGAATCATATACCTGATGACGATGATCATGCACCCATTTAGAAGTTGGGCTACGAGATTGAGAACTTGCAGATGAACTATCAGCTTTCACAAAAACTTCTGAAATCTTCCGAGCATCAACGCAATGAAGAGGAAATTCTTTGTCAGAAAACAATTGATCAGAACCCTTGAGTTTATAAAACCGCTCGGATTGAACCTTGTCTGCTTTAAAGACATTCTTCCTTACTTGCTTCATTTTAAGTTTCTTCAAACTCTGTGCTTCAGATGCTGGAACCTTCTCAACTCGAACCTTCTTTTCATGAAATCCCAGACCAACTTGTTTACCAGATATCTTCTCCTCAGAATTTGAACTCTGATGTCCATTCTTAGCCAATCTTGTGAATTCAGCTTTCATATCAGTGATTTTCTTCTGATCATAGAAAATAGTCTCATCAATTTCAGGTTGAGACTGAATCTTGTCACTGGATGTAGCCGACTTCTCATTATCAGCAGAGAATGAACCCGAAACAAACTTCGGTGCTGGAGGAATTTCAGATTTCAAAACCTTTTTCTTGTTCTTCTTGTTTTTCTTCTTCTTGCACAACCTTTGCTTCTTCAGAAGTAGCAGATGAAGTCTTTGAATAGTCAACATCCGCAACATGTTCCTTCACTTCTTTGAAAGCTTCCTTGATATGAGCAGGAGGTGATGCAGTTTTATCAAACATTCTTTCAAAATTTGCATCATTTGCTAAGAAGCTTGTGAAAACTTGAGAATTTGAAACGTTGTTGAGAAGTCTTTTAGCATCAAGAACTTGAATTTTGAGATCAGAAATTTGCTGTTGAGCTTCTGCAAATTCCTTTTCTTTAGCAATCAAACGCTTGGCAACTTTGTGAGTTTCAAATTTTTGTAAGCGAAGATTATCAAGTCCTTCATGTAACTCCTTCTTCAGTTTAGCTTCATTTCTCTTTTGAATTTCCAGATTTGCAGTTTGCACCTTATTAACTCTAATCAACTCCCGCTTCTCATCCAACAACTTTTCCATATCAACTTGATATGCTTTAATTTTAGCATCAGATTCTTCAACACTCTTGGTAAGCAGATCAAGCTTGACCTTGGATTTGTCAAACAAATTCTGGAAATCATTCGCTGCATCTTCTGCCTCTTCCTTCCATTTCTTCACTTCTTGCATCAATTCATCCTTTTCTTCACAAATCTCAGCTTTTGAAGTTTCAACACTTTTCTTATCTTGCTTCAAAACATCTATAACTTCATTCAACATTTTGATTTCAGTAACCAAACCCTCATTCTTCAAAACCAACTCTGTTTCATGTTCTTTAGAAATTTTCAAATCAGAATTAATCACATCAAATGCCTCAGACAATTGTTGAACCTTCTTCATCAACAAAGCATTTTCCTTCATCAGACTTTCCAAGTTTTCAGCAGATTCATAAGAACTTGGAATTGAACTAGTATCAGAACTAGTATCCGAACAATAATCTTCTTGTAAATCATGAGTAACTATTAAGGCTGATGAATCATATCCAAAATGTTTACCCCAATCAATAGCACCATCTTTTTGAACTGTCAAAGCTGTTGTCTTGCCTGTGTTACTTGTAGATGGTTGAGTAAAACCAGGTTTGGATGATTGTGGAGTATCAGATTTCTGTTGACATTCTTTGGCAAAATGTCCAAGTTGTTGACATTTATAACACTTTAACTTTGACTTGTCGAAACCCAACTTGTCACCAGAAATACGTCTTCCATATTTCTTGAAAAACCTCTTTGACCGTTGACATAACATAGCATATTGCCACGAAACATCCAATTCAGTCAATTGATCATCATCAAGTTCATCAAGATCTTCACTGGTTAACTTTGCATCAGCAACATTTTTGAGAATCAAACCAAAAGATGATGAAATCAATGCAGAAATCATTTTGGCACAATCCTCCGTTGATTCAGCTGAGAAAGCACTTTGAGTTGAAATATTTGGAATTGTGAAATTGCAACCTCTTGAAGAATTATTATCAGAATTTCCTGAAGCTCCAACTAGAAAAGCAACACTTGGTGCAGAATTTAAATTTGGTTTAGCTTTAGCATTCATGCTTGCTGAATTTTCACCATGATACAATTCCGGATTCTGTAAAGTAACACTTGACTTTTTGTTGTTTAACATTTCCATTTCCCGAGCATGAAGTTTTCCAGTAAGCTCGTGAAATGTTAAAGCAGAATAATCCTTGTCATGAGTGAGTAGCAAAACATAATTTTCCCACTTTTCAGGTAAAGCTTCCATGATCTTTTCCTTTAAATCCGCATCAGATTTTTCAATTCCAACAACCTTCAATTCACTAATCAAATGTGAAAATCTTGAAACTAGAGCAGTGATGTTTTCATTGTCATAATTCTGAAAATTATCGAATTCTTTGGTTAAAACTTTCTTTCGACTCTTCTTATAATCAGCATTCCCTTCACATCGTGCGGATAGAGCATCCCATAATTGCTTAGATTTCTTGCAAGTGCTAAATTGATGAAGCAATTCAGTAGGTAAAGCCATAGTAAGATAACCATAAACTTTCTTTTCAAGCTCATAACTTTTTCTTTCAGCATCATCAAAATCTTCAATTTCCTTAGATTCTCCATCCTCTTTTGGTTTTTCATACAATTTCCTAATTGGAATCCATAAGTCAATATTATTTGTGCTGATATACGCTGAAAATCGTTTCTTCCAATTCTGATAATCTTCTAGTTTCAACAATTTGGGAACTTTCTGACTTGTTCCGATTTCATTGTCATAATTCATCATGGTCTGCATAGCACTTTGCATTGAGGCAAAAGCTTGAAATTCCGACATCGTTGAAAATTTGAAAAATTCTGATCTGTCCGAACTGGTCCGAACCTACTGTACCCTCCGAGCTTCCTCCGAACTAGTCCGAACTTCACCGAACTACCTCCGATCTCTCACCGAACCTCAAAACCCCGAAGATCCTCCGATCTAGTCCGAACTCTCAATGAACGAACTCCGAACCTATAAAGACTCCGATCTAGACCGATCTGCCACCGAACTCTCGCCGAACACCTCCGAGCTACCTCCGAACCTCAAGTTCGGAGCAGTTACTCCGAGCTTGCCCAGTTACCTCCGAACTTCGAAGACATTTTTCGAAAACTCGCAAAAACGAACTGATTTTGACGAAACTCGATATGGTGGATCAGAAAATTCGATAGAAAATGGTTTAGGAACAATTTTGACACAAAACACACGTCAGAAATGATCGAAAACACGTAACGAAACACGAGAAAACTTCAAAAACGTTCAATAATCCGAGAATAGCAACCACAGATCAGTAGAGTGAACCAGAAAGCTCTGATACCACTTGAAAATGCGTGAGCATCGGATCGTCTACTCGATCTAGCTAATCGGACATCGAAACGTAATTAACCGATTGTTTTATTGATCAAACGAGAACAATTACAATCAGTAAACACTCAGAATCAGACTCAGAGAAACACACTCAGAAACACACACTTAAGAGATCTCGCACGCTCAGAACCTACTAAACACAAAGACCAAACAACTATATATATACGACTGGCCGAACTCCCTCCGAACCCCAGGTTCGGCCGGTCCGAACTTCAGGTTCGGACCAGGTTCGGCCAACCCTAAATTGGCTTGAACTTGGTCTTCATTTGATACTTCACACGACGCACATTTCATGTATCAACACTTGCTGACACCACTCCGATGCTTAAGTTAGTAATGGTTAGAAAGAAATTGATAAAATGAATTGAAATCGGATTAGTATACTTACCTGGATTGCCGACAGGGTGAGAATCCTGTTAGGATCCCTACATAAAATAGGCTTTCAGATGGATGGCATTCTAAGCTCTCGGTAATAAGTCTCCTTCCAAGTTTATCAATCTATATGCCCCTTTTCCTTCTTCGGATTCCACTAGATAGGGTCCTTCCCATTTAGGTGCCAACTTCCCATCAGCCGGATTAGTCGTGTTCTGAAATGCTTTCCTCAATACCAAGTCTCCAACCTGAAATCGCCTGAGCCTGATATTCTTATTATATGACTTTGCTATCCTTTGCTGGTATGACGCCATTCTGATTTTGGCAAGATCCCTGAGTTCTTCTAGCGTTTCAAGATCCTGAAGTAGATTCTCAGAGTTATTCTGGGAATCCTGAAGCGTAAATCTTGCTGTAGGAATCACCATTTCGGTAGGGATGACGGCTTCTGCCCCGAACACCAAAGAAAAAGGTGTTTGGCCAGTTGCATTCTTAGAAGTCGTCCTATCTGCCCAAAGAACAAACGGAAGTTCTTCAGCCCATCTTCCTTTCTTGGCACCCAATTTCTTTTTCAAATTATTGATGATGATTTTGTTGCTGGATTCCGCTTGACCGTTGGCTTGAGGATGTACTGGTGTGGAAGTGATCATCTTAATCCCCCAACTCTCACAGAAGCTCGTAGTCCTCTTGCCAATAAACTGGGAACCATTATCACATATAATTTCTGCTGGGATCCCAAATCTTGTTAGGATATTCTTTTTGATAAACGAGATAACCTCCTTTTCCCTGACTTGAACGTAGGCTTCTGCTTCTATCCATTTGGAAAAGTAGTCGGTCATCGCAAGCATAAAGACTTTTCCTCCGGGTGCCTTGGGCAGCTTCCCAACTATATCCATCCCCCACTTCATAAATGGCCAAGGTGAGACGATGGGATGCAATGGTTCAGCTGGTTGATGGAGGATATTGCTATGTCTTTGGCATGCATCGCATTTTTGTGAGAAGTCCATAGCATCCTTCTTCATTGTTGGCCAGAAGTAACCGGTTCTGAGGATCTTGGAAAACAATGCTCTTCCACCGGTGTGATTTCCACAATCTCCCGCATGGATATCTTGAAGCACTTGGAGCGCTTCTGGTTTCTCAAGACACCTTAAATAGGGACCTGCAAGAGACTTTCTATATAGGGTGTTATTCAAAATAATGTAGGGAGTTACCTTCGTGCGAAAAGCTCTGGGATTCTCGTCTTTAGGAATTTCCCCACTTTGAATATACTTTATAATAGGGGAAGTCCAGGATTCCAACGCCTTTTCAGGGTTTCGGACGTCCATAAGATCCTCGCAGTCCACTTTGTTGGATTCCCGATCTGAAATAGCGGGAGTTAGAATATGAGTGATCGTGATCTTGACATCTTCTGGAATCCTGAGAGATGAAGCCAAGTTGGCCAAGGCATCGGCTTCCGAGTTCTCTTCCCTTGGAACCTGAACTATATTAAAAGTTTCAAATTTTAAAGACAAATCTTTTACAACGTCAAGATATTTCGAGAGTTTTTCTCCTTTGGCTGCATAAGAACCATTAAAATGGTTAGCAAGTAATAAGGAATCCACATAGACTTGAATACACCTGATTCCCATGCCCCTAGCAATCTGTAAACCTGCAATAAGCGCCTCATACTCGGCTTCATTGTTAGTAGCCTGAAATTCACAAGAAATAGATGAGGGTAAGACGTCCCCTTGAGGTGATTTTAGTAGGATTCCGAGGCCCGTGCCCCTGACATTGGAAGCTACATCAGTGTATAAGATCCAAGGCTCTTCAAGTTCATCAAGCCTCTCAAGTTTCCTGACTTCCTCGTCAGCTTCCGGGAGGACGTCACTGCTGAAGTCTGCAACAAAATCAGCTAGGGCCTGCGACTTGATAGCCGTTCTAGGCTCGTACTGTATGTCATAGGCACTAAGCTTGACTGCCCACTTTGCTAACCTGCCAGACATCTCAGGCTTCCGGAGCACTGCCTTAATAGGATAGTTAGTCCTTACAATAATAGTATGAGTTTCAAAATAATGTCTTAACTTAGTGGAAGCCATGATTAAAGCTAAAATAAGTTTCTCAAGATAGGAATACCTGGATTCTGCATCAAGAAGCGTTTTACTTACATAGTACACAGGATGTTGCTGACCTTCATGATCCTTGACAAGGACTGCACTGACTGAGCTTCCCGAGACTGCCAAGTACAGGGTTAGAGGCTCCCCGTCTATTGGCTTCATCAATAGAGGAGCCGATGGGAGATATTCCTTTAGTGACTTGAGAGCTTCCTCGTGCTTTTCATTCCACTCGAACCTTTTATTCTTTCTCAGAATCTCATAAAAATCTTTGCTTTTTTTTGAGGATCTTGATATAAATCTGTTCAAAGCTGCTATTCTTCCGGTCAACTTCTGGACATCCTTAATTGTTGTAGGAGATTTCAGATTTAGAATGGCTTTAATTTGCTCAGGACTGGCTTCAATTCCTCTTTCAGTTACCATATAACCCAAGAACGTTCCTGCTCTAACCCCAAAGTGACACTTAGAAGGATTCAGCTTCATGTTGTAATGATCCAGGATATCGAATGCCGTTTGAAGATCCTTAGGGTGATCTTCAGTTTTCTTGGATTTCACTACCATGTCATCGATATAGACTTCCATGGTGTCTCCCAGTTGGTCTTTGAACAAGTCTCTGATATGTGGCACCTGCATTTCGAAGTCCAAAAGGCATTGCAGTATAACAATAGATACCTGTTGGGGTCATGAAGGCGGTGTGCTCCTGATCACAGGGTTCCATCCGAATTTGTTGGAATCCCGATGAGGCGTCCATAAAGGTGAGCATTTCGTGTCCTGCAGTAGCATCCACCATAGCATCGATGTGTGGTAATGGGAAGGGATCCTTGGGACAAGCCTTGTTTAGATCAGTGTAATCCACACAACCTCTCCATTTCCCATTTTTCTTTTGTACTACGACCACGTTTGCTAGCCATTTAGGATACTTGACTTCCCTAATCATTTTTGTCTTGAGAAGCTTGTCAACCTCCTCTTGTATGATAATATTAGTTTCCTGAGCAAACTTTCTTCTTTTCTACTGAACTGGCCTGAAAGTAGGATCTAAACCAAGTTTGTGAGTTATAACATTAGTAGGGATACCTGTCATATCTTCGTGCTTCCATGCAAAGGTTGTTTTCCTGTTCGCGAGAAGCTGGATCAATTCTTGCTCAGCATCCCTGGGAATACCAGTTCCTACTAGCACCTTCACTTCAGGATTCTCAGGATCAAGCTGAACTTCCTTCACGTCTAATTCTTTTTCTTCCTGAAGTTGAAGTGCTAGTTTCTTTGATTGCTATGCTGAATTAAGCTTGGTTGCTTTTCTCATTGAAGTGAGGTAACAGTTCTTGGCTTCCTGTTGGTCGCTCTCTATCCGAACAACTCCCCAGGACGTCGGGAATTTGATGCACTGGTGGTAGGTTGATGGTACGGCTTTCATTTCATGAATCCAAGGCCTACCTAAAATAACATTGCAACAAGAAAGTGAATCAATAACACAAAATTTTTGAACACAGTTTACCCCTTCGATGTAAACAGGAAGCCGAATATCCCCAATCGTATTCTTGGTTTCTCCACTGAATCCAACAAGGACTGAAGATCTTGGAATTATGTCGCCTTCTGGTACGTTCATCTTTTTCAATGCTTCCAAATGAATGATATTTACTGAGCTTCCGTTATCCACCAGAATCCTGCGTACAACACAGTTAGCAATATGCAGAGTAATAACCAAACTATCATGATGGGGATCCTGGATGTCGCTTCTGTCGGATTCATCAAATGAGATAAGTTTTTCCCCAGTTAGCCGTGAAGTCTTTGTAGGCCCCTCATTCTTTTCAGTCTTCGACTGCTTAACATGCTTCCTTGCAGACGAGTAAGAGGTTCCACATATGTCCGATCCTCCTGATATGAAATGAATAATTGGAGCATCCGGAGGTGGAGAAGCTGCTCGCTGTTGGGACTTCTCGGGTTCTTGAGTTCGGATTTTCTTCCTGCCGAGAAGTTCTTTGAGATGCCCCTTGCTCAACAAATATCCAATCTCTTTCCTGAGTGCAATGCATTCATCAGTGAGATGCCCGAAATCCTCATGGAAGGCACACCACTTAGATTTATCCTTCCAGGATCTTTGTTTGTCACCTTTCTTGGGCCATCTAGCCTTTTCTCCTAAGTCCTGCATAGCACACATTAGACCAACAATATCACAAGAGAAACAATATTCAAAAATTTTAGGATATTCTTCATTGTCTTCTTCTTCATCTACGGCATTGATCATTTGATTATCTCCTCGAGAGTATGGTTTGGAGTTATAATATTTCCCGGAAGATTCAGACTTCCTGGAATTCCGATCATTCTTTGTAGCTTCTTCCCTTTGATGAATTATCTTGTCATCCTCTAGGCGAATGAACCTCAGAGCCCGATTTCTTACTTCATCGAGGTTCCTGCATGGGGTCATAACCAAATCGTCATAAAATCGGGAATCCTTAGAGAGTCCCATTTTGAATGCTTCCACGGCAGCCGCCATGTCCAAATTTGGAATCTCAAGGGATTCCCGGCCAAATCTGGATATATAATCCCTGAGGGGCTCCGATGGTTTCTGGACCACTCGGTAAAGATCACCTGTGAGCTTCTCAAAAGTTCTGCTGCAAGAAAACTGATTATTAAATAAATTAACTAAATGAGAAAACGAGGTTATGGTATTGGAAGGAATACTCAGTAGCCATTTCATGGCTGGTCCTGTCAAAGTTGAACCAAAGCCTTTGCAAAGACAGGCTTCCTTGATATCAGCGGGGATTGGGTTGATTTCCATCCTCTCCCTGTAGTGAGCCACATGCTCTTCGGGATCCGTCGTCCCATCGTATAATTTCATGCTAGGGGTCTGGAAACGCTTCGGAATCTCCACGTCACATATGGGCCTCGTAAATCTTGATATCCTGTGACTCTCTAGAGGGACTTCAGGAATAGGCTTGATGATTCCCGGGACGCTAGCTATCATCTCCTTGAGTTTCTGAAGTTCCCTGACAAATTGAGGTGGAATTCCTGTATCCTGCATAACAGTTGTGTTAGGCACATTATAACTAGGGTTAGGAATTCTCCCTGCATATGTGTCCCTGGTTCTGGGACTTTTCTCTTGTCGTGAGTTTCTGAATACTGGAAACTCGGTTGTTTCAGGATCCTGCATAGGAATGAAATCTCCTTGGTGAACTTCTGAAGGTCTTGCAGGACCAGCGTCTGAGATGATGAACGGATCAGTATAGCGGTATCCTTTGGGTTCCTTAGCCTTAAGGTGGGGCTGAGAAGCAGAATACTTCTGGTACCCCATTGGTTGGGATTCCCAGAAATCATAATCACGCGACTTCGAGGAATCCTGATAATAGCCTTCCGGGATCTCGGATGTCTGCTTCTGATGACTGACGATTGGAGGACACGTTGTGAAAGTTGCCGAGGAGCCTTTATTAGCAGCAGCTGATGTCCTTGACTTGAGACGATCTTTGGCCAGGGATCCCGACGTACCAAAGTCAAGATTCCTGGGATATAAAGGGCTTTCTTCATCGACTGAGCTTCTAGATTTCTTAAGCTCTTCAAGCTCCTTCATCACCTGTTTAGTGGTTCTTTCCTGCTGCTCCGCTTGAGATTTCATCTGTTGAATCAAAGCAAAAATATCATGGTTAGTAATAACAGGATCAATACGCTCACCCTGAGATCCCGAGAAAACCGGAATTTGTGGTCCTTTCTGTTTCGCCGCATCTCTCCTTGGGATGGGAGGAAGTGATTTGGTGACTGTTGGTATGAACACTCCAGTGTTCCTCGGTTGATTTTCAGAGGAGGACGTCGCGTTGATCTTGCTTATGCCCGAAGATCCTACGGATACCGATGAAGTCTTCATCTGGGAAGACATTGTAGCGATTGGAAATGTAGAATATGATAGAGTAAATGAAGTTTTGCACCGTTTGGCCCCACGGTGGGCGCCAAACTGTTTTGGTCAAAAATTGCACAAGGCAATCTCGTATTCCAAACTTAGAATGTGGGGTGAGGTGCTAAGAAATCTGGTTCAAAAGCAAAGTAAAAGTAGTGCAAGTGACACGATGATATACGAGGGAAACCCGGAATCCTGAGAGTTGCCTCTGAGAATCCCAGTAAAAACCTAGGGAGCCGGCTCAAAGCGCCTGCTACCTAAAGCTTTTATAAATCAAGAATCCGATTACAATAATGAAGACGATGATCGAGTGCTAAGTGTTACAGTATTCAGAGTGCTGTGTGTTATGTGTTTTCCTAATTCGATCATGTCTTATTTATAGTTACAAACAGAATAAACTAACTATCCGAAAAATCAGGGATCCTCTTGACCATGTTCACGAGCCGTTTGAGGAAATCCACCACCTCGTCCACGTTCGTTCGTGCCATGTCAGCCCTAATTGACCGGTTCTTTAGGGAGGTTAGACCTTGTTTACCTGCGATTGAAATTAATCACGTGGCTATTAGCGAGTAAAGATATTCAAATAAATAACAAGTAACATAACCTGTCGAGAATCCTTGGGATTCCCGGATTCCTGTATGATCGAGCTTTTCAGCAGGGCGCCTGGAACCTGACCCATAACACTTATAACCTCTATATTTCTGCAACATTATTTATTCACAAATTTCTTTTTGACTTGCATTTTATCTAGACATATCTAACAATCCGACGTTTCATATGTCATATTTATGAAAGTGTCTGGGAGATGAGACATCACACCTGTCCTTGGAGAATATGAGATTGATGACAAGTTGAATTATATTGAGAAGCCTTTCGTGGTTCCTAACAAATTGAAGATGCTGAAGAATAAAATCGTCAAGTTAGTGAAAGAGCAATGAGCACAAGGAAAGGGGTTAGAGGCAACGTAGAAAGTTAAGGACGAGATCAGAAGGTTGAATCCTCATTTGTTTATTATGCGTTAAGGTAGGAAAGACTTAACTTGCCTCAATTACCAAATCCAATAACCTATTTCCATGGTGATACCTTTTTCATGACCTTATTAGCGACTTGGAACTCCAACAGTTTCGATGGTCAAAGAGAAAGAACTACCCAGAAACTAAAAGACATCTTAATGGCATGTGTGATTGAATTTGAGGGTAGCTATGATAGCCACCTATTCATGGAATTTTCATTTAGCAATGACTATCACGTGGCCACTGAAATGACTTCATTTGAAGCATTTTCTAAAAGAAAGTGTCTAAATGTAAACTCTCTAATTATATATTTTTTAAAACCTTATGAAAAAAGTTAGGGTTATATTTAAATTAATTAAATAACATATATTCAATCATTTTAAATAACTAGTAATCATCAACTCCCTAATATTTTAATATATTAACCTGTAATTCATTTGTACAAGGCATTTGTTTTCCTTTTTTTACCTTATAAGAAAAATTATTATAGTCGTGTACCATACTTTTACGTATTGGACTTATTTCTTTTAGCGTTTGGTTTCTAATTTTAACGTTGTTATCTAGTCTTTCATATTTTCATTTTCTATGTAGCGTTATAGCAATGCAACTGATTTGTGTGGCCGTGTCATGTCAGTGTTTTTTTTTTGGTATTTTTTCATACTTTTTCATATTTACATATATAAAGTTACAGTTACAGTTACTATTCATACATTTTTTGTTGTTTTGTCTTTAGCACATTTTTTTCTTCCTGTTAGATGCTTTTAGGGTTTAATTTCTATTTTTAACGTTCTTATGCAATCTTTTGTATTTTGATTTTCTCTATGTAGCGTTATAGCAATGCAATTGTTTTGTGTGTGAACATCTTATCGACGTTCTTTTTGCATCTTTTGGTGGTATAATGAGTAGAGTCGCATAACTTAACTTTTAGGTAGTGGGCTTCATACTTTAAGCATTTGTCTTCAAGTTTAACGTTGCTACTCAGTTTTTATATTTCTGTTTTCTTTATGTGGCATTATAGCAATACAACCGTAGTGTTTGGGTCATCACACAGCTTTTTCCCCGTTTTCTTTATGTAGCGTTATAGTAATTCAACTGTTTTTTGTGCCGGCATTATTCCCGCGACAATGCACGTTACACTATAAAATCTAGTTATAAACAACTTGTAAGAGCGGGAGCGGGTCTTACTACTGATGGATATGATCATGTACGATGAACATGAGAGTAAATAAACCTTCGGTTTATCGATTTCACAAAGAGGGATACAAAGAATTCTAGTGAGAGAAACACACTGAGTTATACACAGTTAAAAGAACACTCCGAAATGCCCAGAACTACTCAACTTATTCTAACACAAAGTATTTATAGTGTTCAACTAACCAACCCGCGAACCAACCAACTAACCATTGGTTTACTATCCAACCATCCAACTAACCATTGGTTAGTTGACACTAAGACTCACTAATAACATGCTCTAGCTTAGATACAATACACGAGACACTCTGTAGCTCCCCCTTAACGTGTAGTGTATCTAAGCTAACTAAGTCATAATTTTGGATTCGAACAATTCTTATTGGTAATTTCATAAAATAAAAACAATTGAAGATCGTGTTTGTTTTTTGTTGTTGGTCGCTTACGGAACCAAAAAAAAGGGAACGCCGATTTACATGTTTGGTTGCAAAAGGTCAACGGAGTATTGCTATTTGTTTTCAAAGTAAAAGGGCTGGAGTTTTTTTTCCATCTTTGCCGAATAAATAGCAGAAGGATTATATTTTGCAATCTACATCAAGTCAATCAAAGGCTGTTAACTTTTGTTGTTCTATCAAGATTTTATTTGGAAACTGACAAGGCAAGTAGAAGATTTTTGAAAATTCAAAGGAAAGCAAATTCGGCACCAGGGATTGCATCAAGGCATAACAATAGTGGGTTGTCTTTTTGTTGGTACACAAGTTCGAAGCGAGAGACATAAATCGAAGAAAATCATCGCGACATCGAGAACTTGTTGGTGATTAGAAATTTCAGAATCAGAGATGATTCACAAAAATTCCAGGTTTTATCAAATACTCACTAGGAATTTATTTTTTAATCTAGACTAAAGATTCTAGATTTTATCATACTACTTGAATTCTAGAAGAGAATTGCACGTAGTATATTATCTGTATTTTTCGATTGATTCAAAATCAAGATCTTAAAAATATGACAGATACCGAAAACGAGAATAACGCTATTGTTGTTCACAAAGAAACGGTGTCCTCAACCAATTTCAAATGCCCCATATTGAAATCACTAAATTCCGCGATGTGGTCTATCCAAATGAAGACCATACTAGAGGCAAATGGATTGTGGGAAAGGATAGAACCAAATGAGAATACGCAAGCGGACGTCAAGAAGGACAAGACCGCATGTGCATATCTATTCCAAGTATTACCGGAAGATATGATACTCCAAGTTGCAAAATGCAAGACCACGAAGGAAATATGGGACGCACTTAATATAACATCCCACATTGGTGGGGAGGAGAACTAAACTCTACTTTATAAGGGTTTAGATACGTCCCCTACCAAGACGCGTTTTAAAACCGTAAGGGGCGGATGCCTGAGGGCATGCCGGCTGCCAAAGCGGACAATATCTTGTTTACAACAGGCATGGCCTGTTACACTTAAGACAAATCATGTTGGAGTAGATCGGGTGCAGAAGGCACAACTACAAACACTCAAGACAGAATTTGAGTTGTTACAAATTGAGGAAGAAGAAACGATGGATTCCTTCACCGCTAAGTTGAATCAGATAGTCGCGAGGGCATGCGGATTAGGATCAACGTTTGATCAACCAACTCTAGTACGGAAACTCGTAAGTTTTATGCCAGATAGGTTTACTCAAATTGTTACCACTATCGAATAAATCTTTGATCTAGACGAGATGAGTCTAGACGAGACTATTGGACACTTGAAGGCTTTCGAGGAAAGAATCAAAGTGTAGAAAGGAGGACAGAAAGACGGTCAAGACAAAGTCATGTTCACACGTTGAGAAGATAAAGCAAACCGTGGACAATATCTTGGAAATCGGGGTAAAAGAAAATTCCATCCAATAGGAGATCAAGACCAATCAAATTCAAGTGACACTCACCAAGAGGGGACAAGTACAAGAGATCAGTCTAAGATCACGTGTTACCATTGTCAGAAGCTTGGGCATTTTTCTTATGAATATCCAACCAAAAGAAAGAAGTAGGAAAGGAAATTGATTGTGTGAAACAATCAAAGCGAAGAAACCGTGTGACACGGGAAATAACCTGTGAAAGGTGTAATCAAACAAGCGAATGGATTGATATGCGTGAAGCAAGAACATATTGCGTGAAACAATATAAGATTAAAACATGAAGGATTGATCAAAGACGGCTGTGAAATTCAAAGTCAAAAGGCTGTGAAAGCAAGGAGTGTGAAACATAAAGCCAAAGGGTGTGAAACCTAAGGCAAGGGGTAAAGAAGAGGAAAGTAGAAGCAGTTCGTGGTGAACAAGATGAAGACGATATTACTCAAGAAGCGTGTGAAGACAAGTTAAAGAATGACGGAGCTCACATGGCAATTCGTAAAGATAAAGACAAACACAAAGAAAGAAATGAAGACCCTTGATAACATGAAGGAAGAACTTGAAGAATGATCGTGAAAGAAGGCATGGATTAAAAGATTAAGGGGGAGTATTGAATGTTAATCTTTTAGCCATGTTAGAAAAGTTAATGAGTCAAAGTTGTAAATAACTAAAGTGTAGGTTCAGTCCCTGTGTATTATGTAATTAGTATAGGAGTCTGTATTGTCAAAGTTGAAAGTCTATGACCGCTTTTAACCGCCATGACAAACCTATAAATATGTTTGTAAACCTCAGATTTCAATAGTGATACGTATTCTTGTTTCTAGAATTCATTGATTAGTTATTCAAAGATCCGAAAGGGCCATCATTCTAACTAAAACACAAAGACACTATTTTTGAATTTTTAAATTTTCTCCCCATAAATTACATACGAAATATAAAAGAAAGAAAATTGACCTATCGACATGGATACCTTTCAGTTTTAGCTTTCAGAAAAATTTTATGTTTTGAATTATGATATCATTCAAAATTTAACTTATAATCAGCAGAATACTCCTCTATCAGCAACTTTTCAATCACCGATAGGTCTTCTAGAAGTACCTGCACATTGGTCAAACACACTAGTCTTTAAATAACCCAAAGCGAATCACTTCTGGTTGACCAGTGTCGTGGTTTTGTTTCGAAACAATTTAGGTTTCCATTGTTGTTGTTGTTTTGGTAAATCAATATTTGATGAACCAGTCATAGTTGATTGTAACGAACAACCTACAATTAGAACATTATGAAATTTAGGAATAAATCTTCCTTGATTTTTGAAAAATGTAGGTTGAAATTCATCAAATACTCTGCCCTTTTAATCAACATATCTTGGTTTGGCAGATTTACCAACATATAGAACATGTTCTCTTCTTTGAGTAGAAGCAGCAGTAATTGGATAAATAACACAAACGATTGGTTATGTTCTTTTGTGTAGGAACCTGCATAGCTTCACAAAAATTATTATCTCTAAAATGATCATAGAAAGTATCATATACCTGATGCCGATGATCATGAACCCATTTTGATGTCGGGCTTTTTGGAGTAGAATTAGAACCACCAGAAAAAAATTAGCAGATTGATTCTTCTTGTTCTTTTGAGCACCATCATTCTTCACAAACACTTCAGTAATTTTCTAAGAATCCACATAGTGAAGTGGAAATCTTTATCAGAAAATATTTGTTCCGAACCCTTGATGTTGTAGAATCTCTCGGGTTGAACTTTCTCAGCTTGAAAACTTCTTTTTGAACCTGTTTCAAGTTAATATTCTTCAATTTTTTGTTGCTTTTGAGTTTCAACACCACCAACTTCAACAATCTTTTGCTTAAACCCAAACTAGCACGTTTTCTAGAAATCTTTTCTTCAGAACCAAATGATTTATGTCCATTCCTTGCAAGACGAGAAAACTTAGTTTTTATTTGATCAACACTAAAAAAGCGTCTCATCAATATCAGTGTGAGAATTGATCCCCTTTACTGGAATAGCTGTTTTCTCTTCTTCAGTAGATGAAGAACCAGACACAAACTCTAAAAATTCTGGAATGTCAGATTTCTTCTCAGCTTTCTTGCCATTTTTCTTGTTATTCTTTTTCTTTAGACTCTTCTCTTCTTCAGAATTTGAATTAGCAAAATTTGAATAATCACACTTTTCAACCTTTTCTTTCACAATATTGACAGCCTCTTTCATAACATCTCGGGGTGGAACTATATTGTCAAATATCTTTTCAAAATTCTCATCTTTAGCCAAGAAACTTGTGAAGATTATGAATTTGTGACATTATTCAGCAGACGATTTGCATCACTCACCTTGATCTTTAAATATATAATCTTCTGTTGTGCTTCAGATAATTCCTTCTCAGTTACGATCAACTTCTTTGCAACATGAGTAGTCTCTGATTTCTGCAATCTCAAATTATCCATCTTATCAAATAATTCCTTCTTTAGCTTATCTTCATTTCTTTTCTGAATATCGATATTTGCATTCAACAATTTATTCTCCCTTGCTAATTTCTTCTTTTCTTCCAACAATCTCTGATTATCATTCTGATAACCTATTGTTTTAGCAGTGAGTTCATCAAAAGTCTTGTTCAACACGTCAAGTTTAATCTTTGACTTCTCAAAAATATTATTGAAAGTCTGCTTCAGCTTCTTTTTCTTCAGCTTTCCATTTCAATCTCTTTTGTCAACTCATCATTAACTTCAGATAACTTGATAATTTTCTTTTCAAATTTATCAACCATATTTTGGAATTTCAAATCTTTCTCATCAACCTCTGTTTGAAGACTTATGAATTTCTCATTTTGAGATGATAACTCTTGAATCAAAACTTCCAACTTTCTATGTTCATGTGCTAGTTCTTCTAGCTTCTTTTTTGAATCAGCAACCAATAACTCATTCTCCTTTACCAAACTTTGAATCCTTTTATCTTTTTATGAAAAAAATTCACAAACTGATTCATACCCACTAGTTTCAGATCCAGAATCACTCTGATCAATTTGAACATTTGCCAACAAAGCTTGATACGAAACATCAATGGCATCAAGTTTTGACTGAGTTTCCATTATAACCTTATCCACTGAAGGTTTGCACATAAAAGCAGATTCATCTAGAAGCTGTTGTGACTGATCATACCCTAGAGTAGCTTGAGATACCAATGCCTTTGGATTTGAAGTATTTGTTGAAGATTTTGATGTAGAAACATTTTCATTGGAATTTAACTTAACACCTACGGAATTTGTACATTCATGAGTAAAATGTCTAAAAGTAAAACATTTGAAAATTTTTACCATTTGATTTGTCTAATCCGACCTTTCCATTAGTATTCAAACTTTTAACTCCAGTTTTCTTCCTGAACCTTTTATAGCTTTTTGGTCTAACATAGCAAGTTTCCAACTATGTGACGACTGAAATATTTTTTCTTTATTGTGACCAGCTTGTTAACCATGTTATTCAATTTTCGGGACGGAAATTCTTCAACAAGGGATCATTGTGACAATCCGTCTTTTCAGGCCTTTTACTAATTCAATTGAAACCTAAACTGTTATAAATGTTGTGTGAATATTTATGTGATTGACTTATGTTGACCATGGCAACTAGGGTTTGTGTAACCATCACTATACGAGCATACAGTAAGTCTAGACATTTTATATTCTTTAATTTTATGTAAATAATGTGTTGTGATTTGTTGTGAATGTTCTGTTAGTGATTTTATGTGATATATGTATATATACTCATATGAATTATTCTATGGTTTTATGTAACAACGTGTCACGAAATTATACATATTGTTTTATGATTTTATGTTAGTTAAAATCTATGATTTTATATGAACCTAAAATAAATAACTATGGGTTATTACTTATTATTCTATGTTATTATCTAAGGTTTACGTATTATAAACGTCATGTGTTAAGCATGTGTTGATATACACTCGTGTATCCATCATTTAAGTACTTTTTGTTAACCTCGTTAGTCTTGTTAACTATTTCTAAACTTTGAGGTACCGGAATTGTCAAATCCCTAAACTATTTTAACTAACCAAACGTGGAGGGACCTGTATTATAAATACTAAAACTTAAACTCTTGTTTTATAAATCCTTGAGGGATGGTATCTGCCAAATTGGCAAAGTCGATTTTGAGTCACAGAACGTAAACGACGGTGGTGACCTTAAAACTTGTAACCGACGTCGACCTTCTAGCTCTGTTAATCAACTGAAGCATTCATTCCCATTCACTCTAGCCTCTTGAATCGATCACCCCTCTCCAACCTCCTCATTCTCACCATTTGCTCACCAAATCACACTCTGTCTCTCTCTCATTTCTCTTCTGTCCGACACAAAACCATCATCATCAGAGATTTTTATTCCGGCCAACTAGCATCACTACACCACCATCGACCACCTCTACAACTATGTGAGAGCAGTCCAAGAGTAAAGCAGGAACAAATCAAGTTTGAGACATATACGGGTTCGAGTTCGGGTTCATTTTCGGCATCAAAATTGCATAATGTAAAATCCCCGACTCAAGGTAACACTACTACCATGTAAATCGATTAGCTTTCTGTGCATTGTTTTAGTTTTCGGTTTTTTCCGGTGACCGGAATAAAATTCCGATCACCGGAGTTTTAAGGAATAAGAAGGCATCGCGAATGGACTAGTAAGGATATTGTTTTCTACTTCAAAACCAAGATTAGCGTGTGGTGCAGTGGCCAAGGCTCTCGAGTTCTGTCTCTGAGGTCGCGGGTTCGAGATTCGACCTCCGCTTTTTATTTTCTATTTTCTTTAAAATCCAGTTCTAGCCTCCGCTGGTAGATAAAACTATTTATGTCCACTAAATAATCGAGTCGAAGGCCTGTCCCAGTGGTGTGTGCGCCGGTTATGAACCCGGAGGTCATGGGTTAGAACCCGGTGACCTCCACATTTTTTTCTTGTTTCTGTTTTACTTGTTTTTGTGAATTTGGCCACTTGTTGATTTAAAACTTGCATAAGATAATGGTTTGGAAACTATAAAAATTGTCATTTTGGATTCAAAATGTAATTTAAACATTTTTGTGATGTGGATTAATCTAAATGATAGTTTTAAAATACGCGATGATTATACATCATTTTTAAATATACTTGTATATATTTGGTGTATTAAGACACGTGGGATTATTGTTATATAGATTTATATAACTCGGTATATAAACTCGTTATTAACGATGTTTCACGTGTTTGGTTTATATATGTTATATAAATATATTTATTTTGATCTTTGAATTTGGAAAATATATATTATTGGTGTATAATATATTTTTCGTGTCATTTCAAGATTTGCTTGGATTTGGCAAGCGTGCCATCCTCGACTTTTTCTAGACTTCACGATCGTTCGTTTTCATCATTTACGTTAGACTTGGTCTATTTTAGTCAGACACAGACACTTACATATATATGCTCGTTAGGTGTTTGGTAAAGTACACAGGACCTGCTATTTGCTACTGGCTGTTGTTATTTATCTGGAATTTCTGTGCACCCAAAGGTGAGTTTCACGGTCTCGTTTTACTATTTTAAATCCTGTTGGGGGAGATTAACATGCATGATTTACATAACTAAGATAATAAGACTTTTATATATCATCCGATTACTGAGGCACACTAGACAACAAAGTCCTTCCCATGGTACCGTTAGTATTGGTGATGATAGCGGGAAATATATTGTAGTACTACTTGGTTTGACAAACCCCACCCGGGTCAGTCGCGCTGACACGATCGGATATCGAACGGGTGTTATACTCGTCCTCAACGCAACAAGGAAAACGATAAACAACTGTCAGCTTTGGTGACCATAACGTGCACAGTTTTTGATGCGTAGCATCTTGTATAGTAATTAAATAAATAAATTCCCTTATTTAAATGCCTTTTTAAATATAAAAATATCAAATTTTATGCTTAATTGCTTTAAATGTGAAAAATTAGGTTTTTGATTATAGATTTATATAATTTCCACATTTTTAACGGTTTTTAATTGAGAAATTATAATTATGTGGTTTTTATTTTTTTATGTGAATTATAGGTGGTCTGGATGGTTCGTGATGATTTTAGAAGAACACTGGTGAAAATAGGAGCGGAAACGGAGGTTGTATGCAAAAGATATAAAAGAAAAAGAAAAAGAAAATAATAATAGCAGATCACAGCCAGCGGCCCAGTTCTCAAGCCTTTCTCGGCCCAACAGTCAGCGAGGCCCACATCAGAAAAGAGTGCAGGAATCGAATATTGCTTGCTTGCGCAAGGTTCGAGCCATTGGACCAGATGCTGCTATTGTTTTAGTTCTGGTTTGAAAACTTTATATCCTCTGTCGCGAAGCCCAGCCTAGAGAAACGATCTGAACGGGACCAACCCTATTTTTTCCACTTTAAAAACCTTCCAGACATCATTTTCTCGAGAGGAACACCCCATACCAGTCCCTAAAACCCTAATAAAACAGTTTTGAAGATCTTTGAAGATCTAGGCACCAAGATTGAAGCTTTTGGTCCCGAATTGAAGATCTAGCCTCTCCGGATTGCGTTTTTACCTAGGTTCTTCATTTTGAGCGATTTGCTTTTAATTTTTCTGTGATGTTGAACATAAGGATTCCATTTTTATTATTCTCCATGATGATGTGTGACTAGATCTTTATTCTCACTTGGGTTTGATGAATCTAAGCATGATTTGACTTCTTTGTTTGACTTTTCAATATGACTTAATGTAATTGTCTTTTAATTCTGATTTGGATCCTTTGAATGATCATATATGCATTGTTAGCTTCTGTTTGAATCATATGATGTGGGTAATTTGATGTGGATTGAAGAACTTCAACCAATTTGTTAAATTCCTCATTGTTCATCTTTGACTTTTATAGTTTTGATTAATACATGATCCGATGACAATCTACATGATTGTATGATTCAGATTTGGGGCAGGTCTTGTATGTATTTGTGTTGAAATTTAGTTGACCGACTTGTTTTTGCACATTAGGTGGTTGTTAGACATTGTTCGGTAAGTTAGAACACTTATGACCGTAAGGTTTTGACTTATTATTTCGTGTTTAGCATTGCCTAAGTTCTTAGGTTTTCAATTCAGAATTATTCACGTAATAGGGCCTACTTAGGAAGACCTTCCTTGGGTAATCCTTGTTTCGTGTGTGTTTGGTTAGCTTTGAACTAAATATGACTTGATGAAACTAACCAAAATATATACACAAAACCCTAAACTAATCCAGATTCTTCACACGGATATAAGAACAAAATAAAGGCTCACGAAAAGGCTAAATGGGTCAAAAAGTGGAGAAATCAAACGAGAAGGAAAAAAAGGCTCAAAGGGTTTTTCTAAGGGATGATGTTTTAGGGTAGGAAAAATGATAAGATCAAAGAAAAAGGCTAAGTCAAAAGGGGTAATCCTAATGCCTCCATCATTTTTATGCCCAATTTTAGTTCATGATCTCGACGCGTATAAACAACACAAGTTCTAAAATGAAAGTGCATGATGGCATAACACTCAACCAAGGGAAAGTGAGTAAATAATGTAACATATAATGCAATTTAGGCTCAATTAACTCACGGAAACGGATGGAAAAAGACTACCGATATGATGCAAGCTATCAATCCCCCATCCGATAGTTTCACTAAGTAAAGCATCCCATTTATTGATTTTATTTGAAAAAAATACTTCCTTGGAAATACTTTTTCAAGATACTCGACGAAAAGGTTTTGACTAGAGACAAGCATCGTATACACAGGCGAGCAAATCGTCACGAATTCCATGTGCAATAAGACGGGCAAAAATCTCAATTTCAACTAAAAACAGGGGGACATGATAATAAAATTTGAAAATTTTTCACAATTTTAGCTATTTCAGTTCAATTGACCCCTATCCCCACGCTTAATTCGTACATTGCTCCCAATGTACACTAAACAAAACAAAATAAAGGGGAAAGGGAACTGAAATACTCCCCTATCACTGTCATGTGCCAGTGTCCGGATGCTGAAAGATGAAATGAAACAACTCTTAACTGAACAGGTGCCAGAGATGAGCCCACATATGCTATAAAGTCTCCACAATCAACATATGCATCATGAAACAGCTCTCGGCGAGCATAATAGAACCATCTCGCCAGTACAAACTATCATCCAAACACAACCAAATCATATCAATATAAATTAATAAAGCAAAAATAACTCGAGTTGTGTGTCAACAAATGAATGCAAAATAAACAATGCAACTAGGATAATCACTAAACCGGTGAATCAAGGCAGTTGGCAGTCCCACGATGAATCTGGAAGAAAAAAACCCATATGATAACAAAGGCAGTCGGGTTGCAAAATCTGACAATTTTAAAAGATATTTGAAAATTTGAGTTCTTGGACGATTGATCAAATGCGGGCCGTTTGATTGTCATTTATGAAGTGAACGGCTGACATTTAGCCAAAAGTCAAATATGTAAACCACCCAGAATGGAGATTGAGTACCAGACGATTCACAATGTGTGCATCAGTAGACCTGTTATGCCAAAACAACATTTTTCATCCAAATCGCTAAGCAACCATCATCAATATACCTACACAGCCCAGAAAAGTAACAATTAATCAAAACAAACCGTATGTTTGTCATTTATGAAGTAAACGATACGCTTTGACCAAAAGTCGCATGCCTGATAAACCCTGATACGGACCATTGATTGTCATTTATGAAGTGACGGTCTTGTATCATCCAAACCTGAAAAAAATCCGTGAAAGCACATCTGCAGACCGTGGGAATAGAGATTGAGTACTCGACAGTTCACAAACTGTGCGTTACCTACCAACCCCACCAAGCAATAGCAAAATGATAAGTCCATGCAATTCCAATAGTGGCATGCTTCCAAAAACCTGCAAAACTTAAAACAAAAACATAAAACGAGAACAAGGAGAAATAAAATAGAACTAATTTAAGAAAACTAACTAAAAGGAAATTAAACTACTAAAAGTTCAAACAAAGCATGAAACAAGCAAAATAAAGTAAACAAGTACTCGGGTTGCCTCCCGGAAGCGCTGAATTTATTTACGAGTCGTCAGCCAGACTCGGCCCCGCGACCAGGGCAGCGGAACGTCCAACAACATAACAACCTCCTCGCTCGCGTCAACCAGACCTGACAAGTAATGCTTCAACATATGTCCGTTAACCTTAAACGAGGTACCGCCAACTCCCTCAATCTCAACCGTCCCATAAGGAAATACCTGTTTCACCACGTGGGGACCGGACCATCTAGACTTCAACTTACCCGGGAATAATTTCAATCTCGAATTAAAAATAAGCACACGATCTCTCGGTTTGAAGTCTTTCTTCTTGATGTGACTATCATGAATCCTCCTGGTCCTCTCTTTCTACAAACCCGAACTCTCGTACGCATGATCGCGCAACTCCTCTAACTCATGCAACTGAAAGAATCGTCCTCTAGTTGCCTCATCCAGATCTAGATTGATGGCCTTCATGGCCCAATACACGCGATGCTCGACCTCAACTGGTAAGTGACACGCCTTTCCATAAATCATCCTAAACGGTGTAGTACCCGTAGGTGTCTCGTAAGCCGTGCAGAAGGCCCACAATGCGTCATCCGGTTTCTCTGACCAATCCTTACGGTTCTTACCAACCATTTTCTCCAAAATCCGCTTAATCCCGCGATACGTGACCTCAACCTGTCCACTCGTCTAGGGATGATATGGTGCAGCAAGTCTATGTGTAACCCCATAATGCTGCAATGCCTTCTCCATCTGCGTGTTGTAAAAATGGGTGCCACGATCGCTAATGAGTGCCTTCGGCACTCCAAACCTCGCGAACAGTTTCCTCAAAAACCTCACAACACCTCTCGCATCATTAGTGGGGAGGCCTTGTGCCTCGACCCACTTCGAAACATAATCAACCGCAACAAGAATGTATTTGTTCCCATGAGATGGTGAGAACGGACCAATAAAGTCGATACCCCAAATATCAAAAATCTTGCAAACCTGAATCTTAGATTGGGGCATCTCATCTCTAAGCGATAAATTACCTCGCGCTGACAATTGTCACATTTGCTGATCATCTCAAATGCATCCCTGAAATTAGTCGGCTAGTAAAATCCCGACTCGAACACCTTCTTCGCGTTGAAGAGGGTTGCGTAGTGTCCACTAGTCGGACCCTAGTGACAATGTCTCAAAATCTGGCGTGCCTCACGCCCATGCACGCATCTATGAATCATCGAATCAGCACCGATCCTATAAAGATAAGAATCCGTCCAAATGTAATGTTTCAAGTCAGAAAAGAACTTCTTCTTCTGCTGAAACCCGTACCCTTTCTTCATGATCCCACTCGACAAGTAGTTCGCAAAATCTGCAAACCATGGACTCTCATCATCATCTCTCACGCGTACATAATCGAGTAACTTATGGGGAAATAGTCATTTATGGGCATCCCCTCGAGTTTCTCATCATCCGCGTTCTCCAAACACGAGAGGTGATCGGCCGCCACATTCTCGGCTTAGCATCCTGTTTGCTGAGCAAATACTTAATAGCCAAATGATCCGTATACACAATGGTCTTGGACAGGACAAGATATGATCGAAATTTGTCAAAGGCAAACACAACAGAAAGAACTCTTTCTCGGTAGTAGTGTAATTCTCCTGTGTATCATTAAGAGTTGGACTCGCATTGTAAATCGGATGGAAGTGTTTGTCCCTCCTCTGTCCCAAGACTGCCCCTACTGCAAAGTCGCTCGCATCACACATCAACTCAAACGGTTGCGACCAATCGGGTGCAACCATAATCACGGCGTTCACCAGCTTGTCTTTGATCAGGTTGAACGTTGTCAGGCACTCATCAGAAAACACAAATGGAGCATATTTCTCTAGGAGCTGTGTCATCGGCCTGGTGATTTTTGAAAAATCGCGTATGAATCGGAGGTAAAATCCCGCGTGTCCTAAGAAACTCCTAATCGCTCTAACAGAAGTGGGAGGCGGAAGCCTAGAAATAGTATCAACTTTGGCTCGATCAACATCAAGCCCCACATGTGAAATCTTGTGTCCAAGCATAATACCCTCACGAACCATGAAATTGCACTTCTCCTAATTAAGCACCAGGTTCGTCTCCTCGCATCGAGCTAACATCCGCGATAAGCTCGTCAAACACTGATCAAAGAAACTCCCAAAAACAGAAAAATCATCCATGAAAACCTCCATGGAGTCCTGATCATATCATGAAAAATCACGGTCATACAATGCAGAAATGTCGCTGGAGCGTTACATAATCCGAACGGCATGCGTCGATACGCGAATGTGCAATAGGGACATGTAAATGTGGTTTTCTCCTCATCCTCCGGTGCAATGTGGATCCGGAAATAACCTGAAAAGCCATCAAGAAAGCAATAATAACTATGACCGGCTAAACACTCCAACATCTGATCAATGAATGGTAGGTGGAAATGATCTTTCCTCGTAGCATCGTTGAGTTTGCGATAGTCAATGCAAACTCTCCACCCCGTAACCGTGCGCGTAGGAATCATCTCGTTCTTCTCATTCACTACAACTGTCATGCTCCCTTTCTTGGGCACTACCTGAACCGGACTGACCCAAGGTGAATCAGAAATAGGATATATCAAACCAGCATCTAAAAGCTTCAAAACATCTTTCTTCACCACATCCTGCATGTTCGGTTTCAGTCGTCTCTGTCTCTGCACAACATGCTTAAACTCATACTGCATCAAAATCTTATGCATGCAGAAAGAAGGGCTAATCCCCTTAATATCCATAATCTTCCACACAATAGCCTGTTTGTGCTCTCGCAAAATATCCAACAACCTTGATTTCTCATCAACCGTCAAATCTGATGCAATGATCACAGGAAGTCTCAAATCCGTTCCCAGAAATGCATACTCCAAATGAGATGGTAACTCCTTAAACTCTAATGTGGGTGGATCCTCAACAGATGGTCTAGACTTGGCCCTCATGGTGTCAATGACCTCAAAAACCTCCGGGCTCAATTCTAATGTACAAGTCTCCTCACTAGTCACCTCACACGCAGCAGCAGCATACACATCAAGCTGCGGGTCAACTCCACCCCAAAGCTACGTGTCTGAAACACCTAAATCACAAATGTCCTCAAACTGATCACTCACGTGTGGAGTAATGGTATCAACAAAGTAAAGGGTATCATCCTGACCCTTAGGACGTCTCATCGAATCACGAATGTCAAAGATCACCGTCTCGTCCTCAACGCGTAAAGTGAGCGTACCGCTGAAAACATCAACCAAAGCGCGTGCGGTAGCTAAAAACGTGCTTGTCCTCATCCATATCGAGGATCACAAAATCGACCGGAAACACAAATTTATCAACTTTAACCAACAAGTTCTCCATAATGCCCCTCGGATATTTGACCGAACGGTCAGCAAGCTGAATGCTCATGCGCGTGGGTGTGGGCTCACCTAGGTCTAGTCTCGCAAAAACATATTATGGCATTAAGTTTATACTAGCACCTAGACCAGCAAGAGCATTGCTGACGGACAAGCTACCAATCAAACACAAAATAGTAAAACTCTTGGGATCCTTCATCTTCTGTGGTAGCTTATTCTGGAGAACTGCTGAACACTCCTCATTCAGCGTAACTGTCGACAATTCCTCAAGTTTCTTTTTTTTACTCAATAAATCTTTAAGAAACCTGGCATACTTAGGCATTTGTGCTAATGCCTCAACAAATGGGAGATTGATGTGAAGCTGTTTAAACAGGGCAAGAAATTTGCTGTAATTCTCCTTGGCTCTATCCTGTCTCAAATGCGCGGGATATGGAACAAGAGGTGTGTAGACTCTCGCGGGCTCCTTGGGACGTGCTGTACTTGCTGGGCGTAGCCTAGTAGGGTGCACCTACCCAGGAACCTTAGTCTCAATCACCTTATCACTCTCAACTACAACCGGCTCAACAGTGGCTGGCGGTACTGGATCCTGAGTGGTCTTCCCACTCCGAGTGGTAATCGCCTTTGCTTTTTGGTGCAGATTTGTCTCGGTATTGCCTGGCAACCCTCCCTGTTGGCGCTCTAACATTGATTTGGCAAGCTAGCTAACCTGTCTCTCCAAATTCTGCATATGAGTGCCTATGTTTCCCATTTCTTTCACAACAGTGGAGATATCCTGCTCGTTTTTAGAAAAACGCAATTCATTCTGCTGAGCAACTTTCTGAATATCCAAGGCTGATTTCTGATTCTGCTGCATCATTTGAGCCATCATGTCAGTAAGATTCTTCATACCCGTATCCTCAAACTGAATCGGGACCTATCTAGTGCTCTCAGGGTTAGGGTTGTAGAAACCCTACTGTCTCTATGGCGGTCGTGGCTGAAACCCCGGTGGGTTCGAAGTGCTTGGCTCCTGCCTCCACCCCGAATTCTGGTTTGATCTCCAAGCCGGATTGTAGTTATACTGGTTAGGCTGTGGGAGGGCCTGGCTAGCCAATTACTGTAATTCCACTTCTTAAAAGTACATGCTCAAGCATTACCCTTCTCGTTAACAAAAAAAAATGCCCATTAAAGACTGCCCATTGAATAAACAACTGCAAACATGTAACGTTGGATATAAATAGTAATATTTCATTAAAAGCAAAAGCAAACATGTAACATTGGATTAAAACTTCACAAAAAAAAATAAAGAAAAAACAATAATCCAAAAGGCTCTTTGGTTTACTTTATTTTTTTGAACAGGCTCTTTGGTTTACATACCCACATGACAATATGTGAAAAGAAAAAAGCAACCTGAAATGTCAGGGGGTATACTATGCACACCTAAACATCAACCATAGAGTAAAGTCAAAATAGGATAGTGACATTTCAACATCTCTCTTACAAAAAAAAAAAAACAAAGTAGGATGGTGAAAATGAAAAAAAAGCAAACTGTGTTGATTCTGGAACGGGGCAGCAGCTCCTCTTTTAAGCATATCAGCTCCTGTTTGGATGAAATAATCTGCAGTCCCTACCTGGCTTGGTGCTGCAAGTTTTACAGCTTACCTTTTCTTATGAGTAAATTGGTTTTAGGCACCTAAATCATCAAAGCAGGATTGAAAAAAAATATAATGTACCCGAGATATAAACTCTATCAAAGTAACAAATATTTAGTCATGAATAACATAATAACCAAACTAATGCAAAGTTAGTCATGTAGACATTTTGCAAAATAACCGCATAAGAATAATTGACCTCATCTTAGCAATAAAGATGGAAAACCATTACAAATTTCGATTAACTCAAATCACTTTTTGCCCAAATATTTTTTCTATAAATAATGGAGTATCTTCTAGTTTAACTATATTATTTCAATAGCGACCAAATTCTTTTAATAGAATGCTTTAGAATACACATGGACGTCCCATTTGAACCATTTCCTTTTAAACAAATCTTTATTTATGCATATGAGCCAATAGATATAAAAGCCTACCCTGATTCAGTTAGTTAATACGAAATCAGCAGCATCAAACCATGAGTATATCATTACAATCGATAAAAAAATAGTAACTTTTAAAACACTAACCTTTATCTTGACTTCTTTTACACACATAAATCATAAAAATAGTGGAAATAGGCCACAAAGATCGATGAAAAAAACCAAAAAAGGCCAATGAATCCATCGAGGGGATCCAACAAATCAGAAACAAAAAAAAAAACAAAGAAAGTAGACATCGCAGGTCAACATGTTGTCATTATTTTGGTAGTACCATGATTCAGACCTAAAAAATACAGCATATAGGAATGTAATTTATGGGTGGCTGAATGCTTACCGGAAGATGGAAACAATTCTTTTTTGGCTTTGCTAGTCTGCCCGTTAGTGCTGTATAGTGTCTCCAAACTATATCACAAATAGATTACGCAGTTTAATGGAAGTAAATTCATAAATTTTTAGACCTGGAAGAAATTCAAAGAAAAGTAGGGATAACATGAGTACCAAGACGCTTGTTCAAAGCTTCATTCCACATATTAGTGTTGCATATGCAGGCCACATTTGATCAGATACAATATCATCAAAAGCAACCTACAACATGATTAGAATTCATTAGGCAAGTGATAATAGATAAAAAATGATGGTGTGTTAGAAAATTTATGGATATTGAGTGTTGGGTTTTAAGAACATTATCAAAGCCATTTTAACTCCTTAAAATGTAAAACGCAGCGGAAAAATCAAGACCATAGTTTGATTAGTTGATGTTAAAACCGATTTTAACACTTGATTACAAAACCCAAAACCAAGGATCCAAATATGTATGCATTCTATCAAAACTAAAACAACCATAGGGTGTTTAGATTTATACCTTCTTCCAAGCAAGAGACGTGAAGAAGGATGATGGACTCGAATGGAAAGCCTCGAAGAAGAGACCTCAAGTTAGTGATACCCACGAGCTTCAAGCAACAAGCACCCTTTTGTTGCTAGGATTTCTTGAAGACTAACTCTTCCTTCTCCTCTTGTTGAATCCGAAACCAACAAGATCTTGGAATCAATTTTCAGATTTCTAATTAGCAAGAAGGTGTTCTTGCTTTTTAGGGAGAGAGAGAGGGAACTTGAATATTGGAGAAGCAAGTAATGAATGACTAGTCACTTAAACAAGGTTGCATTCCTTGTTTAAATAAAAAGCACAACCACCCTCTTAATGGGAGGTGGGTGAACGTGCAAGAGGAGAGAGAGAGGGGGGAAAAAGCTTTTCAAACCTTTTGAAGTTCTCTCCCATGCATCTAGTCCATTTCCTTGTCCACATTCATTTGGTCATGCTTCACTTGACCCATGTAACATGTTACATGCACAAACATGGTGTAACATATAAATATGTTTTATGTAACAATTTATTTAACCAATTAAATAATATTGTTGCCATACTTCTCTAATTCAAATCATCCATATGATTTCACACAAGTTCGATTTATTAGAAACCGATTTCTAATTATCTTCTATAAGTGACATTTATTTAAATGATCATATCTAAATAAATATCCATTGGGTGTTTGTCTAGCTCGTTATTGGGTATGACCCGTCTTGGATCATAACGTACTAGCCACATCAATCTAGTATGTGTCTTGGGCAGACCGAGTCCAACAATCTCCCACTTGCACAAGATTCATAGAAGATTGATGCAAGCAACAAATACCGCCTAACGACGGTTTGTTACCCCTAATACGTATGACTTAGTGCCATTCAATAACATCATCTCCTTCAAGTCACCACTTGAAATGTTTTAGGTGAAACGATCATTTATCCTTTTGTCACAAATATCATGCTAAATCCTAGAGACATAGAGTGATCACTCTCTATTAGATTTAACTTAATTCAGGCCTTAGACATTTAACTCTCAACGAATAAGAGGGACAAATTCCATCTTGACTACATACGTCTCTAACAAACACCTAGTACTATGCCTGAGCTTAGCCTTATGTACTGCCATGTTTCAGAACAACAAAGAACTAAGGTGGTGTTTGTTTTTCTGCAAAAGCTCTTCCTGTCCACTTATGTCTGCGCCGCGCAGACCACGCGCAGACATTTAGGTCTGCAGACTGTTTGTTTCTCCGAAGACGTTTCATTAAAAAATGTCTGCGCAGGCTCTTCTTGGTGCAGATATGACCCAGCCACTTCTGACATATTCTAACATCTTCTAACCTTCTTTTTAAACTGTTTTTTCATTAAAAAAAATATTTTTAAATAGTTTTTTAAGTTTTTTTCTAAAAAAACTTTTTAAAAGGTTTTTAATATTTTATACAACTTTTAAAAAACTTATTTAACCATTTTTTTAATAAACGCCTTTTAAAAAGTAAAAAAAAACAATTTAAACAATTATTTTTAAAAACGTTTTTTTAAAATGTTTTTTTTAAATGTTTTTTTTAATGTTTTTTTTGTTTTGTTTTTTAAAAAAATCGTTTTTAAATACGTTTCTAAAAAGTTATTTTCAAAAAACATATTTTAAACAATTATTAGACAAAACGTTTTTAAACATTTATTTAATAAAAAAAAATAGTTGTTTAAAAAACATTGTTTGAACAATTTTTATAAAATATTTTTGAAATTTTATTTAGAAGAAATTTGTTTTAGAAAACATTTGTTGGTTAAAAATATACGGAAGAAAATAAAATGATTAAATGGTAATTATCTATAAGTTTAAAAAATGATTTATTTAAAATTCTGTTTATTTTAGCAGTCTGCAGAAATTAAAAACAAACACTCTTCTTCTTCCAGACTGCAGATGTTTAGTCCACCTCTTCTGCTACAGATGTCTGCAGATATGGTCCGCAGACTGCAGACAATTTACCTCTTAACAAACAAACAGCACCTAAGTCAAAGCATAACACTGGGTGAATATCAAGACCCAATATGTATCTCAGGTCAGAGGATACAAATGATATTCTCCTTTACTCAAGCTTACTTATGATCAATCAATTAAGATTCCAAGTGGTAAGTCTTGAGAGCGGGTCGTCCAATATTTGTCTCCCACAAATATCTATGAACTTTGGTAGCAACCCATTGCTCCATATTCATACCTTATGAATATCCACCAATCCAAGTTCATAATAGTCTTACCTTCATATTTGTTCCCACAAATATGATCGACTACGGACATTTAGAACAAATAACTTATTCACGGATTTAAACATGCAAAAAATGGAACAGTACATAATTTTAAATGAAATCCCACATTCATATAAAAGTGTCAGAATAAAAATTGTTCCGATATCCTAATACAAAACATAAATCATATCCAATCACTAGAATGTCGAAGTCCCATGGCACAAACATGACCCTCATGCTTTGGGCGTTCTAGGAGCTTCGTGAGTGGATCGGCGACGTTGTCGTCGGTGTGAACTTTGCGAATACATATCTTTCCTTTTGCAACATCATCCCTTATGTAGTTGAATCTCCGCTCGATGTGCCTTACCTTTTGATGATCACGAGGTTCCTTGATTTGAGCAATCGCTCCCTCGTTATCACAAAGGATCTCTAGGGGTCCTTGAATGGTAGGAACAACCCCTAGTTCGGCAATAAATTTCTTCAACCATGCGGCTTCTTGCGCGGCCAAAGATGCGGCGATGTATTCTGATTCCGTAGTGGACAATGCAACCACATCTTGCTTTGAGCTCTTCCAAGAGACCGCCCCTCCATTCAAAATGAAGATATACCCCGATTGTGATCGAGAATCATCTCGATCCGTTTGGAAACTCGCATCCGTGTAACCCCTTACAACGAGTTCCTTTTCATCAGATCCGTATATTAAGAACATATCCTTAGACCTTCTAAGATATTTCAATATACTCTTGACAGCCATCCAATGACTATCACCTGAATTTTGTTGGTATCTACTTGTCATGCTTAACGCGCATGACACGTCCGGTCTAGTGCATATCATAGCATACATGATCGATCCAATAGAAGACGCATATGGGATTCCTTTCATTTTGTCTTGCTCAACCTTTGAGCTTGGACATTGAGTCCTACTCAATATAGTCCCTCTTTGAATAGGTACCAAACCTTTCTTAGAGTTCTCCATCTTGAACCTTTTCAAGACTTTGTCAATGTATGCACTTTGATTCAAACCTTTCAGGCGCCTTGATCTATCCCTATAGATCTTTATTCCCAAAATATAGGTGGCTTCACCAAGATCCTTGATGGAAAAGCAACTTCCAAGCCAGGTTTTTACACCTTCCAAGGTTGGAATATCATTCCCAAATAGTAGTATGTCATCTACATACAATACTAGAAAAGTTATTATACTCCCACTAGCCTTCTTATACACACAAGCCTCATCTTCGTTCTTGATGAAGCCAAATTTCTTTATCTCTTCATCAAAACGCTGATTCCAACTCCTTGATGCTTGTTTCAATCCATAGATTGATTTCTTTAACTTACACACTTTATTAGGATGTTTTGGATCGACAAAACCCTCGGGCTGAGCCATATAGACATCTTCCTCAAGATATCCATTCAGGAAAGCCGTTTTGACATCCAATTGCCATATCTCATAATCATAATGGGCGGCTATGGCAAATAATATCCTTATCGATTTTAGCATTGCCACCGGCGAGAAAGTTTCATCATAATCAACCCCTTGAGTTTGAGTGAAACCTTTTGCTATAAGTCGAGCTTTAAATGTGTCTAAGTTCCCATGCATGTCGGTTTTCTTCTTGAAAACCCACTTACTTCCAACTACCTTGGAGTTAGGAGGTCGCACTACCAAGTCCCATACTTGGTTGGCATGCATGGATTGCATCTCAACGTTCATGGCTTCCAGCCATTTGTCCGATTCGGAATCGGTCATTGCGTCATGGTAAGTGGTTGGTTCATCTGAATCTACCACATAGCATCCCTCCATGAAAAATCCATATCTTTCAGGTGGACTACTAGTTCTACCAGATCTGCGAACGTTGCGTGTGTTTTGATCAATCATTTGATCATCTTCAACAACCTTTTGTTGAGGGCTAGCTTCAACCAAACGTGTATCGGCTTGTGGTTCTTGATCCTTCCCAAGTTCCACCGTTCTTCCACTAGTTCCTTCCATAAGGAACTTAGTTTCCAAGAATTCGGCCTTTCTAGCAATAAATACTTTTTGCTCTGTTGGATTGTAGAAGTAATATCCTATAGAATCTCTAGGATATCCTACAAATATACACTTAGTGGACCGGGGATCTAGCTTGTTTGAAGCATCATGCTTTACATAAGCTTCACAACCCCACACCTTTAGATAAGATAAGGATGGAACCCTTCCATGCCATAACTCAAAAGGTGTCCTTTCCACTTTCTTGGTTGGGGCCATATTCAAAATACGGGCCGCTGAGAGTAGGGCATAACCCCAAAATGATAGAGGTAATGAACTTCTACACATCATAGATCGAACCATATCCAATAGGGTTCGATTCCTCCTCTCCGATACTCCATTATGTTGTGGAGTCCGAGGTGGACTAAGTTGTGAGACAATCCCACAACTCCTAAGATAGTTTTGAAATTCATTGCTAAGGTATTCACCTCCTCTATCCGAACGAAGGATCTTTATTGTCTTGTTGAGTTGATTTTCTACTTCATTCTTGAAGATTTTGAACATTTCAAAAGCTTCATCCTTGTGTGCTAACAAGTACACATACCCATCACGACTATAGTCATCGGTAAAGGTGATGAAGTATCTTTCACCATTCCTAGATGTTGGCTTAAAAGGTCCACATACATCCGAATGTATGATCCCTAGAAAATCCTTTGCCCTTTCGGTAGTTCCACTAAAAGGTTCCTTAGTCATCTTCCCTTGAAGACAAGATTCGCATACGTCATACGAATCGCATTCATTTGTTTTCAAAAGACCACTCTTTTGTAATGCTTGTATGCGGTTCTTATTAATGTGACCAAGGCGGCAATGCCAAATGTAGGTGTCACTCAAATCTCTTTTGAGTTTCTTGATGGTGGTTTGGTATATTGAGCTATTACATGAGGTGTTTTCATGAACCAATTCATAAATACCATTTAAAGGGCTAGCTTTAAAATAAAACACTTCATTCGTTGAAACATGGATATCATTGTTAACAAACTTAAAATCATATCCAAAATGTTTTAAACGGGAAACGGAAATTATGTTCCTAGTCAAACTAGGAGCATACAATACATTATTCATAATTACTTCCAAACCACTTGGAAGTTCCAAAATATAGTCTCCTTGGGCTTCAACTTGAACTTTCGCTCCATTGCCCATGAAGAGACTAACTTCTCCCGTCTTCAATTTCCTATTTCTTTTGAACCCCTGCAACATATTACATATATGAGTTCCACATCCGGTATCTAATACCCATGTGTTTGAAGAAATAGCATTAAGCTCAATATAGATCATAAAGGTCTTACCCGAGGTTTGACCTTCATCTTTCTTTGCTTTCAACCCTTTGAGATAGGTTGGACAATTCCTCTTCCAATGTCCTACCTCACCACACTCAAAGCATGGATCATTTGAAGCAACCTTTTGCTTCTTCTCCTTCGGTTTGGGGCTTCTTTCTTGCCCTTCCCTTTGACGAAACCTTTTTCTTTAGCAACCTTTGCCCTTGAGGAACTAGAGGTAGAGCGAGACCTCTTCTTGCTACTACCTTCATTGATCGTTAGAACGAGCACAACACTTTTGCCCATCCCTTGCTCGGCCGTTTTGAGCATCCCATGAAGCTCGGGAATGGTCTTTTCCCAACCATTCATATTGTAATTCAATACAAAAGTGTCAAACTTCTTTGACCAAGAGTTGAGGATCAAATCCGTAGCCAAATCTTTTGAAACGGGACAATTGAGCCTTTCAAGACGATCAATGAGGCTCTTCATCTTAAGAACATAGGATGAAACCGTTTGTGACTCGTCCATACGACATGCATGGAGTGCTCTAACCGTTTCGAAGCGCTCGGTCCTTGCCTTTTGTTGGAACATTTCCTTCAATTGGCATATCATGTCGTATGCCCCATGATTCTCTAAATCCTTTTGTAGCTCGGGGATCATACTTGCTAGCATGAGGCATAAAACTTGGACTGAGTCCTCGGTGTACCTTACCCAATCGGCATAAGCCTCAACGTCTTCGACATCGGGTTCGTCGGGGATAGGATTGTCCAACACATAAGACTTCTTTTCTTGTTTGAGAACAATTCTCAAGTTGCGGTACCAATCCACAAAGTTGTCTTGGTTGAGACGATTCTTGTCTAAGATGGATCTTAGTGATAGGTTATGGACGTTTGTAGCGGGGATGATTTATGTTGTTATTGGCCATCTACAAAATTTAACAAAGTTCTATTAAGTATCTTCGATATCAATATTAACCTTTTAATTTAATTAATACCCTTTTGTGTCTCATAGACAATTAATAAATTAAAACCTAGAATTCAACGTTTCATTTAATTTATGGTTAGGTGACCTTTATCCCATGACTTAAATTAACAAGGTAGTCAACGTTTGACAATTGCAACTCTTTGCAACTTCCAGTAGTATGGGATCGATTAAACATCTTATGTTTAGTTGGCATGTTTAATCCCATCAACGCCTTTGGTTCCCCATGCTTTGGTGACCCTATTCACATGGTCTCCAAATCAAGTTGTCCTACTTATACACACGTGTAGATTTATACATACAAGTGGTTAGGTGACCTTTATCCCACAGATATGGTAAACCTACCCCAAGTTTACAAGTTCCCTCAAATATGGTTAGGTGACCTTTATCCCATAAAGAGTTTACAAGTAAATTGAGTGTTGTATAAAAGGATGGCGTTTAAACTTGTTTTTGAAAAGGGTCGTTTTTAGTTTTTATAATTCTAGTGTAGAAAACTCTATGTACCATACAATTCACATGCATTCAAATGTAAGGTACCCTAGTGTTGTTTGAAATCCACATTTCATGGTCCTTTTAATAAAACCCATTTTATTAATAAATCATCATCAACTTACTAAAACCCATAGTATTAGTCTTCGTTAATGATATTTTAAGAACCGGTTTTGGCTTGTTAATGTTTATTAGTTTGTTTTAGCATGCATATCCAAATATCATCCAAACATGAAAATAAACAACCACACAAGCATAATAAAATAGGTGCATACCCATAGCCAACTATTGACAACACTTGTTAGCCGAAACAAGTGTGTGTCAAGGTCTCTCTTAAGGGACAAGATCACACAAGTGATGTGTAGGTGAACTCCCACTTGACCCCGCATCCAAATGCTTCAAGTGACCTCCTTTGGTTGTGTTTTGCTTGACTCCTTAGGGCATCCAAGATCCTCCATCTTGTGCATTCTTCCTTTTTACAAAAATGGATCCTAATACATTTTTCTAGTAAAACAAAATGCGCCTAATCTATTACATTACATACCAAATGAAATAAATAGATTACATGCCCATAATGAAGAACTCGAAATTATTACAACTTATGAATAATTACAACAAGCACAAACATCCACCACAAACAATCACAAGGTCTTTTAGCTAGGCTTTATGCACCAAAAAAATTACATCCATATGTACAAATGTAAAAATGGTTCCCTTTTAACCCATTTCCCTTTTCGGTCCAACACAAAACCGAAAACGTGGGTTTGTTGTCCAAACAACAAAAACAACAAAATGATAAAATGCTTTAATCTTTCAAGATAACCACATGCATGTTAGTGAAGCATCTTGAAAGACAAAGGGAAACCATGAACAAAACTTTCGGTTTGTGGTATGAGGAACCAAAACCAAGAGCTTTGTGGAGCTAACCAACTAGCTCTTTGAAGCATGCATCCATGTAAGCGGCTCTAGATGCCATTGTTGGGTTTTAAGAACATTATCAAAGCCATTTTAACTCCTTAAAATGTAAAACGCAGCGGAAAAATCAAGACCATAGTTTGATTAGTTGATGTTAAAACCGATTTTAACACTTGATTACAAAACCCAAAACCAAGGATCCAAATATGTATGCATGCTATCAAAACTAAAACAACCATAGGGTGTTTAGATTTATACCTTCTTCCAAGCAAGAGACGTGAAGAAGGATGATGGACTCGAATGGAAAGCCTCAAAGAAGAGACCTCAAGTTAGTGATACCCACGAGCTTCAAGCAACAAGCACCCTTTTGTTGCTAGGATTTCTTGAAGACTAACTCTTCCTTCTCCTCTTGTTGAATCCGAAACCAACAAGATCTTGGAATCATTTTTCAGATTTCTAATTAGCAAGAAGGTGTTCTTGCTTTTTAGGGAGAGAGAGAGAGAACTTGAATATTGGAGAAGCAAGTAATGAATGACTAGTCACTTAAACAAGGTTGTATTCCTTGTTTAAATAAAAAGCACAACCACCCTCTTAATGGGAGGTGGGTGAACGTGCAAGAGGAGAGAGAGAGGGGGAAAAAGCTTTTCAAACCTTTTGAAGTTCCCTCCCATGCATCTAGTCCATTTCCTTGTCCACATTCATTTGGTCATGCTTCACTTGACCCATGTAACATGTTACATGCACAAACATGGTGTAACATATAAATATGTTTTATGTAACAACTTATTTAACCAATTAAATAATATTGTTGCCATACTTCTCTAATTTAAATCATCCATATGATTTCACACAAGTTCGATTTATTAGAAACCGATTTCTAATTATCTTCTATAAGTGACATTTATTTAATTGATCATATCTAAATAAATATCCATTGGGTGTTTGTCTAGCTCGTTATTGGGTATGACCCGTCTTGGATCATAACGTACTAGCCACATCAATCTAGTATGTGTCTTGGGCAGACCGAGTCCAACAATTGAGATCTCTACTTTCTGTTTCTTGTGTATGAACCTATAAAACAATGATAAACAAATTAAAACATGATATATTTTAAAACTAAAAGTGGAAAACTAAATGCTTGTACAACCTCATATAAAAAAAAGCATGCGTGAATGATACCTTGTAAATTTTTGGATCAACCAAAGCTGCCTCTTTCGGACATGAAATTAAAACACCAAAACCCTATGTAGCTACACGAGATACAACAGGTAGAATTTGATCCGAGGAATACTTTCAACTTGCTCTTACAACCGGAAAAAACTAAACAAATAAGAAGTCACATACTTTATCGTTAAATCGAAAGATATCATTCCTCTCTTATTATAATCCTTGAGACGTAAGCATCAAACACCTAGCATCTGCTGCAGCTCTTGTGTTATCAATGGCTTTTCGGCCTGTCATTATCTCCAAAAGTACAACCACAAAGCTATAAATATCTGATTTAAACATGAGTTGGCCTGCCACTCTGCCAGCAACATAATATGCACCTCTAGACCACTTGCAAGAATACGAAAAAAAAATATGATAGTACCACAAATTTACATTGCATTATTGTAAATCTAAGCTAAAAAGAAAAGCAATATGCATATATGGAAATTGAACCTCTGAATATATGTCATGAATATATACTTTTATACCAATCGTAGAGATGTGCAGATTAGGAAGGTGAATGTACAGAACACTTTATTCAAATCTGCAATACCTTGCAAATTTACATGATATAAGAACCTTTAGGTTTAATATATATATAACACTTTTAAAATATGCGTGAGTTGATCTGAACTAATATCGTTGATAGAACATTAGAATTTCAAATGGGTCTTTTAAGAATTACCCGTGTCTTCAGAATATTCAACACAAGTTCCTAAATCATGATGATTTCCAAAACACTCCATGGTTCCTAAATCCAAATTCTACCTAAAAATAAAATTAATCAAGGAGTGTTGCAGAAATTAAAACTGGAATGAAGTAAATCAGATATGAGATTGAACTAAATTGTATCCATGGATAACGAAACAACAAACTGAACTTAAACAAAACAAAAATTTGAAGTTAAACTAAATAAAAATGGTACCTTTTGAAGAGAGATTGATCTCCGGAGTTCAATCTGAGCCTCCACATCTGGATTCGAAGCAAAAAGAACCGCAACCAAAACTTAATAATAATGATGATGTATATTCTGAACGAATTAGGGTGTATAAGACTCAGTGATGCAAAAATAGGAACAAGAACAGGTCTGCCGCTCCGATATGGTCGATCAAATATGCAATACATGAAACAAGAATGAGAAATCAGACTCTTAAGAGAGAATGGTTTCAAGTTTCAAATCTCTTTCAAATTTATGCAATTAAAAGCCCTAAAAACCTAAATCGAACCTTATTTGGAGCTAAAACTCGTGTAACGCCTCCTGAATCAAACCGGATTCAGAGATGATGAGCAAAGATTTGATGAATCACCTCTCAAATCGCGCTTTCAGAAATGGAGTCGAACCATTAGGATTGAATTAAAGAGAGAGAGAGAGGACGATGGGAGATGGGAGCGGATCTTGAAAACACATGAGCATACGGATCGTGTTTAGTTTGACATCAATGTTGTCACACCCCCAAGTAACCACCAACGGAGTTTATACCGTTAAGGGGTGCGAGCAAACCAGGACCACAACCATTAGTTACAAATACTAAATGAATCAGAGTTAGTCCAAACACATGTCATGAAATAAAGTCTCAAAATACGCAGCGGAAAAATATTATCTCAGCACTAACCACGTGCTTTACAATCATTGTTTAAAATTCCCAATTTAATTTAAATAAAAGAAAAACGTCTTCGTGTGCCATGCCAACCCGCTCCGGATACTCCTCAGCGATCTGCAAAAGTTTAAACCACGCAAGTGTCAACCTAACGGTTGGTGAGTTCACTGTGGGCTTGTCATGCAGTGGCCCGGTCTCATAATCATAATCGTGTCAACATATACTTATGAAATATTGATTTGTGAAGAGCAATGCTTAGTGATATCCATAATCAAAGTATTGTGGTTTAGTAAAAGTATTGTCCGTAACCTACGTTATCGGGTATGTACTAGTTTTGTATAGTTAAAGTGCTCAACCGATATCGCGGGTAGCTAATCCGTTGTTCCATGCACTAAGGAAGTTTGTACCAAAGCTGACTATTATTGTAGTGGCAGCGCCATCATCTATTTTGTTTTGCGGACCCACGTCATCGCGACTTTGCCTCCCCTGTGTCCTCTCGGGACCACGGTCAGATAGGCTGATATTGTACCTCCGTGCACTTCCCGTGTCTCGAGGCGGAGTTTGTCAAACTCCAGTAGATCTACCCAACATCCCCTCGCTTTACAATTAATGGTACAATTAAGTTGAGGACTTTTTCAGTTATAAGGCAATCCTTAGAAATCATGTGATATCATGTGGTTTAGACTTTAACCCACACCAGCCATATTAAAACGATTTACTTTGGGTTCTCATGAATCCCGAAAACATTTTCAGTTTCGTTTTAGGAATAGTTGTTTGAGTATTTCACAAGTGTCTCCCATAAAACACTTCAAGTTCATCAAGTGGGTGCCAAGCACTCCTAAGTTCAAGTTCATCAGAGAGGTGCATAGCACTCATACGGTTGTCAGCATTGTTTTTCATTAAGTTATTCGGTGTGACCCAAACGGGTTCACGGTAAATGGGTTAGTGACACTCACCTTTGGTTGCACTGCTACACTTGCTAAGTAATCCAAGTATTGTTTGCTTATCGAAGACCTATGAACACGTTTAGGTCTTAAGTAAAAGTTTGTGTCTAATATCTAACTCACGTCACTATGGCCCATAACATAGCACGTTGGAACTATGACACGACATACCGACACACGACACCGATGGTTGATCATAACAAGGGTTCATATAATTCAGAAATCAAGGCATGTTTCATTATTGCATAATCACGTAAGTCATAGCATAACATTCAAACAAGTGGCACAAGTCGGGTTTTGGTCAGGTCATAGTTTCGCTACATAGTTTCGCTACACAGTTTCGCTGTGTGCACGGGCAGCACTTTCGCTGGGTAATACCCGATGACACAGTTTCGCTAGCTAGTTTCGCCCGAAACTGCTGACGCAGTTTCGCTAGCCTAGCTTCGCTTGAAACTGGTTTGAACTTTCGTTCAGGTTGGTTCGGTCGGTAGTTTCGTTCGAGCAGGTCTACTTAGTTTCACGGGCGACACTACAGTTTCGCCACATAGTATCGCTGGATGAATATCTATACAGTTTCGCTGTATAGTTTCGCCCAGAGAACAGCTCAGTTTCGCTGGTCGCGAAAAACACATAAATTAGCCTAAAAATCAATCTAACAGCTTCCATACTTCATGTGATTCAATATTTAGCATGCATAAACATTTACCAGCATCAAACAACAAGATTTAACACCTTAAACATGAGTTTTCACATTCAAATCACCAAAAACACATTTTAAACCTAAAATGACCTAACTAGCATGAATCTTCATTATGGTTTGATTTCAAACGTAAAGTTACTGACTTTATGATAGATCTAGCCTTCCTAAGCATCATATCAGAAGATCAAGTGATTACATGAAGATCTAAGCATGCTTTTTAAGAAAACACATAGAAAATGCATAAAGAATGGTTTTGGGACTCACGATTCGATCTAGGGTCTGAATAGATGATGTCTCGAGGCTGAGATCACGTCGGCTCAGGGTGTTTCTCGACTGACCAGAAATTCCAGGAGAGTGTGTGTGTGTTTAGTGTGGAGATGATGCAAATGGGATGTAACTAGGGTTTTATAAAATATATATATCAGGGGCTAGTTTCGCTGGCAGTTTCGCTGGCCAAGCGAAACTGGCTCTGAACTCAAGCAAGTCAAACAGTTTAGCCGGCTACCGAGCGAATCTACAGTTTCGCCCGGTAGTTTCGCTGAAACCAAAAGTGGCCAATTTACATTCTATTATCAATACTAAATCATGCGTTTAAATCACATTGCACATAATGACAATAAATAAATAAACACATAACACATATGGACGGGTTCGGTGATCAACCAAAGGTCGTGGACGTATTCGGCCTAGTTAGGCATTAGTTACTAAGTTAATACTTATAACGTAACTAACGGAGATTTTCTAACGGAAGTTAACCTTGGAATTCTCGGATGTCACATCATCCCCTTGTAAGTGGAATTTTCGTCCCGAAAATTATTCTTGCGTTGTAGCGTTCGCAGCCTCAGCTGTCGTTGTTGCTATCGTTGCTGGGGAAAGAAAGCAAAAGTTTTAGGGTCGCCACATCCTCCTCCTGTTAAAGGAATTTTGGTCCCCAAAATTAAATCATACCTTGAGTTTCCGTGGACGTTTGCCCGAACAAGTGAGGATACTTTTTCTTCATCTGATCCTCTCGTTCCCAAGTATATTCAGGTCCACGCTTTGAGTTCCATCGAACCTTGACGATCGGAATCTTGCTACGTTTGAGGGCTTTCTCCTTGCGTCCCATGATTTCTACCGGTTGCTCAATAAATGTCAAATGTTCATCAATCTCCAATTCCTCCAAAGGAATTATTTCGGTGTTTTCAGCCAGACATTTCTTCAGGTTTGAAACGTGAAACACGTTGTGAACTCCATCGAGTTCTGCAGGGAGTTGTAATCGGTAGGCCACCGGGCCTACTTCCCCGATGATTTCAAATGGACCGATATAGCGAGGATTCAGCTTTCCACGCTTTCCGAAGCGTATCACTCCTTTCCAGGGAGATACCTTCAATAGTACCTTGTCGCCTACCTCGAACTTCAAAGGTTTACGGCGTTTGTCGGCATAGCTCTTTTGCCTATCACGTGCTGCGGCTATCCGCTTTCTGATTTGAATAATTCGTTCAGTTGTATCATGAATGATTTCCGGTCCGGTGAGTCCCTTCTCACCCGTTTCGGCCCAACACATGGGCGATCTACATTTTCTGCCATAAAGAGCTTCAAAAGGTGCTGCACCAATGCTCGTATGATAGCTGTTGTTGTAGGAGAACTCCACCAACGGAAGGTGAGCCTCCCAGTCTTTACCGAAGTCGAGAACGCAAGCTCGGAGCATGTCTTCCAAAGTCTGAATAGTTCGTTCCGTCTGACCATCGGTCTGCGGGTGATAAGCTGTACTCATATCCAGTCTGGTTCCCAGTGCTTCTTGCATAGATTGCCACAATCGGGAAGTAAATCGAGGATCTCGATCAGAGATAATGGTCTTAGGCACTCCATGACGTGCCACAATTCGGCCAATGTACAGCTTTGTTAACTTATCCATATTGTCATTCTCCCTCATTGGAATAAAATGTGCGGATTTGGTTAGTAGATCAATGATAACCCAAATCGCATCCGGTCGATTCGATCGATGAGGTAATCCTGTTACGAAATCCATGGAGATATCCTCCCATTTCCATTCTGGGATCTTTGGTTGCTATAATAATCCAGAAGGCTTTTGGTACTCGATCTTAACTCTTGAGCACGTTAAACACTTAGCCACATATCGCGCAATGTCGGCTTTCATATTCGGCCACCAATATAAGTTCTTCAAATCTTGGTACATTTTATCCGATCCAGGGTGCACCGAATACCTTGACTTGTGAGCCTCGTCCATCACGAGCTCACGGAGATTTCCCAGTAAAGGAACCCAAGTCCTGTCATTGTAATATCTGAGTCCATCGGACTTAATTTCGGAGTTACCATCCACCCCTCGCAGTGCTTCAGCTGCGAAATTTTCTTCTTTCAAAGCTTCTCGTTGGGCATCGCGGATCCGATCCGGCAATCCCGTGTGAATGGTAAGCTGCAGCGCTCGTACTCGTCGAGGCTTTTCGTACTCTTTTCGGCTTAAAGCATCAGCCACAACATTGGCTTTTCCCGGGTGATACTTAATTGCTAAGTCATAATCGTTTAGTAACTCGACCCACCTTCGTTGTCGCATGTTGAGGTCCTTTTGTTCAAAGATATGTTGCAAGCTTTTGTGGTCGGTAAATATCGTGCACTTTGTTCCGTAGAGATAATGTCTCCAAATCTTGAGTGCAAATACAACGGCCCCTAATTCCAAATCATGTGTTGTATAATTCTTTTCAGTATCCTTCAGTTGCCTGCACCCGTAGGCAATCACTTTGTCTCGTTGCATCAACACGCAACCGAGTCCTTGAATTGATGCATCGCAATAGACCACGAAGTCGTCAACCCCTTCTGGTAACGAGAGAATCGGAGCTGAACATAACATGTACTTAAGAGTTTGAAACGCGCGTTCTTCTTTTTCACCCCATCTATATTGCACTCCTTTATGCGTTAAAGCTGTTAAGGGTTGAGCCAATTGCGAGAAACCCTTAATGAATCTTCGGTAATATCCGGCAAGTCCCAAAAATTGTCGGATTTCGGTCGGCGCTCTCGGAGTAGACCAATTCTTGATAGCTTCTACTTTTGCTGGGTTGACATGAATTCCATCCTGGTTAACAATGTGTCCAAGAAACTGGACTTCGCGAATCCAAAAATCGCACTTCAAAAACTTAGCATAAAGCTGTTCCTTGCGGAGTAATTCCAAGATAAGTCGTAGGTGTCTCTCATGTTCTTCCTTTGTCTTGGAGTAGATTAAGATATCGTCGATGAAAACTATCACAAACTGATCGAGGTACAGCTTGCACACTCGATTCATCAGATCCATAAATACAGCAGGCGCATTAGTTAGCCCAAACGGCATAACTAAAAACTCGTAGTGACCATACCGAGTTCTGAAAGCAGTCTTGGGAACATCCTCATTACGAACGCGTAGTTGGTGATATCCAGACCGTAGATCAATCTTTGAAAAGTAGCTCAAACCTTGCAGTTGGTCGAAGAGATCGTCGATTCGAGGAAGTGGATACCGATTCTTGATCGTGACCTTGTTGAGCTCTCGGTAGTCGATACACATTTGGAACGTTCCATCTTTCTTCTTAACGAACAATACCGGTGCTCCCCATGGAGACGAACTTGGACGAATAAACCCTTTGTCAAGTAACTCTTGAAGTTGTGCGGAGAGTTCGTTGAGTTCGCTTACCGCCAAACGGTAAGGTGCGCGTGCAATCGGAGCGGCTCCAGGAGCTAAATCGATTCCAAACTCAACTTGTCGAAATGGAGGCAAACCAGGCAAATCTTCAGGAAATACATCTTGGAAGTCGCGGACTATCGGGTAGTCTTCGATTTTACGCTCGGGAAGTGTCGTGTCTGTGACGTTTGCAAGGATCGCGAAGTGACCTTTACGAAGGCACTTTTGAGCTTTAAGAAACGAGATAATACCGGTGACTGTTCCACCTTTTTCACCTTGAACTGTTAACACTTCACCTTCTTTGAGTGGGATACGAACCACCTTTTCTTGACATAAAATTTCAGCTCGGTTTTCAGATAACCAATCCATCCCTACTATGACATCAAAACTACCCATCGGGAAAGGCATAAGATCGATTCCTAACGTATGGCCAGCTAGTTCTAACTTACAGTCCTTAACTATCTGAGTCGTATCATGAAGTTTACCGTTTGCTAGCTCTACCACATATTTAGCATCTAAGGCAATCGGTTTAGCATTAATTAACTTAGCAAACTTAGTGGAAATAAAGCTTCTTTCAGCACCAGAATCAAATAATACAGTAGCAAAGAAACCATTAAGGATGAATTTACCGTTAATCACGTTGGCATCATTGCGGGCTTCTCCTTGACCCATGACGAAAGCTCTTCCTCTGCCATTTCCACCATTCCCGTTGTTACCATTCCCGTTGCCATTACCTCCACCATTACCATTCCCACCATTATTTCCTTGATTACCATTTCCTTGTCTCCTCAGCTGCGGGCAGTCCCTTTTTATGTGGCCTTGAGCGCCACATTCATAACAGTTCCCATTACCATTTCCTCTAGGAGCTTCATTGTTGTTACGACTCTGACCATTATTGTTTCCATTGCCCCGGTTGTTCCCATAGTTGTTGTTGCCATGATTGTTACTGTTTTGCCTTAGGCGGTTTTGTTGCTCGGGAAGAATCGTCCAACAGTCCTTCGCCTCATGGCTTTTCTTGCCACACCTTTCACAGCTTAAATTCCTTCTACAAATACCAGTATGATGCTTCCCACACTTGTTGCACATGGGCAGGTTACCCTTGTAGTTGCCTTGACCATTACCGCCCTGGCGGTTGTTTCCACTGTTGTTCCCAGACCTTCTGCTTTGACCTTGGGAGTTGTAGGACCTCCCAGTGCTGTTCCCAACACTTTGATTGTTCATGGAGTTTTCAGGAGCTTCATCATTAGCTTTTCTTTTGCCACTTAAGGCAGTCTTCTCTGTGGCCTTAGCAGGAAGTGTACCCTTTTCAACTTCCTTATCGGTAAGCTTGTGAGCCAAACGAATGGCTTGCTGCACGGTTGTGGGGTTGCTGGCAGTCACTAGTCCCTTTATTTGAGGCGCGAGGCCTTCCAGATATCGCTCGATGCGTTTGAACTCAGCATCAACCATTGTGGGGCACAAGACCGCGTATTCATGGTAACGCGCAGTATACTGTTCAACTTCAGACCCTATCATTTTCAGATTCAAGAATTCGCCCTCTACCTTCTTCACTTGGTCACGGGGACAGTACTCCTCCATAATCAGTTCCTTAAACGCTTCCCATTCCATGTTATTAGCCGCATCAATCCCAATCATCTGAATTTCGGCATTCCACCAGGAGAGAGCAGCTCCCTCAAAGGTACCAGTATCATACTTCACTTTGCTCTCAGCAGGGCAGTTGCACATAGAGAAGACCTTTTCAGACTTCTCGATCCACCTGAGGAGTCCTACCGCTCCTTCTTCGCCGGAAAACGTCATTGGCTTACAATCCATGAAGGACTTAAACGTGCAGTGATGGTGGTTTCCTGATGCATAAATAGTTCGGGTTTTAAGTTTAAACAGGTTAAAATATAAATCGCTTCGTGCCTTAACCGGCATAATAATTACCCTGTGCGGCGTATGCAGCTTGGACGGCTGCCACTACGGCTTGCACGTGTTCGTTAATCATAGCTTGCAGTTGTGCAGGTGTCATGTTAATGTTGCTCCTTCCGTGTCCTCTTCCAGACATTTTGCTGGACAGTTAAAGTAGCCAGTGTTCAGTCACAGTTATAATCTATACATATCCCATAATATGTATATTAACAATTTCCCGTTATCCCACTATTAGTCCAGAAAAATTTTGTGCAAAATCGAGGCGTCGTCGGAGAACGTCGTAAGTCGTAAGTGGCTATCGTCGAAAGTCGGCTTTCCCATAAAAGTCACCGTCGGCGTAGTCATCGTAGTAGAAATCAGGACGTAGCGTGTAGCATCGTTTCGTTGTCGCTTTCCCCCGGAATAGTGTGCGTATCAGCGTTCGCATTTCGTAATCGTGTGTGAAAATTTTCCCTAAGGTTTTCCGTTAGACTACTTAGACACGGTCTATATATATATTTATATATATATTTATATATATATACATACGTACTAAGCTTTTACTTACACAGCAGAGCGAGTATCCCAGGTTGGCACGTAAATATTTTGTTTTTGGGAATTTGTTTGTTCGTTTGTAACTAAGGTTTCAAGTTGCAGTTTCCAAATCGTTTTTCAAAATGATTCCAGTTCTCTGCAACGTATGGCTCTAATACCAATCTGTCACACCCCCAAGTAACCACCAACGGAGTTTATACCGTTAAGGGGTGCGAGCGAACCAGGACCACAACCATTAGTTACAAATACTAAATGAATCAGAGTTAGTCCAAACACATGTCATGAAATAAAGTCTCAAAATACGCAGCGGAAAAATATTATCTCAGCACTAACCACGTGCTTTACAATCATTGTTTAAAATTCCCAATTTAATTTAAATAAAAGAAAAACGTCTTCGTGTGCCATGCCAACCCGCTCCGGATACTCCTCAGCGATCTGCAAAAGTTTAAACCACGCAAGTGTCAACCTAACGGTTGGTGAGTTCACTGTGGGCTTGTCATGCAGTGGCCCGGTCTCATAATCATAATCGTGTCAACATATACTTATGAAATATTGATTTGTGAAGAGCAATGCTTAGTGATATCCATAATCAAAGTATTGTGGTTTAGTAGAAGTATTGTCCGTAACCTACGTTATCGGGTATGTACTAGTTTTGTATAGTTAAAGTGCTCAGCCGATATCGCGGGTAGCTAATCCGTTGTTCCATGCACTAAGGAAGTTTGTACCAAAGCTGACTATTATTGTAGTGGCAGCGCCATCATCTATTTTGTTTTGCGGACCTACGTCATCGCGGCTTTGCCTCCCCCGTGTCCTCTCGGGACCACGGTCAGATAGGCTGATATTGTACCTCCGTGCACTTCCCGTGTCACGAGGCGGAGTTTGTCAAACTCCAGTAGATCTACCCAACATCCCCTCGCTTTACAATTAATGGTACAATTAAGTTGAGGACTTTTTCAGTTATAAAGCAATCCTTAGAAATCATGTGATATCATGTGGTTTAGACTTTAACCTACACTAGCCATATTAAAACGGTTTACTTTGGGTTCTCATGAATCCCGAAAACATTTTCAGTTTCGTTTTAGGAATAGTTGTTTGAGTATTTCACAAGTGTCTCCCATAAAACAATTCAAGTTCATCAAGTGGGTGCCAAGCACTCCTAAGTTCAAGTTCATCAGAGAGGTGCATAGCACTCATACGGTTGTCAGCATTGTTTTTTATTAAGTTATTCGGTGTGACCCAAACGGGTTCACGGTAAATGGGTTAGTGACACTCACCTTTGGTTGCACTGCTACACTTGCTAAGTAATCCAAGTATTGTTTGCTTATCGAAGACCTATGAACACGTTTAGATCTTAAGTATTAGTTTGTGTCTAATATCTAACTCAGGTCACTATGGCCCATAACATAGCACGTTGGAACTATGACACGACATACCGACACACGACACCGATGGTTGATCATAACAAGGGTTCATATAATTCAGAAATCAAGGCATGTTTCATTATTGCATAATCACGTAAGTCATAGCATAACATTCAAACAAGTGGCACAAGTCGGGTTTTGGTCAGGTCATAGTTTCGCTACATAGTTTCGCTACACAGTTTCGCTGTGTGCACGGGCAGCACTTTCGCTGGGTAATACCCGATGACACAGTTTCGCTAGCTAGTTTCGCCCAAAACTGCTGACGCAGTTTCGCTAGCCTAGCTTCGCTTGAAACTGGTTTGAACTTTCGTTCAGGTTGGTTCGCTCGGTAGTTTCGTTCGAGCAGGTCTACTTAGTTTCGCGGGCGACACTACAGTTTCGCCACATAGTATCGCTGGATGAATATCTATACAGTTTCGCTGTATAGTTTCGCCCAGAGAACAACTCAGTTTCGCTAGTCGCGAAAAACACATAAATTAGCCTAAAAATCAATCTAACAGCTTCCATACTTCACGTGATTCAATATTTAGCATGCATAAACATTTACCAGCATCAAACAACAAGATTTAACACCTTAAACATGAGTTTTCATATTCAAATCACCAAAAACACATTAAAAACCTAAAATGACCTAACTAGCATGAATCTTCATTATGGTTTGATTTCAAACGTAAAGTTACTGACTTTATGATAGATCTAGCCTTCCTAAGCATCATATCAAAAGATCAAGTGATTACATGAAGATCTAAGCATGCTTTTTAAGAAAACACATAGAAAATGCATAAAGAATGGTTTTGGGACTCACGATTCGATCTAGGGTCTGAATGAATGATGTCTCGAGGCTGAGATCACGTCGGCTCAGGGTGTTTCTCGACTGACCAGAAATTCCAGGAGAGTGTGTGTGTGTTTAGTGTGGAGATGATGCAAATGGGATGTAACTAGGGTTTTATAAAATATATATATCAGGGGCTAGTTTCGCTGGCAGTTTCGCTGGCCAAGCGAAACTGGCTCTGAACTCAAGCAAGTCAAACAGTTTAGCCGGCTACCGAGCGAATCTACAGTTTCGCCCGGTAGTTTCGCTGAAACCAAAAGTGGCCAATTTACATTCTATTATCAATACTAAATCATGCGTTTAAATCACATTGCACATAATGACAATAAATAAATAAACACATAACACATATGGACGGGTTCGGTGATCAACCAAAGGTCGTGGACGTATTCGGCCTAGTTAAGCATTAGTTACTAAGTTAACACTTATAACATAACTAACGGAGATTGTCTAACGGAAGTTAACCTTGGAATTCTCGGATGTCACAAATGTGATAGTTAAACGACAACAATACGTGTAAATATAAAGTTCAATCTCTCATTCAATAGCAAGCACGAAATACAGAGAGAATCAGAACTGTTTACACCTTACAAAACACACACTATTGCAAAAACTTATTCTAGAAAACTAAGCTATCAACCTATTTATAAACACACTGCCGTCCGAACTCCTTAGCTGGTCCGAACCCTAGGTTCGGCCTCGGTTTGGCCTGGGTTCGGCCAGAGTTCGGCCAACAGAACTAATGTTGATATCTTCAAGTCTTCAAACGCTTTGTCTGATCCAGCATGTTGCCACACAATGTATCAAAAAACTCCCCCTTGGCAAATGCTGGACCATTCTTCATCAACCTTGAACATCAGCCTCATTCCCAGTCCATATCAGCTCATGATTATGCCTGGAATAGATATCGAAAGCAAAACATATCCGTATCACCCTTTGAAACTACAACGCCTGCTCCATATAATCAGGATGATACAAGATCTGATTGTGATACAGCACATCTATATCAGCCTTAGACAGATTTATCAGCCACATCGGATCATAGACTTTCACAACCCTGCTCTCTTCTTTCAGCACAATCACAGCTTCACAAGTCTTCTCATTGTAATACCACCACCTCAAACCTTTGATGAAATCTAACTCCATCTTTATCAGAGGAATCTTTTTCATCACAACAGGCTTGTTCTTGAAAATTGAAAATGCGTGAGCATCGGATCGTCTACTCGATCTAGCTATCCGGACATCGAAACGTAAATAACCGATTGTTTTATTGATCAAACGAGAACAATTACAACCAGTAAACCACAGAGAATTGACACAGAGAAACACACTCAGAAACACATACTTAAGATTCGCTCACACGCTCAGAACTACTAAACACAAGGACCAAACTACTATATATACCCGATCGGCCGAACTCCCACCGAACCCCAGGTTCGGCCGGTCCGAACTTCAGGTTCGGACCTAGTTCGGCCAACCCTATATTGGCTTGAACTTGGTCTTCGCTCGATACTTCACACGACGCACATTTCAGGTATCAACAAACTCCCCCTCGTCGTATGCAGTATCTCTTTTCTTTTCTTCTCAACATCATCAAATATGTATCTTCAATCAAGCTCCCCCTCAAGTAAAGAATCCGTTTATCCAATGAAATGAATCTTCGAACAAACTCCTCCTCAACTCAATCGTAGCTTGATCTTGAATACTTGATGATATCTAGTATATCTCTGGTCTTTATCAACAGCTTCAGAAGACTTGAAGTTGTGATAGCTTGCACAACAGCATCCTGCATTAACACTTAAATAATCTTGGCGCAAAACGTCTCTTCGAGACTCCAAGATATGATTTTGAAAATTGATTTTATATCACGTGTTGATCAGATCGAAAATAAAGCAAAAACAAAATCTTTTTGGCTTTTTGAAAGTTTATATCAAAACACACCTAAAATCTTTTTGATCTTTTCTAAAATGAAATGAAATTGCAATACAGAATCAGACACTATTTTTGATATGAGAAAGATCGCTATATGGGATCATATTGATCATAACGCACTGAACTACACTTCAATTTCAATTAATTGAAACACATAAGTCATGTCGATTGCTGGTATAATTTGTCCATCTTAAACTCAGACAGAATCATACTCATAACATCTGGATATGTTAAGGTATTGATTAGATTTGCTTTGACCAGTGTACCCCACACTATCAGACATATTCAGACATTTTCTGTTTTTCTTTCTTTTTCTTTTGTGTGATTGCATTCTTGAATTTTCACACTGCATACTATTTTTCATGATACAGTCAACTGTGTTCCATGCAAAAAGAAATAAGAACGTTAAATCGTCTACCTTAAGGTCGATCTTTCGATACGCAGATAAGGCCTCGGATTTAACAAAATAAGAAAAATAAAACAAGTTGAAATTGTATAACTCAACAACAATCAGGTCGGTACTTCCATACACGCAGAGAAAGTCCGATGAGTTATACGAAACACCAAAGAAAATAAAACAGAACGTCAAACGAACAACGATCAGGTCGATCTTTCGATACGCAGAGAAAGTCCGATCGTTTGACAAAATAAAGAAAATCAAACAAGATTAAATCTTTGCAAAATGAACACATGTATACACAGTGACTTCTCATTTTGAATTTCACACTTATTTTTCTTTTTGTGTCATGAAGTATGCATCAAGATGTTATCCACATAGTCAAGCATTAGTATTTAGTGTATATCACATCTGAATACTTTCTGATTTGTCGAGCCTACCAAGCACATCAAATAATGATCTTATGGCCCTTTCATCTACTTTATCCATAAGTCAGATACGTATGCCAATGTACCATCATTTCCCAATGATCAATTTCTCACAATTTTATATTTTGCAAGTATTCACCTTCCTTCATTATATATTTTGCATGTATTCACCTTCTCCCCATACCATGCATTTTCTCAATTACTCCCCCTTACTCACAATTCTCCCCCTTAAAATGAAAACTCTATTTTTGGATTTTCATTTTACACAAAAATAAGACTCTAAGCAAAGAAAATTGATCAATCAACACGGATATGTTTCAGATTTTGAGAAAAATTTGTCATTAAATTTAAATTTAACAGAATACTCCTCCATCAACAATTTTTCAATCGTCGATAGGTCTTCTAGAAGTACCTGCACACTGGACAACCTGATTAGTTCACAAATGACCCGAAGCGAATCGCTTCTGGTCGACCAGTGTCCTCATTTTGCTTTGAAACCACCTTAGGTTTCCATTCCTGTTGTTTTGGTAATTCAGTTTTCGATGAAACAGTCACAGGTGACTGTGATGATGAACCTACATTTTGATCCTTTGAAAACTTTGGAACAAAACGTTTTTGTTTTTGAAAGAATGTAGGCTCAACTTCATCAAAAACTCTGCCTTGGTTATCAAAGAACTTTGTTGTGGCAGATTTACCAAAAACTGATTTCTTATGAAATCTTTGTGACGAATCAGCATGTGAGGGACAATCTTTTGCCATATGCCCTGGGCGACGGCAAATATAACAAATTCTTGTCGTTTTATCCCATCTTTGATGTACCTGCGAAGAACACACATGAATATCTCTAACATGATCAGAATGAGAATCATATACCTGATGCCTGTGATCATGTACCCATTTAGAGGTAGGGCTTAGAGATTGAGAACGTTCAGAAGAAATGGTTGCTTTCACAAAGACCTCAGCAATCTTCCGAGCATCAATACAATGTAGTGGAAATTCTTTGTCTGAAAATAATTGATCCGAACCCTTGAGTTTGTAAAAACGTTCGGGTTGAATTTTACCAGCTTGAAAAACTTCCTTCTTCACTTGTTTCATCTTTAATTTCTTCAAATCTGGGGATGAAGATGGTTGAACCTCCACAGCTATATCCTTCTTCTCATGAAAACCCAGACCAACATTCTTGCCAGATCCTTTCACCTCCGATGTAGAATGTCCATGCTTAGCTAATCTTGTGAATTCAGCTTTCACATCAAGAAGTTTCTTTTGATCATAGAAAATTGACTCATCAATTTCAGGTTGAGACTGAATCTTGTCACTTGATGTAGCCGATTTCTCATTATCAGCAGACGACGAACCTGATACAAACTTTGGTGCTGGAAGAATCTCAGATTGCAAGACCTTTTTCTTGTTTTTCTTGTTTTTCTTTTTCTTTACAACCTTGACTTCTTCTGAAGTAGAAGATAATATCTTTGAATAATCAAAATCATCAACCTGTTCCTTCACTTGTTTGACAGCTTCCTTGATATGAGCAGGGGGTGATACAGTTTTATCAAACATCCTTTCAAAATTTGCATCATTTGCTAAGAATCTTGTGAAAACCTGAGAATTAGAAACATTGTTGAGCAATCTTTTTGCATCAAGAACTTGAATTTTGAGATCAGAAATTTGCTGTTGAGCCTCTGCAAATTCTTTTTCTTTAGCAATCAATCGCTTGGCAACTTTGTGAGTTTCAAACTTTTGCAAACGAAGATTGTCAAGTCCTTCATGTAGCTCCTTCTTCAGTTTATTCTCATTTCTCTTTTGAATTTCCAGATTTGCATTTTGAACCTTGTTAACCCTAACCAACTCACGCTTGTCATCCAACAACTTTTCCATATCAACTTAATATGCTTTGATTTTAGCATCAGATTCTTCAACACGCTTAGTAAGCAAATCAAGCTTAATCTTGGATTTATCAAACAAATTCTGAAAATCATTTGCAGCATCTTCTGCCTCTTCCTTCCATTTCTTCACTTCTTTGACTAACTCACCCTTTTCTTCACAAATTTCAGCTTTCGAAGTTTCAGCATTCTTCTTATCTCGCTTCAATACTTCTAAAACTTCATTCAACATTTTGATTTCAGTAGTCAAATCCTCATTCTTCAAAATCAAACCCTTTTCACATTCTTTAGAAATCTTCAATTCAGATTTAATCACCTCAAATTCTTCAGTCAATTATTGAACTTTATTCATCAACAAAGCATTTTCTTTCATCAAACTCTCCAAATTTTCAGCAGATTCATAAGAACTTGGAATTGAACTAGTATCGGAACTAGTTTCTGAACAAAATTCTTCTTGTTGATCATGCGTAACTATCAATGCAGATGAATCATACCCAAACTGTTGACTCCAATCATATACACCATCATTTTGAGCAATCAAAGCAGTGGTCTTGCTTGTGCTACTAGTAGATGGTTGAGTAAAACCAGGCTTTGGTGATATAGGAACAACAGACTTACTTGCATGTGCCTGATGACAATCTTTAGCAAAATGTCCAAGTTGTGAACATTTATAACACTTTAATTTGGACTTGTCAAAACCCAATTTATCACCAGAAATATTCCTTCCATGCTTCTTAAAGAATCTTTTAGATCTTTGACACAACATAGCATATTGCCAAGATACATCCAATTCGGTTAGTTGATCATCATCAAGAGCATCAAGATCCTCACTAGTTAGCTTTGCATCAGCAACATTTTTTAGAATCAATCCAAAGGATGATGAAATCAACGCAGAAATCATTTTGGCACAATCATCGGTTGATTCCGCCGAAAAAGCATTTTGACTTGAAAATTTTGGAATTGTAAAATTGCAACCTCTTGAAGAATTATTATCAGAATTTCCTAAAGCTCCAGCTATAAAAGCAACACTTGGTGCTGTATTCTGATTTGGTTTAGACTTTGCACTCATGCTTGCACTATTTTCACCATGATACAACTCAGGATGTTGCAAGGTAGCGGTTGACTTCTTGTTATTCAACATTTCCATTTCTCGAGCGTGAAGTTTTCCAGTAAGCTCATGAAATGTCATTGTAGAATAATCCTTGTCATGTGTGAGTAGCAAAACATAATTTTCCCACTTTTCAGGTAACGCTTCCATGATCTTTTCTTTTAAATCAGCATCAGATTTTTCTATTCCAACAACCTTCAATTCACTAATCAAATGTGAAAATCTTGAAACTAGAGCAGTAATGTTTTCGTTGTCATAATTCTGAAAGTTATCAAATTCTTTGTTCAAAACTTTCTTTCGACTCTTCTTATAATCAGCATTTCCTTCACATCGTGCGGATAAAGCATCCCATAATTGCTTAGATTTCTTGCAAGTGCTAAATTGATGAAGCAATTCAGTAGGTAATGCCATAGTAAGATAACCATAAACTTTCTGCTCAAGTTCATAACTTTTTCGTTCAGTAGCATCAAAATATTGAACTTCCTTAAAATCTCCATCTTCAGTTGGTCGTTCATACAATTTTCGAATTGGAATCCATAAATCTATGTCATTTGTGCTAATATAAGCAGAAAACCGTTTCTTCCAATTTTGGTAATCTTCAAGCTTTAACAATTTAGGAACTTTCTGACTTGTTCCAATTTCATTGTCAAAATTGAGCATAGTTTGCATTGCACTCTGCATTGCGGCAAATGCTTGAAATTCCGTCGTTGAAAATCTGAACAAATCTGCCCTCCGAACTTGCTCCGAACTTAGTCTGACGTCCGAACCTACTCCGAACTTAGTCCGAACCAATTACTAGCTCCGAACTCTCACCTAACTAGCTCCGAGCCTTCACCGAACGAGCTCCGAATCTATGAAGACTCCGATCTACCTCCGAACCTCAAATCTCACCGAACCTAGACCGATACACCACCGAACTCTCGCCGAACACTCTCCGAGTCACCTCCGAACCTCAAGTTCGGAGCGGTTACTCCGAGCTTGCCCAGTAACCTCTGAACCTCGAAGACATTTTTCGAAAACTCGTGAAAACGGACTGATTTTGATGAAACTTGATATAGTGGACGAGAAAAACTGATAGAAAATGGTTTAGAAACAGTTTTGGCACAAAACACCCGTGAGAAATGATAGAAAACACGTAATGAAGCTTGAGAAAACTTCAAAAACTCTCAATAATCCGAAAAATCGCAACCACAGATCAGTAGAATGAACCAGAAAGCTCTGATACCACTTGAAAATGCGTGAGCATCGGATCGTCTACTCGATCTAGCTATCCGGACATCGAAACGTAAATAACCGATTGTTTTATTGATCAAACGAGAACAATTACAACCAGTAAACCACAGAGAATTGACACAGAGAAACACACTCAGAAACACATACTTAAGATTCGCTCACACGCTCAGAACTACTAAACACAAGGACCAAACTACTATATATACCCGATCGGCCGAACTCCCACCGAACCCCAGGTTCGGCCGGTCCGAACTTCAGGTTCGGACCTAGTTCGGCCAACCCTATATTGGCTTGAACTTGGTCTTCGCTCGATACTTCACACGACGCACATTTCAGGTATCAACAAATGGTATCTTGAAAATGCGTGAGCATCGGATCGTCTACTCGATCTAGCTATCCGGACATCGAAACGTAAATAACCGATTGTTTTATTGATCAAACGAGAACAATTACAACCAGTAAACCACAGAGAATTGACACAGAGAAACACACTCAGAAACACATACTTAAGATTCGCTCACACGCTCAGAACTACTAAACACAAAGACCAAACTACTATATATACCCGATCGGCCGAACTCCCACCGAACCCCAGGTTCGGCCGGTCCGAACTTCAGGTTCGGACCTAGTTCGGCCAACCCTATATTGGCTTGAACTTGGTCTTCGTTCGATACTTCACACGACGCACATTTCAGGTATCAACAAACTCCCCCTCGTCGTGTGCAGTATCTCTTCTCATTTGTTCTCAACATCATCAAATATGTATCTTCAATCAAGCTCCCCCTCAAGTAAAGAATCCGTTTATCCAATGAAATGAATCTTCGAACAAACTCCTCCTCAACTCAATCGTAGCTTGATCTTGAATACTTGATGATATCTAGTATATCTCTGGTCTTTATCAACAGCTTCAGAAGACTTGAAGTTGTGATAGCTTGCACAACAGCATCCTGCATTAACACTTAAATAATCTTGGCGCAAAACGTCTCTTCGAGACTCCAAGATATGATTTTGAAAATTGATTTTATATCACGTGTTGATCAGATCGAAAATAAAGCAAAAACAAAATCTTTTTGGCTTTTTGAAAGTTTATATCAAAACACACCTAAAATCTTTTTGATCTTTTCTAAAATGAAATGAAATTGCAATACAGAATCAGACACTATTTTTGATATGAGAAAGATCACTATATGGGATCATATTGATCATAACGCACTGAACTACACTTCAATTTCAATTAATTGAAACACATAAGTCATGTCGATTGCTGGTATAATTTGTCCATCTTAAACTCAGACAGAATCATACTCATAACATCTGGATATGTTAAGGTATTGATTAGATTTGCTTTGACCAGTGTACCCCACACTATCAGACATATTCAGACATTTTCTGTTTTTCTTTCTTTTTCTTTTGTGTGATTGCATTCTTGAATTTTCACACTGCATACTATTTTTCATGATACAGTCATCTGTGTTCCATGCAAAAAGAAATAAGAACGTTAAATCGTCTACCTTAAGGTCGATCTTTCGATACGCAGATAAGGCCTCGGATTTAACAAAATAAGAAAAATAAAACAAGTTGAAATTGTATAACTCAACAACAATCAGGTCGGTACTTCCATACACGCAGAGAAAGTCCGATGAGTTATACGAAACACCAAAGAAAATAAAACAGAACGTCAAACGAACAACGATCAGGTCGATCTTTCGATACGCAGAGAAAGTCCGATCGTTTGACAAAATAAAGAAAATCAAACAAGATTAAATCTTTGCAAAATGAACACATGTATACACAGTGACTTCTCATTTTGAATTTCACACTTATTTTTCTTTTTGTGTCATGAAGTATGCATCAAGATGTTATCCACATAGTCAAGCATTAGTATTTAGTGTATATCACATCTGAATACTTTCTGATTTGTCGAGCCTACCAAGCACATCAAATAATGATCTTATGGCCCTTTCATCTACTTTATCCATAAGTCAGATACGTATGCCAATGTACCATCATTTCCCAATGATCAATTTCTCACAATTTTATATTTTGCAAGTATTCACCTTCCTTCATTATATATTTTGCATGTATTCACCTTCTCCCCATACCATGCATTTTCTCAATTACTCCCCCTTACTCACAATTCTCCCCCTTAAAATGAAAACTCTATTTTTGGATTTTCATTTTACACAAAAATAAGACTCTAAGCAAAGAAAATTGATCAATCAACACGGATATGTTTCAGATTTTGAGAAAAATTTGTCATTAAATTTAAATTAAACAGAATACTCCTCCATCAACAATTTTTCAATCGTCGATAGGTCTTCTAGAAGTACCTGCACACTGGACAACCTGATTAGTTCACAAATGACCCGAAGTGAATCGCTTCTGGTCGACCAGTGTCCTCATTTTGCTTTGAAACCACCTTAGGTTTCCATTCCTGTTGTTTTGGTAATTCAGTTTTCGATGAAACAGTCACAGGTGACTGTGATGATGAACCTACATTTTGATCCTTTGAAAACTTTGGAACAAAACGTTTTTGTTTTTGAAAGAATGTAGGCTCAACTTCATCAAAAACTCTGCCTTGGTTATCAAAGAACTTTGTTGTGGCAGATTTACCAAAAACTGATTTCTTATGAAATCTTTGTGACGAATCAGCAGGTGAGGGACAATCTTTTGCCATATGCCCTGGGCGACTGCAAATATAACAAATTCTTGTCGTTTTATCCCATCTTTGATGTACCTGCGAAGAACACACATGAAAATCTCTAACATGATCAGAATGAGAATCATATACCTAATGCCTGTGATCATGTACCCATTTAGAAGTAGGGCTTAGAGATTGAGAACGTTCAGAAGAAATGGTTGCTTTCACAAAGACCTCAGCAATTGTCACACCCCCAAAATACCACTAACGGAGTTTATACCGTTAAGGGGCGCGACTAGACCAGGATCCACAACCATAGTTACAAATACTAAACGAATCAGGGTTAGTTCAAACACAAATTATAAATCAAAGTTTCAAACACAACGCAGCGGAATAAAATATTGTTTTAGCACTAACCACGTGCTTTACATAGACATTGTTTTAAATTCCCAATTTAGTTTAAATCAAAACAAAGGTCTTCAAGTGCCATGCCAACCCGCTCCGGATACTCCTTAGCGATCTGCAAAAGTTTAAACCACGCAAGTGTCAACCTAACGGTTGGTGAGTTCACAGTGGGCTTGTCATGCATTGGCCCGGTCTCATAATCATTGTTCGTATCAAAATGTACTTACAAAATATTCATTTGTGAAAAGCAATGCTTGTATTTAATTCTCAGTTTATAAAAGGTTTGTCCGTGACCACGTCATCGGGTATGTACTAGTTCCATAAAGTTAAAGGACTCAACCGATATCGCGGGTAGCTAATCCGTTGTTCCATGCTCTAAGGAAGTTTGTACCAAAGCTGACTTATTTTGTGGGGGCCGAGCCATCCCGTACGGTGCGGACCAAGTCATCGCGTTTTCTGCCTCCCCCGTGTCCTCTCGGGACCACGGTCAAATAGGCTGATATTGTTCCTCCGTGCACTCCCCGTGCCACGGGGCGGAGTTTGTCAAACTCCAGTAGATCTACCCAACATCCCCTCGCTTTACAATTAATGGCACAATTTTTAGTTGAGGACTTTTAAGTTATAAGGCATCCTTAGAAAACATGTGATATCATATGGTTTAGACTTTAACCTACACTAGCCATATTAAAACAGTTTTCGTTTCAGAAATCGTTTATTCAGAATTCACAAGTGTTCCCATAAAACACTTTAGTTCATCAAGTGGGTGCCAAGCATCCCGTGTTCTTATGTTTATCAGTGAGGTGCCTAGCACTCTCGAGTTTGTCAGCATTGTTTTTCGTTAAGTTATTCTGTGTGGCCCAACGGACTCACGGTATGCGGGTTAGTGACACTCACCTTTGGTTGCACAGCTACACTTCAAGTAAATCCAATATTGTCGTTTAACGAAGACCTAGAACACGTTTAGGTCTTAAGTATTAGTTTCGTGTCTATTCTTTACTTAACGTCACTATGGCCCATAACATAGCACGTTGCAACTATGACTCGACATACCGACACACGACACCAATGGTTGATCATAAACAAGGGTTCATATAAATCAGATATCAAGCATGTTTCATCATGGCATAATCATGTAAGTCATGGCATAACACTTAAGCAAATTTCACAAGTTTGGTTTTTAGATCAAGTCTTAGTTTCGCTAGCATAGTTTCGCTAGGCAGTTTCGCTGGGTGCACGGGCAGCACTTTCGCTAGGCAATGCCCGGTAACACAGTTTCGCTAGGCTAGTTTCGCCCGAAACTGCTGACGCAGTTTCGCTAGCCTAGTTTCGCAGGGAAACTGGTTTGAACTTTCGTTCGGGTGTTTCGCTCGATAGTTTCGCTCGAGCTGGTCTGGTCAGGTTCCCGGCGACACTATAGTTTCGCTGGTCAGTGTCGCTGGAAGGAGATATAATTTCGCTACTTAGTTTCGCCCAGAGAACAACAGTTTCGCTGGTCGCGAAAAACATACGGATTTGCCTACAAATCAACCTAACAGCTTCTGATCATACATGCAATTCATTATCTAGTATCCATAGGCATTTACTAACATAAATCAAGCAACTTTAACAAGTTTAACATGCATTTTGATCATCAAATCTCTAAAATGGGTTCAAAACCCTAAAATGACCTATTTTGCACAAATCTCTAATCATGGATGGATTTCACACGTAAAGTTATCAACTTTATTACAGATCTAGCATTCTAAAGCATGTATACAGAAGATCAAGCAATATCATGAAGGTTTGAGCATGCTTTAAGAAGAAAACATCATAGAAAACACATAAAGCATAGTTTTTGGGACTCACGGTTGATTATAGAATCGATAGAATGAGATGAGATGATGGTCTCGAGGCTGGGGTCTTGGTCCTTAGGTGATCTTCTCAGCTGACCAGGAGAGTGTGTGTGTGTTGTTGTGTGGTTTGAGCAAATGAGGCTACTAGGGTTTATAATGTTTATTTATATCAGGGGCTAGTTTCGCTGGCAGTTTCGCTGACCGGCGAAACTGGCTCTGGTCTCGGACACACTGATCAGTCTAGCCTGCTACCGGGCGAATCTGTAATTTCGCTCGGTAGTTTCGCTGACTACCAAATTCAGGCAATTTTCACATAATCAAGTATTTACAATTAATCATGCTATTCACAATACTAAGTCATGTATTTAAATCACATTGCACATAAGGACAATCAATGATGAGCATACAACACATATGGACAGGTTCGGTGATCAACCAAAGGTCGTGGACGTATTCGGCCTAGTTATGCATTAGTTACTAAGTTAACACTTATAACGTAACTAACGGGTTTGTCTAACGGAAGTTAACCTTGAAATTCTCGGGTGTCACATCATTCCCCTGAAATTGGAATTTTCGTCCCGAAAATTATTCTTGTGTCGTAGCGTTCGCAGCATCAGCTGTCGTCGTTGCTATCGTCGCTGGGGAAAGAAAGCAAAAAGTTTTAGGGTTGTCACATCCTCCTCCCGTTAAGGAATTTTGGTCCCCAAAATTTAAATCATACCATGAGTTTCCGTGGACGTTTGCTCGAACAGGTGAGGATACTTTTTCTTCATCTGATCCTCACGTTCCCAAGTATATTCAGGTCCACGTCTTGAGTTCCATCGCACCTTGACGATCGGAATCTTGCTACGTTTGAGGGCTTTCTCCTCGCGTCCCATGATTTCTACTGGTTGCTCAATAAATCTCAGATGTTCGTCAATTTCCAATTCCTCCAGAGGAATTATTTCGATGTCTTCAGCCAGACATTTCTTTAGATTGGAAACGTGAAACACGTTGTGAACTCCATCGAGTTCAGCAGGGAGTTGCAATCGATAGGCCACCGGGCCTACTTCCCCAATAATTTCAAACGGACCGATGTAGCGAGGATTTAACTTTCCACGCTTCCCGAAGCGTACCACTCCCTTCCAGGGGGATACCTTCAACAATACTTTGTCACCCACCTCGAACTTCAGAGGTTTTCGGCGTTTGTCGGCATAACTCTTTTGTCGATCACGCGCTGCAGCTAGCCGTTGTCTGATTTGAATAATCCGTTCGGTCATATCGTGGATAACGTCCGGTCCAGTGAGCCCTTTCTCACCTGTTTCAGCCCAACACACGGGCGATCTACATTTCCTGCCATACAGTGCTTCAAAAGGTGCAGCACCTATACTTGAATGATAACTATTGTTGTAAGAGAACTCCACCAGTGGAAGGTGAGTCTCCCAATCTTTTCCAAAGTCAAGAACGCAAGCTCGGAGCATATCTTCTAATGTTTGAATCGTTCGTTCCGTCTGACCATCGGTCTGCGGGTGATAAGCTGTACTCATGTCTAGTCGGGTTCCCAATGCTTCCTGCATTGATTGCCATAACCGGGAAGTGAATCGAGGATCTCGATCAGAAATGATAGTCTTAGGCACACCGTGAAGCTTCACAATTTTGTCGATGTACAGTTTTGTCAATTTATCCATATTATCACTTTCCTTCATCGGAATGAAATGTGCCGATTTGGTTAATCGATCGATGACAACCCAAATCGCATCCGGTTGGTTTGATCGATGAGGTAATCCCGTTACAAAATCCATGGAGATGTCCTCCCATTTCCATTCTGGGATCTTTGGTTGTTGTAGTAAACCAGAAGGCTTTTGGTATTCAATCTTGACCCTTGAACATGTTAAACACTTAGCCACATATCGAGCAATGTCGGCTTTCATATTCGGCCACCAATAAAGATTCTTCAAGTCCTGATACATTTTATCCGATCCAGGGTGCACCGAGTATCTTGATTTGTGAGCCTCGTCCATCACGAGCTCACGGAGATTTCCAAACATTGGAACCCAGATTCTGTCATTGTAATACGTGAGTCCATCGGACTTAACTTCAGAATGGCCATCTACACCACGTAGTGCTTCAGCTGCGAAGTTCTCTGCTTTCAAAGCTTCTCGTTGGCAGTCACGGATTCGATCCGGTAATCCTGAATGTATTGTAAGTTGAAGCGCTCGTACCCGACGAGGCTTTTCGTATTCTTTTCTGCTCAGGGCATCGGCCACAACGTTGGCTTTTCCAGGATGATACTTAATAGCCAAATCATAATCGTTCAGTAACTCGACCCACCGTCGTTGTCGCATGTTGAGGTCTTTCTGATCAAAGATGTGCTGTAGACTTTTATGATCGGTGAATATCGTGCACTTTGTTCCATATAGGTAATGTCTCCAAATCTTAAGTGCATGAACAACGGCTCCCATTTCCAAATCATGCGTTGTATAATTCTTTTCAGTATCCTTTAGTTGCCTGGACCCATAGGCAATTACTTTATCTCGTTGCATCAACACGCAACCGAGTCCTTGAATCGATGCATCGCAGTAAACCACAAAGTCGTCTATTCCATCGGGTAACGCAAGAATTGGAGCCGAACATAACATATCTTTAAGCGTCTGAAACGCGCGCTCTTCCTTTTCACCCCATCTGTATTGCACTCCTTTGTGCGTTAAGGCCGTTAGGGGTTGAGCCAATTGAGAGAAACCTTTAATAAACCTTCGATAATATCCGGCAAGCCCTAAAAATTGTCGGATTTCTGTTGGCGCTCTTGGGGTAGACCAGTTCTTAATTGCTTCCACTTTGGCTGGATCTACATGGATTCCTTCCTCATTTACAATGTGTCCAAGAAACTGGACTTCGCGGATCCAGAAGTCGCACTTCGAAAACTTAGCATAAAGCTGTTCCTTGCGGAGCAATTCCAATATAAGTCGCAGATGCTCCTCGTGTTCCTCCTTTGACTTAGAGTAGATCAAAATATCGTCGATGAAGACTATCACAAACTTATCGAGGTACGGCTTGCACACTCGATTCATTAGATCCATAAATACGGCAGGTGCATTGGTTAGTCCAAACGGCATAACCAGGAACTCGTAGTGTCCATACCGAGTTCTAAAAGCAGTCTTAGGAACGTCCTCTTCACGCACACGAAGTTGGTGATATCCAGACCGTAGATCAATCTTTGAAAAGTAGCTTGAACCCTGTAGTTGGTCGAAGAGATCGTCGATTCGAGGAAGTGGATACCGATTCTTGATCGTAACTTTGTTAAGCTCTCGGTAATCAATGCACATTCGGAACGTTCCATCCTTCTTCTTAACAAACAGTACCGGAGCTCCCCATGGAGACGAACTTGGACGAATAAACCCCTTGTCGAGTAGCTCTTGCAGTTGTGAGGAGAGTTCGTTGAGTTCACTTACAGCCAATCGGTAAGGTGCGCGTGCGATCGGAGCGGCACCTGGAGCTAAATCAATCCCAAACTCAACTTGTCGAAATGGAGGCAAACCAGGCAGATCCTCAGGAAATACGTCTTGGAAGTCGCGAACTATCGGGTAATCATCTATTTTGCGCTCGGGATGCGTCGTGTCAGTGACGTTTGCAAGAATCGCGAAGTGACCCTTACGGAGGCATTTCTGAGCTTTGAGAAACGAGATAATACCAGTGACTAGCTCCACCTTTCTCACCTTGAACCGTTAATTCTTTGCCGTCTTCGAGTGGAATACGAACCACTTTTTCCTTACATAAAATTTCAGCCCGATTCTCGGATAACCAATCCATCCCTACTATAACGTCGAAACTACCAATTGGGAAAGGCATAAGGTCGATTCCTAGGGTATGGCCCGCTAGTTCTAGCTTACAATCCTTAACTATCTGGGTAGTATCATGAAGTTTACCATTTGCTAGTTCTACCACATATTTAGCGTCTAGGGCAATCGGTTTAGCATTAATTATTCTAGCAAATTTAGTGGAAATAAAGCTTTTCTCAGCACCAGAATCAAATAAAACAGTAGCAAAGAAACCGTTCAAAATAAATTTACCGTTGATCACGTTGGCATCATTGCGAGCTTCACCCTGGCCCATGACGAAAGCTCGACCTCTACCATTTCCACCATTCCCGTTTCCACCATTTCCATTGCCATTCCCATTACCATTTCCTCCACCGTTACCATTCCCACCGTTATTCCCCTGATTGCCATTGCCTTGTCTTCTTAACTGAGGGCAGTCTCTCTTGATGTGACCTTGAGCACCACACTCAAAGCAGCCACGGGCTCCCCCATTGTTGTTGTTCTGGTTCTGGCCGTTGTTGTTCCCATTACCCCGATTGTTCCCATAGTTGTTGTTTCTTCTGGGGCGATTTTGTTGCTCGGGCAAAGTCGCCCAACAGTCTTTTGCTTCGTGGCCTCCCTTGCCACACCTTTCACAGTTCACATTCTTCCTACAAACACCAGCATGATGCTTCCCACATCTGTTGCACAAGGGCAGGTTACCCCTGTAGTTGCCTTGACCATTACCACCCTGGCGGTAGTTGCTACTGTTGTTCCCTGATCTCTTGCTTTGACCCTGGGAGTTGAAAGACCTCCCAGTGCTGTTACCCACACTCTGAACATTCATCGAGTTCTCAGGAGCTTCATCTTCAGCTTTTCTTTTGCCACTTAAGGCAGTCTTTTCAGTGGCTTTCGCAGGTAGCGTACCTTTCTCGACCTCTTGATCAGTAAGCTTGTGAGCCAAACGAATGGCTTGCTGCACGTTTGCGGGGTTGCTGGCAGTCACCAATCCCTTGATTTGAGGCGCGAGGCCTTCCAGATAACGCTCGATGCGTTTGAACTCAGCGTCGACCATTGAGGGACATAGGACCTCATATTCGTGATATCGAGCAGTATACTGTTCGACTTCAGACCCAGACATCTTCAAATTCAGGAATTCACCCTCAAGCTTCTTGACTTGATCACGTGGACAGTATTCTTCCATGATCAGCTCCTTAAATGCTGCCCACTGCATGTTATCAGCCGCTTCTAGCCCAACCATTTGAATTTCAGCGTTCCACCAGGAGAGTGCAGCTCCCTCGAAAGTACCAGTAGCAAACTTAACCTTGCTTTCAGCTGGGCAATTACACATGGAGAAGACCTTCTCGGACTTCTCAATCCATCGGAGGAGTCCTACAGCTCCTTCTTCGCCGGAAAACATCATCGGCTTGCAGTCCATGAAGGACTTGAACGTACAGTGGTGTTGGTTTCCTGATGCATAAATAGTTCGGATTTTAAATTTAAACAGGTCATGATATAATTGCTTTGTGCCTCAACTGGCATAATAGTTACCCTGTGCGGCATATGCAGCTTGGACGGCTGCCACCGCGGCTTGCACATGTTCAGCAATCATCGCTTGCAGCTGTGCAGGCGTCATGTTAATACCGCCTCTTCCGTTTCCTCTTCCAGACATCTTGCTGAACAGTTAAAGTAGCCAGTGTTCAGTCACAGTTATATTTTATACATATCCCATAATATGTATATTAGCCAGTTCCCGTTATCCCTCTATTAGTCCAGAAAAAATTTTCGTGCAAAATTGAGGCGTCGTCGGAGAATGTCATAAATGCTATCGTCGAAGGTCGGCTTCCCATAAAGTCACCGTCGGCGTAGTGGTCGCAGTAGAAATCAGGACGTAGCGTGTAGCATCGTTTCGTTGTCGCTTTCCCCAGAGTAGTGTGCGTATTCGCGGTCGCATTTCGTATTCGTGTGAAAATTTCCTAAGGTCTTTCCGTTAGACTACTTTAGACACGGTCTATATATATACTTATATATATATATATATACATATATCTGTACGTACTAAGCTTTTACTTACACAGCAGAGCGAGTATCCCAGGTTGGCACGTAAAAATTTTGTCTTTGGGAATTTGTTTGTTTGTTTTTGTAACCAAGGTTTTTCAAGTTGCAGTTTCCAAATCGTTTTCAAAAATGATTCCAGTTCTCTGCAACCTATGGCTCTGATACCAATCTGTCACACCCCCAAAATACCACTAACGGAGTTTATACCGTTAAGGGGCGCGACTAGACCAGGATCCACAACCATAGTTACAAATACTAAACGAATCAGGGTTAGTTCAAACACAAATTATAAATCAAAGTTTCAAACACAACGCAGCGGAATAAAATATTGTTTTAGCACTAACCACGTGCTTTACATAGACATTGTTTTAAATTCCCAATTTAGTTTAAATCAAAACAAAGGTCTTCAAGTGCCATGCCAACCCGCTCCGGATACTCCTTAGCGATCTGCAAAAGTTTAAACCACGCAAGTGTCAACCTAACGGTTGGTGAGTTCACAGTGGGCTTGTCATGCATTGGCCCGGTCTCATAATCATTGTTCGTATCAAAATGTACTTACAAAATATTCATTTGTGAAAAGCAATGCTTGTATTTAATTCTCAGTTTATAAAAGGTTTGTCCGTGACCACGTCATCGGGTATGTACTAGTTCCATAAAGTTAAAGGACTCAACCGATATCGCGGGTAGCTAATCCGTTGTTCCATGCTCTAAGGAAGTTTGTACCAAAGCTGACTTATTTTGTGGGGGCCGAGCCATCCCGTACGGTGCGGACCAAGTCATCGCGTTTTCTGCCTCCCCCGTGTCCTCTCGGGACCACGGTCAAATAGGCTGATATTGTTCCTCCGTGCACTCCCCGTGCCACGGGGCGGAGTTTGTCAAACTCCAGTAGATCTACCCAACATCCCCTCGCTTTACAATTAATGGCACAATTTTTAGTTGAGGACTTTTTAGTTATAAGGCATCCTTAGAAAACATGTGATATCATATGGTTTAGACTTTAACCTACACTAGCCATATTAAAACAGTTTTCGTTTCAGAAATCGTTTATTCAGAATTCACAAGTGTTCCCATAAAACACTTTAGTTCATCAAGTGGGTGCCAAGCATCCCGTGTTCTTATGTTTATCAGTGAGGTGCCTAGCACTCTCGAGTTTGTCAGCATTGTTTTTCGTTAAGTTATTCTGTGTGGCCCAACGGACTCACGGTATGCGGGTTAGTGACACTCACCTTTGGTTGCACAGCTACACTTCAAGTAAATCCAATATTGTCGTTTAACGAAGACCTAGAACACGTTTAGGTCTTAAGTATTAGTTTCGTGTCTATTCTTTACTTAACGTCACTATGGCCCATAACATAGCACGTTGCAACTATGACTCGACATACCGACACACGACACCAATGGTTGATCATAAACAAGGGTTCATATAAATCAGATATCAAGCATGTTTCATCATGGCATAATCATGTAAGTCATGGCATAACACTTAAGCAAATTTCACAAGTTTGGTTTTTAGATCAAGTCTTAGTTTCGCTAGCATAGTTTCGCTAGGCAGTTTCGCTGGGTGCACGGGCAGCACTTTCGCTAGGCAATGCCCGGTAACACAGTTTCGCTAGGCTAGTTTCGCCCGAAACTGCTGACGCAGTTTCGCTAGCCTAGTTTCGCAGGGAAACTGGTTTGAACTTTCGTTCGGGTGTTTCGCTCGATAGTTTCGCTCGAGCTGGTCTGGTCAGGTTCCCGGCGACACTATAGTTTCGCTGGTCAGTGTCGCTGGAAGGAGATATAATTTCGCTACTTAGTTTCGCCCAGAGAACAACAGTTTCGCTGGTCGCGAAAAACATACGGATTTGCCTACAAATCAACCTAACAGCTTCTGATCATACATGCAATTCATTATCTAGTATCCATAGGCATTTACTAACATAAATCAAGCAACTTTAACAAGTTTAACATGCATTTTGATCATCAAATCTCTAAAATGGGTTCAAAACCCTAAAATGACCTATTTTGCACAAATCTCTAATCATGGATGGATTTCACACGTAAAGTTATCAACTTTATTACAGATCTAGCATCCTAAAGCATATATACAGAAGATCAAGCAATATCATGAAGGTTTGAGCATGCTTTAAGAAGAAAACATCATAGAAAACACATAAAGCATAGTTTTTGGGACTCACGGTTGATTATAGAATCGATGAGATGAGATGAGATGATGGTCTAGAGGCTGAGATCTTGGTCCTTAGGTGATCTTCTCAGCTGACCAGGAGAGTGTGTGTGTGTGTTGTTGTGTGGTTTGAGCAAATGAGGCTACTAGGGTTTATAATGTTTATTTATATCAGGGGCTAGTTTCGCTGGCAGTTTCGCTGACTGGCGAAACTGGCTCTGGTCTCGGACACACTGATCAGTCTAGCCTGCTACCGGGCGAATCTGTAATTTCGCTCGGTAGTTTCGCTGACTACCAAATTCAGGCAATTTTCACATAATCAAGTATTTACAATTAATCATGCTATTCACAATACTAAGTCATGTATTTTAAATCACATTGCACATAAGGACAATCAATGATGAGCATACAACACATATGGACAGGTTCGGTGATCAACCAAAGGTCGTGGACGTATTCGGCCTAGTTATGCATTAGTTACTTAAGTTAACACTTATAACGTAACTAACGGGTTTGTCTAACGGAAGTTAACCTTGAAATTCTCGGGTGTCACAGCAATCTTCCGAGCATCAACACAATGTAGTGGAAATTCTTTGTCTGAAAATAATTGATCCGAACCCTTGAGTTTGTAAAAACGTTCGGGTTGAATTTTATCAGCTTGAAAAACTTCCTTCTTCACTTGTTTCATCTTTAATTTCTTCAAATCTGGGGATGAAGATGCTTGAACCTCCACAGCTATATCCTTCTTCTCATGAAAACCCAGACCAACATTCTTTCGAGATCCTTTCACCTCCGATGTAGAATGTCCATGCTTGGCTAATCTTGTGAATTCAGCTTTCACATCAGGAAGTTTCTTTTGATCATAGAAAATTGACTCATCAATTTCAGGTTGAGACTGAATCTTGTCACTTGATGTAGCCGATTTCTCATTATCAGCAGACGACGAACCTGATACAAACTTTGGTGCTGGAAGAATCTCAGATTGCAAGACCTTTTTCTTGTTTTTCTTGTTTTTCTTGTTTTTCTTTTTCTTTACAACCTTGACTTCTTCTGAAGTAGAAGATAATATCTTTGAATAATCAAAATCATCAACTTGTTCCTTCACTTGTTTGACAGCTTCCTTGATATGAGCAGGGGGTGATACAGTTTTATCAAACATCCTTTCAAAATTTGCATCATTTGCTAAGAAGCTTGTGAAAACCTGAGAATTAGAAACATTGTTGAGCAATCTTTTTGCATCAAGAACTTGAATTTTGAGATCAGAAATTTGCTGTTGAGCCTCTGCAAATTCTTTTTCTTTAGCAATCAATCGCTTGGTAACTTTGTGAGTTTCAAACTTTTGCAAACGAAGATTATCAAGTCCTTCATGTAGCTCCTTCTTCAGTTTATTCTCATTTCTCTTTTGAATTTCCAGATTTGCATTTTGAACCTTGTTAACCCTAACCAACTCACGCTTGTCATCCAACAACTTTTCCATATCAACTTGATATGCTTTGATTTTAGCATCAGATTCTTCAACACGCTTAGTAAGCAAATCAAGCTTCATCTTGGATTTATCAAACAAATTCTGAAAATCATTTGCAGCATCTTCTGCCTCTTCCTTCCATTTCTTCACTTCTTTGACTAACTCACCCTTTTCTTCACAAATTTCAGCTTTCGAAGTTTCAACATTCTTCTTATCTTGCTTCAATACTTCTAAAACTTCATTCAACGTTTTGATTTCAGTAGTCAAATCCTCATTCTTCAAAACCAAACTCTTTTCACATTCTTTAGAAATCTTCAATTCAGATTTAATCACCTCAAATTCTTCAGTCAATTGTTGAACTTTATTCATCAACAAAACATTTTCCTTCATCAAACTCTCCAAGTTTTCAGCAGATTCATAAGAACTTGGAATTGAACTAGTATCGGAACTAGTTTCTGAACAAAAATCTTCTTGTTGATCATGCGTAACTATCAATGCAGATGAATCATACCCAAACTGTTGACTCCAATCATATACACCATCATTTTGAGCAATCAAAGCAGTGGTCTTGCTTGTGCTACTAGTAGATGGTTGAGTAAAACCAGGCTTTGGTGATATAGGAACAACAGACTTACTTGCATGTGCCTGATGACAATCTTTAGCAAAATGTCCAAGTTGTGAACATTTATAACACTTTAATTTGGACTTGTCAAAACCCAATTTATCACCAGAAATATTCCTTCCATGCTTCTTAAAGAATCTTTTAGATCTTTGACACAACATAGCATATTGCCAAGATACATCCAATTCGGTTAGTTGATCATCATCAAGAGCATCAAGATCCTCACTAGTTAGCTTTGCATCAGCAACATTTTTTAGAATCAATCCAAAGGATGATGAAATCAACGCAGAAATCATTTTGGCACAATCATCGGTTGATTCCGCCAAAAAAGCATTTTGACTTGAAAAATTTGGAATTGTAAAATTGCAACCTCTTGAAGAATTATTATCAGAATTTCCTAAAGCTACAGCTATAAAAGCAACACTTGGTGCTGTATTCTGATTTGGTTTAGACTTTGCACTCATGCTTGCACTATTTTCACCATGATACAACTCAGGATGTTGCAAGGTAGCGGTTGACTTCTTGTTATTCAACATTTCCATTTCTCGAGCGTGAAGTTTTCCAGTAAGCTCATGAAATGTCATTGTAGAATAATCCTTGTCATGTGTGAGTAGCAAAGCATAATTTTCCCACTTTTCAGGTAACGCTTCCATGATCTTTTCTTTTAAATCAGCATCAGATTTTTCTATTCCAACAACCTTCAATTCACTAATCAAATGTGAAAATCTTGAAACTAGAGCAGTAATGTTTTCGTTGTCATAATTCTGAAAGTTATCAAATTCTTTGTTCAAAACTTTCTTTCGACTCTTCTTATAATCAGCATTTCCTTCACATCGTGCGGATAAAGCATCCCATAATTGCTTAGATTTCTTGCAAGTGCTAAATTGATGAAGCAATTCAGTAGGTAATGCCATAGTAAGATAACCATAAACTTTCTGCTCAAGTTCATAACTTTTTCGTTCAGTAGCATCAAAATCTTGAACTTCCTTAAAATCTCCATCTTCAGTTGGTCGTTCATACAATTTTCGGATTGGAATCCATAAATCTATGTCATTTGTGCTAATATAAGCAGAAAACCGTTTCTTCCAATTTTGGTAATCTTCAAGCTTTAACAATTTAGGAACTTTCTGACTTGTTCCAATTTCATTGTCAAAATTGAGCATAGTTTGCATTGCACTCTGCATTGCGGCAAATGCATGAAATTCCGTCGTTGAAAATCTGAACAAATCTGCCCTCCGAACTTGCTCCGAACTTAGTCTGACGTCCGAACCTACTCCGAACTTAGTCCGAACCAATTACTAGCTCCGAACTCTCACCTAACTAGCTCCGAGCCTTCACCGAACGAGCTCCGAATCTATAAAGACTCCGATCTACCTCCGAACCTCAAATCTCACCGAACCTAGACCGATACACCACCGAACTCTCGCCGAACACTCTCCGAGTCACCTCCGAACCTCAAGTTCGGAGCGGTTACTCCGAGCTTGCCCAGTAACCTCCGAACCTCGAAGACATTTTTCGAAAACTCGTGAAAACGGACTGATTTTGATGAAACTTGATATAGTGGACGAGAAAAACTGATAGAAAATGGTTTAGAAACAGTTTTGGCACAAAACACCCGTGAGAAATGATAGAAAACACGTAATGAAGCTTGAGAAAACTTCAAAAACGCTCAATAATCCGAAAAATCGCAACCACAGATCAGTAGAATGAACCAGAAAGCTCTGATACCACTTGAAAATGCGTGAGCATCGGATCGTCTACTCGATCTAGCTATCCGGACATCGAAACGTAAATAACCGATTGTTTTATTGATCAAACGAGAACAACTACAACCAGTAAACCACAGAGAATTGACACAGAGAAACACACTCAGAAACACATACTTAAGATTCGCTCACACGCTCAGAACTACTAAACACAAAGACCAAACTACTATATATACCCGATCGGCCGAACTCCCACCGAACCCCAGGTTCGGCCGGTCCGAACTTCAGGTTCGGACCTAGTTCGGCCAACCCTATATTGGCTTGAACTTGGTCTTCGTTCGATACTTCACACGACGCACATTTCAGGTATTAACAAAAATCAATATTATCAGCTTCTTCCCGGTCTTTTTATGAATCTTTGTTGGATGTCGACGCCTTTTTGGTTTTTGAGGATTCAAAAATTGAAATCCTTCTCTGCATTCTTTCTTAATAAGCTTTTTGAAGTGAAAACCCTTCCAGTCAGTGCCATAGTTGCACAACGGCTTTCGTGTCAACTCTCGAACATCCCAAACCGGTAAACTGCTAAAATCTCTTGCACATTTGAAGAACTGGATACCATGTTGACATTTAATCCCGTAGCACTTCAAACTATCAGCATACATCCAACTGAGAATATCACCCGAAGCTTGACCTTTAAATTTGAAATATGATCTTTGTTTGATTGGCTTCGGAGGAGGAATGTAGTTGGCATGAAATGTCTTCATGTATTCATCAAATGCCCAACGTTGTTTTTGTTCCTTAGTCTCCTTAGCAATCGAGTCTTTAGGTTTCTCAGCTTCTTTCTACTTCAACCTTTCCTCAGTTTCATCACCCTTTTCCTTAGGAAAGAATTCAAAATCATCACCAGCCTGATCGTTGAAATTTGAGTAAATACCAGGATATTCTTCCTCAGTAATGTCTTCGACCTCAATTTCTTCATCAAAGATATCCTCCTCATCTTCATCAGACTCACAATCAGATGATTCATATTTCCTCGGTTTAGTTTCAGAAGCCTTCTTCATATCCTCATCATTCAAATCAAACACTACTTGCAGTTGTTCAGCTGTAAGATCACCAACAAACTCTCCTTCTTCTAGTGTTTGTAGCATTTCTTTGAATTCACCCAAACTAACCGCAGCTTGATTTGACGGGATCGAAGTGATTGGCATTGCTTCTCTTGAGTCTTTCTCCCCCTGGGATGTAGATGTCCCAGCACCCGAACCAGTGGTTCCAGTCGGGCCTGACCTCCACCTACATTCCCTTAAGGATCATCCTGATATGGATCGCCATTTAAAACTTCATATAGTCTTCTTGACAACTAGAACTATCACCAATCTCCCCCTGAGCTTTAAATTTCAAAATTAAGAACTTTATTTTCTCAATCATCTCAAGAAGCGTGGCACTCTGGGTCTGACTAGCTCTATTCAACCGTACAATCTCCCGATCTTTAGCTAAATCTCGACTCTGCAATGTAGTAATCAATTGACCTTGAGATTGATTCCGTACCCTCAATTCATCATTACTTGTTCTTAGCTCAGTAATCATCTTCGATTGCTCTTTAGTCTTAGCCTTCAAAACATCAATCTGTGATTGCTGATCGGTTAGAGCACTCTGAAGAATACTGGCCTAAGCGAACGACACAGAACCCTGATCGAAATTGAAATTGATATCTGGTGTTGAATGAGTAGAAGCTGTGGCTACTGTTGCTGTTGAGAATACAGGAGTTGTGGGTGTAGAACCCATTAGCTGATTGACAAACTGTGCACCAGCACTTGCTGAAGGTGCTGTGCCAACAGTTGTAGACCGATCTGCATTCATCAAGTCTTGCAGAAAGTCAGTCTGAACATCAAAAACTGCAGTCTGAACAGTTGTAGTTGTTTCTGGCAAAGACATTGCAGGACTTGCAGAAGAAGTTACACCGGCACGAGGCTTCAAAATAAATTGTAAACCTTTCTACTTCTTTCCTCGGCCACCAGCAGCAACTGACTTCTTCCTCTTCTTTGACGGAGTTATAGAAGTACCAGTGACTTGCTGTTTTCCTTTGTCATGTACAACATCGGCTTCAGGATTGTAATCTTCGTCTGACTCGGATGAAACTATATGATCATACACACGATCTTTGTAACGATCGTTGCTTTTGTTCAAGCTGGTTCGGTACGCGAAATGTTCATCGCTAGCCTTTCTCACCTTCACATACTTTGAATTGATCTTGATGCGCACAAACGGATTGTTTGTATCAGACACATCTTCTGAGTTAGCCCCAACATTCAAAAATTCATCATTATCATCCGATTCATCTTCATCAATCAAGGTATTGACAGCTGGTGTCTCAGTCACATTGACAGTTACAGGAACTTCTTGTGCTAAGACCACCGGTTCAGAGACAGACGGTTGTGAGACAACCGGTTCTGGATTCACAGATTCATGTACAACTGGTAGTCGTCACTTTGGTCTTCTTACCCTTGTTGTGGTATCTGATTCTGTTCCTTAATCCAACTATAATCTAATTCTTCTTAATCACTTCCCGATGGATGACGAGTTGCACCCTGAGCTGGTGCCACATAATCAACATTAGCCAAGTGACCAATCAGGCATTTCAGTTTTGGCTATTCTTCTGGTGACTTTTTCTGATAAGACACCAAAGCACCCACACTGGTTTAGTTCATATGTTTCAGCTCCATCTTTTGATTATCAAGCTTCACCAAATCTGGATATAGATCATTCAGAATCAGCTGCAGAAACCTTGGATATATTGCTGCTTTCTTTTGCGTCTGAGTTAGATTATCTCTCATGTAATGAAAGATTAATCCAGCAACATTGTAAGAACGGTTCATCACCAAGGCATTCAGCAAAGACAGCATCATCTGGTTGACTTCATCATGTCCTGAGATTCTGTGTCCCAGACACACCAATAACACATGTACCAAATACTTCTTGTATGGAACACTAAACGACGATTTGTAAATCCACTCCTTACTTGGATCATCAGTGTACCAAATCCGCTTCAATAGTGCCACATTATCAGCTTGTAGAAATTCCAATGGTGTTGTTGTTGAGTCAGCAGTCAGTTTCAATACCCTTCTGATATCAGCTTCAGTGAGTTCCACAGTTCGATTCTGAACTGTTGCCGATATTCTGATAGGATCATCCGTGATCGTTCTTGCAGTACTCCAAAACTCCAGCAAGATATCATGATACACATCACATGATTGTGTGATTGAATAGTAAATCCTCGATCGACGTACAAAGTCAAAAATTCCAGATCCTCCAAATTTGGCGAGCTTTAATCGGGCAACGCCAAGATGAGCACATACGTTATGCTTGTCACCGATTTTTATTCTTCCGCCATATCTGAAAACACACAAAATGAAAAGTTCATTAAATTTCATGTTATTAACAAATATATTCACCAATTTCATCAGTTTGTTGTCGTTCGCGTAAACAAACAACTTTTTAGTCAAAAAATTATCTTAGCCGAACCTGGTCCGAACCATGTCCGAACTTGTTGCGAAATGAAATAAGCTTCCGATCCTGGTCCGAACCCTTCGGTCAACGTTAACCTTAGGTCAACGTCTGAACCTCATGGTCAATGTCAGAACGATGTCCGAACTTCAGGTTCGGAGCCTGACGAACTTCGAAAGGTTTGAATCTCAAACCAATCGATTCAGACCAAATCAGACCCTAAAAATTGAACCCATGGAGTGGTTTTTTATGACAAACCCATAGAACCATTTTTTACCTTCTGAAATCATGTATTAAATGGTTAATTTTTGGATCTGAGTTAAAAACCCTCAGATTGTTTTTCGAACAGTAAACCCATTAAAAGTGACCAGAAACGTATACCAAAACCACCAGTGTACTCGGAATCAAGTATCCTACCTAAATCTGGTCTCAAACTTCACAAACACGCAGTTAATCAAAAGTTAAAAATTTAGGCAACAGCTCGGTAGGATTTCGGAGTAAAAGAAAAATAGTGATCTCCAAACCTTGAGTTTGGCTATTTATAGCCTGTGGAGTTCGGAGGTCCGAACTCCTTCCGAACTCCACGTTCGGTCTCAACTCTTGTCCGAACTCCACCTTCGGCCTGTCCGATACGTGTTCGAACTCTTACTTTGGACCATTCGAAACCTGTCCGATCTTGGACTTCGGACCCTCCGAACTCCAGGTTCGGATGTCCGAACTCCAGGTTCGGATGTCCGAACTTCAGGTTTGGACATTTCCAAAATTTTACAATTTAACCCCTTGAAATTTGATGAATCTTCAAATTGAACCCCCAAAGCCCAAAAGTATTAAGATTTTACAATTTGCCTCAAACTTCGTTCAATTCAATGATGAATTTTCTGAATTCAAATCCGTTTGGTTGTATCCGGCATAATTTTGATTTTTCACTATCGGTTGATCGTAAATAAAACAGAAACAAAATCCTTTTGATTTTTATAAAATCTTCAAACACACCAAAAATCTTTTTGGATTTTTACAAGATTATGCTAAAACACACCTAAAATCTTTTTGAGATTTTTCAGATATTTAAAACAATTAACCAAACATAAATGAAATAACAGAATTAAAACTAATATAACTTAAATTTTTGCGAGAAAGATCCAAACGTGAGATCATATCAGCAAATATGCATCAGACACACTTCAATATCAATTTTAATCAGCATGCAAGTCAAGTTGGCAGCAAATACAACTTTTCAGTTTATTTCAGTTTAGGCAGATCAATTTTTATAGCTTTCTGATATGTTAAGATATGATTTTGCATGCATTGATAATATGATAGCCCACACAATCCGAAATACTGGTAATCTGGCTTATTCTATTTTTGTAATTTTCACAGAATTTTGATTTTCACAGAGATTTATTATCCATGGTGTTTCATGCAAAAATAAAGCAGAACCCTAAACAAACAACAATCAGGTTGGCTGGTAGGCACGCAGAGAAAGTACGATTGTTTAGGAAAATAAGAAATAGAAAATAAAGCAGAAATTGTATAGCCCAACAACAATCAGGTCGGTGCTCCCGCACACGCAGAGAAAGTCCGATGAGTTATGCGAAACACAAAAGAAAATAAAGCAGAACGTCAAATGAACACCAATCAGGTCGATCTTTCGATATGCAGAGAAAGGCCGATCGTTTGACAAAATAAAGAAAATCAAACAAGTTGAAATTTTTGCAAATTGAACGCATGCATACACCAGAACATCTCTTATTATGTTTTTGCTATTTACATTTTTATTTGCCAAAATTACACAACAATCATCATGATGTGCCTCACAATAATCAAGCAGGAATTTTAAGTTTATATCATACTAGCATATATCAGATTTGCCTTCACGCATTTAACTAATCAATCAAGTACCTACAACCTTTATTTTTACTTTATCCATGGTTGATAACACATGCTGATGTAATATCATTTCTCGCTTTGCCGGACCAATTTCTCAATTTTTGATTTTTCAATTTTTTATGCTATTTGCATTTTTCAAATTTTTTATGCTTTTTTCAATTTTTTTATATTTTCTGATTTTCTCCCCCTAAAATACAAAACTCTATTTTTGGATTTTGTAATAAGAAAGGAAACACAACTAAAAATAAACCAAAAGCAAAAAGTGATCAACCGACAGCTACTAAGCTGGAAATTTTTGTATGCCGTTGATCTGCTAAAGATAACGAAAGCGGGTTTTATCAAACGCTTTTGTAAAAAGATCCGCCTTTTGAAAATAAGTATGGATCTTTTGCAGATCAATCAAGGTGTTTCTCAGAACAATCGCAAATGAAATGATAACGGATGTCGATGTGTTTAGTTTTAGAGTGGTGAACGGGGTTTTTGGTAATGCTTATTGCAGCAGAGTTATCTATGTATATGGGAGTAGCAAGAAACTGCAAACCGTAATCCCGCATCTGCTGTTGTATCCATAAAACCTGGGAGCAGCAACTCACAGCTGGTATGTATTCAACTTCTACCGTGGATGTTGCAACGGACGTCTGCTTCTTACACTGCCATGATACTAACCGATCGCCTAAAAATTGACATCCGGCCGTGGTTGACTTGAAATTGATCTTGCAACCGCCGTAGTCTGAATCTGAGTAGGCCGGTAGGTCAAACTTATCATCACGAGGATACCAGATCTCGAGATCTGTGTTACCCTTCAGATAAGCTAGAATCCTCTTGACTGCATTCAAGTGAGAAACCCGAGGTGCTGCTTGGTACCTGGCACTCAAACACATTACAAACATAATGTCAGGTCTACTAGCTGTAAGATACATCAATGAACCTATCATTGCCCTATACCGAGTGGCATCAATTGTTTCACCCTCTTCGTCAGGACAAAGGCCATGCGACAGCTGTATCGGAGTTTCGGGTATACGAACATCTTCAACTTTGAATCGACTCAGAACATCTTTCACATACTTCGTCTGATGTATGAAGATCCCTTTGTTAGGTTGTTGAACTTGTAACCCCAAGAAGAATGACATGTCCCCCATTGAACTCATTTCAAACCTAGTTTGCATCAATTTCTCAAAATCTTTCGATAATTATGCGTTTGAGCTGCCAAATATGATATCATCAACATAAATCTGTACTAAGAGCAAATCCTCCCCCGTTTTTCGACAAAACAAAGTAGAATCAACCAACCCACGCTTGAATCCATTATCTAGTAGATAAGTGGACAAAGTCTCATACCAAGCTCGAGGAGCCTGATGGAGACCATAAAATGCCTTGTCCAACTTATATACCTTCTCCGGATAATCAGGATCGTAGAATCCCGGAGGTTATTTGACATACACTTCTTCTTTTACTTTGCCGTATAAAAAACGCACTATTGACATCCATTTGGAAGACCTTGAATTCACGATGTGCCGCAAATGCCAAAAAGATACGTATCGATTCAATTCTGGTAACCGGTGCGTACACTTCATTAAAATCGATTCCTTCTTCCTGAGAAAACCCTTGCACAACTAAACGGGCTTTGTTACGGACAATCACTCCACGATCATGTCTTTTAGACTTGTAAACCCACTTTGTTCCGCACGGTTCTTTACTATTCACCGGTAAATCAACTAGGTGCCACACACCAAGCTTTTGGAATTGTAACAACTCTTCTTGCATCGCTTCCACCCATGAGCCGTCTTGTAAAGCGTCATCAACATCCTTTGGCTTGATCTGGGATAGAAAGCATGAATGAAAAGCTTCTTCCTAAATACCAGATTCCAGAATTATTAGCAAAGAACTGCTCTCAATTTGATGTCTTGTACGCACTCCTTCATTTAAATCACCAATGATGTTATCCTGCGGATGAATGGTGTTTATTCGGAGCGTCTGATGAATCTGAACAACAACCGTTTCAGCCATATCAGGAACATGATCTTCCTCAAACACCACATTCTCAGTTGAATTAACCGCAATATCACTTGAAGTAGCTTCAACTTGTGGATTGACTTCTTGAACAAGAATCTCAACCTGATCTGACACGGCTTCATGAAATTCGTTATCATCATCAGCCATGATTGTAGAATCATTTGTTGTTTCGGTCAAGTAATCATCAGCAACAGGCACATCCAGCGTAGACAGAGTTTCAATTTTCAGATTCGGAGTTTCATGTTGTAGATTATTATAGACTCGAGTAATATCATCATCAGACATTTCTGGTGTTGATTCAAGTTGTTCAAAAATTGATTTGTAATCGAACATCCAGTCCGGTCCAACACCTTTGGGTGGTAGAGTGTAGGATTGAAAGTCAACATGTAAATACTCTGCCACAGTACCAGTCTGCTTGTTGAATACCCGTTTCTTCTGATTCGAGTAACCGAAAAACAATCCTTCAAAGACCTTATCGTCAAATTGCCCGCAGACTTTAACACGGTACAAGGACACCCAAAAGGCTCCAAATATTTGAGATTTGGCTTACGATTCTTGAGAAGTTCATAAAAAGTCTTCCCAATTCGTTTAACCGTAAGCACTCGGTTTAGCACATAACATGTTGTGTTGACCGCTTCTGTCCAGAAATGTACCGGCAGTTGAGCATCGGCCAACATCGTTCATGTTGTCTCAATAATTGTGCGATTTTTCCTCTCTGCAATGCCGCTTTGCTGAGGTGTATATGACGTACTAAATTCATGTAGGATTCCTTTGTCTAAACAAAACGTCCTCACGGCGGTGTTTTTAAACTCCGTGCCATTGTCGCTGCGAATCCTTCTTACTTTCAACTTATATAACGACTCAAGTGTAGTGATTAGGTTGATAAGGATCCTCGAAGCTTCATCTTTTGAGACCAGAAAATCGACCCATGAAAATCTTGAGAATTCGTCGATCACCACAAGACAGTACCAGTTTCCGGAAATGCTTTGATGATTCACAGGACCAAGTAGATCCATGTGAAGCAGTTCCAACGGAACATCAATAGAGTGGTACTTCTTCAGTGGATGTGATTTTCTATTCCGTTTTCCTTTCTTGCAACTCACACACACATCATTAAAAACAAACTGATGTTTCGGAACCCCTTCTACAAGATCCCTACGCACTAATTCGTTCATTTTCTAATAATGGATGTGACCCATGCGACGATGCCATAGAATGGATTCTTTCTCTGAAGCATTCGACAGAAAACATTGACCCACAACAGTCGTTTTGGCTGAATTCATATCAAGCATGTACAAATTCGAGAAACGCGGTGCTCGTATCACAACAAAATCATCCCGAATCTTGTAACCATGCTTTAGAATCAAAAAATTCACTCCCTGTGAAAGCAGTCGTGTATTGATTATCACATATCTGGGAGACGCTGAGAAGATTGTACTACAATTCCTTGACGTATTCCACTTTATCGAATGTGACCGCACCATTTGACAATTTACCAATACCAGTGACGTGACCTCCTTTGTTACCAGCAAATGTTACTTTTTCTCCATCGAAAGATTTCACATCATGCAATAGGGATATGTCACCAGTCATGTGCCTGGATGCTCTGCTATCAACAACCCAAATATTGTTCATGAGCTGTCGCGAAGATCCCTGCATAAATTAACAAAGATGATTAGTATCGGGATGAACCCAAGCTTGAAGCTTTGGGTCGACCGCCATCTTTAACAAAATCAATGCCAACAGTATAAGAACCCTTAGGTTTCCACTTATCGTTTGAAGAGCATGCAGACCCAAAAGCAGAGTTTTTCAGAATTGATTTAACATTTTCAAAGTCTCATTCTGATTTCTTATCATTTTTATATTTTTGGAAATCCGATGATTCATCATAAAAGTGAACTCTGCCCTTATAGTCCACAAATCTGACTTTCTTTTTAGAACTACCAGAAACAGGTGTTTCAGTCTGATAGCCCTCAGAAACTTCATCAGACTTTTTAGCATCTGATTTATCAGATTTTTGCTTCTTCAACGGACAGTTCCGATATGTATGACCACGGTTTTTACATTTAAAACACTTTCATTTATCAATCACAACTTCCTTAACCATGTCAATCAAAAACATGTTTTTGTTTCTTTGTTTTCAAACCCTTCCAGTTAGAAACATGATGATTACTAACATCATCATAACATCCAGAATCATAACCTGAAACACTATCTGGAATATCACCACGATAAACAAATTGACCCCTAAAGTGTGGATTTCTAGAATAGTAATGATCATCATAATCCTGATATCTGCCCATCCTACCATCATGCCATGGACCAAAATCATTTCTAAATCCATGCTCAACCCACCTTGGACCCCTTCCAAGAATAGGTTGATTTGGTCCATTACCAAACTCATCATAAAAACCATCATCGTTATAAAACTGTGATCTTTTAACATATGGATTTGGTTTTCTGAAATTCGGTTTAATAGATCCATGAAAGTTTTGATTTTGAAAAACCCTTGGTGGCTGAAAAGTAGTTGGTTTAGTTGGTTTCTTGTTGACAGATTTTTGAACCCTATTAACCAACCCAGACTCAGAATTATGATCTGAATGCTCCAAGTCAAGTGTGTCCATTGGTATTATGACTTTACCATTCCCCATCCTAATGGGCACACTCCTCGCATTAGGATCATACTTGGGATCATAACCTCCCGAAAAGATTTTATCAATCAAATTGGGATTGACCATATCTAATGGGAAATCCTTATCGCTATACATCACATCGGAACCTTTCAAGCGATAGGTTACCCATTTTTCAGACTTATCAGTCTTGGCATTCTGAGTTGGTTTGCCAGCCTTAGCCTTTTCAGATTTTGTGACATTAGACGATGAACCTTATTCAAAATGTTTTGGTTTAGATGTAGGCACAAACCCAACTCCACCATTTTTAACCTTTTTTTCCCTCCATAGATTTGCTTCGAGCAATCTGTTTCTATTCAAATTCACTCAATTTCTTAAGCTCAGATTTGATAGTTGAAAAATCATGTCTTAAAATCAAATCGTGATGATCTAGCTTAGAAACAGTTGGACGAGTGGGTTTTGAACTTTCAGTTTCAGTTTCAGACACGAGATCATCAATTTATCAAAGTCCAAAACATTATAAAACAATTCATCAACCGTAGAATCCAAGACATATTTTCCTGTTGAAGTTTTATCAGACTTTGAATCAATTGATTGATGATCATTTTTCTTTCCATGAGATGAAACATCCACTCTTGCATCAGACGAAGGACCATTGTTAATTATTACCAGAGGAGGAACTTGGCTAAACTTACTAGAGTCATTTTCTTTTGCAACATTGTAAAGAAAATTGGTAAATGATGACGGAACTTTAAAAGTGTCAATCTTTTGTTTTAATTCAAAAACTTCAATTTTAATATCTGACACAAGGTTTTGACTGTATGCCAAGTCCTTCTGTGTGGACACGAGCAGTTCAGATTGATTTGAAAAATTCATATTTTTAAGACGCCACTGCTCATGAACAGACAACAATTCCTTCTTGGTTCCTTCCCATCTTTCTTTGTAGATATTCATATCAGATCTTGCTACTGATAAAAGATCATTCAATTTGGTCTTTTCATCTAAGAGCGTACTCTTAGCAGTAGCAAACTGATCACATGATTCACACATAGGAGGATAAGAAACTACCTTTGATGTATCGGCCATTAAAGCAACCGATTCCTTGATGTTGTTTATTTTCAAAGTACCAACCTCCTGCTTCAAGTTATTGTTTTCATCAGACAATTTTTGCATTTCTTTCTGTAATGTGATCATCTTATCAGCAATTTCGAAAACATTTTGCTGAGCCTTCTCATATTGTTGCTTCAATGGGAGACTCTTTTCATACAAATTTTCAAAATCATTTGTTGTGTCTATTGCCTTAGCATTCGCAGCTTCGCATTCTTTGATCAATGCTTCCTTCTCTTCAGTTAGAACTTCAATTTGCTTTTCCAACAAGAGAATAGCATCAGATTTAATGTTCTCAGACATTGAATTTTCCATGAAAGCAAATTTTTCTTTAAGAAGAGACTGATTATCATCCACTGAGTTTGACACATTTGCTTCATCACGGTTTCCAACACTAACTTCACCAATTGCTTCTTCATGCACTTCATCACCATCTTGGGTAGACTCAATGATGGTATCTTCATCCGGCACATGTTGAACAATCAAAGCAGATGAATCAGCAAATTGGTTACCCCAATTATAAGTTTTGTCTTCTTGAGACACTAGGGCTTTAGTATTTTCAGATTTAGGATTTGAGTTTGAAGAACTCCCTGAATTCGAAGCAATGTTGGTTCTAGAAGTATTTGTCTTTGGAGCAAACTTTTGATATTCCTCCTTCTTGGGTTGAGAGCATTCTCGAGCAAAGTGTCTAAAATTAGAACAATTATAACACCTCACTTTAGACTTATCAAAACCAATTCGATTTCCCTAATTAAGATCTTTCCTTCCAGTTTTCTTCAGAAATCTCTTGACCCGTCTAGCAAGCATGGCAACTGCCAGTTAATATCCATAAGCTCCAGATCATCCGGATCAACTTGATCATAACACTCTTCTGTTAATTCTGCATTGCTCACCTTCCCAGTAATAACCCCATAGTACGATCACGCCAAAGCAGACACAAGAGCCATATAATCTTCCGTCGTTGTAACCGACATGGCCATCTTGCTTGTGTTCATCAGGTTACTTGCCGGAATTGAGACATTACATCCTCCAGATCCATAATTGTATTCATAATTGTTTGAACTCATTCCATTTCCTGAACTTGAGACATTTCCAGGCAAATTTCCAGCTACAAATGCAGTTGCTGGTGCGGAACTTGCCGCTTTACCAGATTTTGCCCCAAATCGTTGCAGCATTCGAACCATAGTAAACTTCAGGATTTTGGACCTCGGCAGGTGTTGTATTCACATTTTTCATTTCTAAATATCTCGCTTGTAACTTACCCAACAGCTTCACAAATGTTAACGTCGAGTAATCTTTATCATTTGTAATTATCAAGACATACGGTTCCCATTTTGATGGCAAACCCTCGAGAAATTTTTCTTTAAGTTCCTCATCGTTCTTCTTAATCTGAACGAACAGTATCCATCTCAGATAACAGATGACAATATCTTGAGATCAATTCAGGAACGCCTTCACCATCAAAATGTTTAAAGTTATCAAACTCCTTGTTGAAGACCTTCCTCTTACTCTTTTTGTATTGATCGTCACCTTCACATCGTTCCTTCAAAGTTGTCCATAATTCATGATAATCTTTACAACTTTTAAAATGATGCAACAACTCTTTCGGTAATGCTTGAGTTAGAAGACCGTAGGCCTTTTGTTCTCTCGTGTAGTCAGTTTTCTGATTTAGATCTAGATTTCTTTGCATTATGGGTACGTTGTTGACACCAACTGGATAAACATACGGCGCATCCATAGCAATCCATAGATCAAGATCTGTAGTTCCAATATACGCCTCGAACCGCTTCTTCTAGTTATAGTAGTCTTCAAACTTGAGCAATTTGGGTACTTTCTAAGTAGTCCCAATCTCATTATCGTAGTTCAACAACGTCTGCATTTGAGACTGAATAGCAGCGAATGCTTGGAATTCCGACATTTTGAAAATTTGAATTTTCTGATTGGTCTGAACTCCTCACGAACTCTAATGAACCTCTGAACTTGCTCCGAACTTAGTCCGAACTTGATTACACTGTCCGAACGTGTCCGAACTCTTCACGAACTTAGACTTTCTGAACTTGTATCCGAACTCCTACCGAACACTAGATGTCTGAACTCCTATAGTGAATAACACCAAACTCTCTCAGAACCAGTTCCGAACTCGGTCCGAACTCTCTCCGAATGTGTTCCGAACTCTCACCGAACAGAAAAAGGACCGAACTCTAATCCGAACTTCAGGTCTCGGAGCGGTTATGGCGAACTTGGGGTTCGGACAAACGAGAATTTTTGAAAAAAAAACTTGAAACTCACAGAAAAACTAAAACTCTCGAGCTCTGGACGATCAATCAAATGAAAAACAGCAGAAACAAGGAATTTGAACGTGAAGCATGGCAGATTTTCAGAAACAAAGCTTTAGAGATGAAAAACACGATGAAAAACGAGTTTTTAACCACACAATTGACCAAATCGAACTGAGCAATACCAGATAGCTCTGATACCACTTGAAAACGCATGAGCGTACGGATCGTGTTCAGTTCGACCTCAATTTGATAGTTAAACGACAACAATCCGTGTAAATATAAAGTTCAATCTCTCATTCAATAGCAAGTACGAAATACAGAGAGAATCAGAACTGTTTACACCTTACAAAACACACACTATTGTAAAAACATATTCCAGAAAACTAAGCTATCAACCTATTTATAAACACACTGCCGTCCGAACTACTCAGTTGGTCCGAACCCTAGGTTTGGCCTCGGTTCGGCCTGGGTTCGGCCAGAGTTCGGCCAGCAGAACTAATGTTGATATCTTAAAGTCTTCAAATGCTTTGTCTGATCCAGCATGTTGCCACACGATGTATCAACAGATCTGAAGGAGTTTAAATTTAAAAAATAGAAGCAGATCTGATATGTACCATTTGGAGAAAGGAAGGCTCGATCGATCGGAAGAGAGAGGCAGTGATAGACCTAATCAGGAAGAGAGAGGTCACCAATTTCACGATTTGATGAACAATTTCACGATCTGATTGTGAAAGATGGGTGGATTAAGGGATATGTAAAAGCAAGGGGAGAAAGAAGAAGAAAAGCTTACCGGATGTGGGGTGTTGATGAGCGGGAAACACCATTTAGGGAATTTTTCTGCAAAGAGTATTTTCTCCTTACTGACTGGCCCTTGTGAGATTGGATCTCAACATCTCATTTAACATTAAAATTAAGATTTTATTCTTCAAATCCTTCTACCTAATGCAACAAATCTTGTACATTTCTTAATATTTATTAATGTATTATATTAATGTATTATATATGTATATATATATATATATATCTATTACTATATATAATGCATATTGGTTCTGAGGGTATTTTCGTCATTAAATTTCCTTAATTTTAAGACGTGTACAAATGGTTAAACATAAAATACAAGTTTCTAAAGCATCACATTTAAACCTTCTAAACCATCTGACAATATATATGAGGTTATATATGTAAATCACCCCTTGCCACCCACCTCCATCAGTCACCTTCTCTCTCGATAGTAGCATTTCTCTCGAAATACCCCTTGCGACCCACCTCCACTAGTCATCTTCAAAACTTTTATGCATAGAACTCAAAGGTTGCGGCCAGATTTGAAGTTCTAGTTCAAACTTGAAATTTGAATCAGATCTAATCCGACGCTTTCTCTCTCTCTCTTTCTCTCAAACACTCTTTCCTCTTTATTTGAATCAGGTTCTTGCATAATCGATATCACATGTATCCAGTCTTCACATTTTCTTTCATCTACGCTTTCTCCATTTCACACGCACTTCTTCCTTTCACTGTCAAACAAAATCACCGGCAGAACAGAGAACATCAGTAATTGATTTGGATCTAGAGCACTCACAGGTAGGTCGTTCGGTTGAAGTTTGATGGCCTTTGTTTCAGATTTCGGAGTTGCTTATAAGGATTCGAGGATGTTTCCTATATACGACGAGTGTTTTACCAATTAAGTGGCTTTTACTTTCTTATTCCTCTACCCGCCACCAAAATATAGGGCTGGGAAGAAGATCCAGATTGTGAGTTGTGATTTCTGAAAAGTGACATAGTTTTTTAGTTTGGGGTTTTGATTATTTGTTTTTGGATAGTGATTTCAGATCTACAATATCATGGCTAATGACCCGATTTATTATATTTAACTGTTAAGATTTTTTGCAGGGTTTTATTTAGTTTCGGTTGTATCTACTGTTTTGGCTAAAAATTACTTAAGCAAGATTAGTAAAATTTGAACCAAATATGAATGTGAGGTTCGGTGCCTAGGATTTATATATGAAAACAGTTTGAAGAAATCCTGGGATAACAGTAGAATTCCAGGGACACACAACTAAAATCCTTGGTAAAAAGTTAGGTTTGCTTATGAAATTCGTTGAAAAACTTAGCAACACAAATGCAACCTGAAATGCAAGTAGGAACACCGAGAATTTTACTAGGAAAAAGCCCTTAGCCCTTAGATGTCTCTAAGGCGCCGCCGGCATAAAAACCCCGGGTAGCGATAACACACGCTACCAATTTATTGATCACGTAAAAAGCTTGAATACAATGAGTTCGCAGAGAAATAAGTACGAGAATACAATGAGTAAAGCTCGAATGAGCTGAAAAATAAGTCTAAGGGTCCTATTTATACTCCTAGATCTTCAACAACTTCTCCGATATTCCAGGGATCTTTCTCTTAACGTCTCTTTCAGTTAGTTGACCGAATCTCCAGCCAACAACCTTTGACCACGTGCTAAATGAATCTCTAGCTTCTTTTATTCGACCGTTGGGAGACTTCGTCAACCTGTCTTCACTTAGATAAAGGCACAAAATACGTTAGTAACAATGTCCTAGCATGCAGGGTCATCTATACATGCTGGGTCATTCGTAGAATAAGGATGACCTTGGATTAGACTCATCCTGGATCATAATAATGCGTAACCAGAATAAAATAAAATGAATATGGACTTTCCTGGATTACAGCGACATCCTGGGACATTACCTTACTCCTGATACATTCAGGGTCATTTGAACGTTACCTGTTAAATTCTGGGTTATACAATTCCTGGGTCACTCCTGTCCTTGGCCTTTACCTGCACCCTGGATTATCAGCCGAGAATTCGGGGTATAACATCTACTCATAGAACACAATGTTTTTTTTTGTTATATGATATGTTTGAACATTAAAATATGAGAAAAGTTTTGTTCATTTTTTATTCTAAAATCAAAATATTCTCTGCAGTTTGTTCATGTAGGTCTCCCTGTGGATTGTGTCTCATTACTATTATCCAGGGCATTGTTTACATGGTTAAAACCTCAAACGGAATGTTGCAAATCTTCTTAACCACATCAAACTTTTTCTTAAATGGTTATTAAATGTCTGTTCTTATGTCGTTATCTAATTAGGTTACAGGTTGCAGAAGCAAAATTTCATCATGTACATTTTTCGCTCAAATGTAGTCATGTTTTAAATGATAGCCGATGTTCTAAATTGAAATTCAAATTCATTTACTCGAAATATATTGAATAATGTAGAGAATTTTTTTGTTTCTGCCACATGATACACATCATCATGTGGATAGAATTTAAATGCATCTATCAGTACATGACATGACTTTCTTGAATTTAGTAGCGAATAGTTGTTTTAAATTGAGGAAGGTCAACAATTTATTGCAGCCCTCACACAAAACCTTCATGATCAAGAAGAAGCTTGTGAAGATGAAGCTTGGGGAGAAGATGGGGCAGAATAGGCCAGTTCCTCACTGGATGCATGCGGACTGACCATAAGGTAAACACACACCACAAACATGATTTGACATATATAACTGAAGCTACTGTGATTTCACTTTTATTATGTTTTTGACGTGATTACAAGTCTTTTTATAACTGATCGATGATATATTCTGATTCTTTTTCTGGTTTATATGATTAAAATTTCAAAAAGCAACAGAAAATTTTGTTTTGGATGAACAAATAAAGATCTGGGAAGATCACAAATCATCACTAATTGCAGTATTGAGACCATATGATGGCCTTCCTGTCACCTCTGTTACATTCTTGACTGCTCCACATCGCCCGGATCATATCATTCTCATCACTGATGAAGATTTTATTCAACATACATTCTTCTACTATCCTTCACATACATCAGTGATGAGAATGATGTGATTCGGGCGATGTGGAGCAGTCAAGAATGTAACAGAGGTGACAAGAAGGCCATCATGTGGTCTCAATACTTCAATTAGTGACGACTTGTGATCATCATCTTCATCGCAGCTCCCTCCCCATCTTTAGCGGTTATGAATTTCTTGTTTGTTTGAAATCGCATCCAGTTCCCAGGTTTGATCTTCATCTCCATTGGTGCCTGTTTCTTCATTTGAACCTTGATTAGGTGTGATTTTCAGCGAATAGCAGCGGTTGTGAGCCTTCGTCATCCAGGTAAAACCATCGCTCTCACTTTTGTGATTCAATTTGGGGAAACCCAAGAAACATTTGATTTTATGTCTAGACTCCTTCAATTTCCAGTCTCCTGAAATTATGTCAAACAAAAACATATTGAGTACGGTTTTAAAAATATGTTAACTCATGTATTCGGTTGTGCAAATATGTTTACAGATTTGAGTTGTACATACAAAAATGGAATTAAGCCAGTTACTTCAGCATTATTAACTCATTTGGTTGGGTACATATAGTTTTATTATGCACATCTCAAATATGTGTTATTTATTCATTTTAAACCCTCTGTGCTGAAGGAATGAACTGATTCGATCTTTGATGATTTCTTTGGCTTTGATTTGGGGTTACAACTTTGATTTTTCATTGATTGGCATAGATTTTTAGTAAATTTATGGAATTTCAGGTTTAGGTGCTGAAGACTGTTGGTTGTGATCCCGGACAAGTAAAGGTATGATCTGATCCCGTCTTCGTGATCCCTGCTGGTGTTGTACGAAAATATTTGGCCAAATTATTGTTTTAATTGTATTGGTATTGAGATTTTTTATTTGTAACTGAAATTAATCAAAGGTATGTATCATCCCCCATCTAATCTTATCAAAAGGTATGTAGCATCATGGATGTTCTTCATCTTTAAGTGAAACTATTATAGCATTGTATGTATCTGCGCAGCCATTATAATATGCTTTGTAATGCTTTCTTTCAGCAATTTTGGCATCGTATGTATGTTTTCACAAGATCATTTGGGATGTTGTTCATCAGGTAAACTTTAAGTAATTTTTCTATTATGGTTCTACTAAAAGAGAGGTGAATGTTCATGATGCTTTTGGCGCAGGACAAAGTATACAAGCATCTCTGCTGGCCTAGGTAATAATTAAATATTTAAAATTGCAGTTTTGAAAGGGATTATCACATTTAATATTTTAATTCAACATTTAATCATTTGAAACACTCAAATTGCAATTTTCTATCATTTAGACAAAACCACTGAAGCATTGGCCAAGACTACATAACATTTGGCTACACATGATAATGCAAATGGTGGTTGCTCATGTTGGGCGTTGTGTTGATGGCTGCCTTGATGATCTTGAAAAGATCACAAAGGTGGTGTATATGTTTTCATTTGGTTTTTTTTTTAAATGACTAATAATCACATTGGTTTTAAAGATGAAACTTGATTGAGTTGGAAATTGCATCCTAAGTAACAAGTGATTATTTACTTGCTCAGATTGCTTGAGAAATGGTGACTAGACCAAGAAATTCAAGATTAGAATTTGCTACAAACATATCAGATAATACTAATGGAGAACTCATAAAATACATGGTTGAGTTGCATGTAAGGGCACTCCTATATAAGATATAGTTTGATTATAATATCTACAATAACTTTTTGGTAGTGTCTTTTATTATAATATCTATAATAATCTTCACAGCAACTTTTAATAGTGTTTTTGTTATGTTGACCCATATTCCGATCTTTCTTGATAGGTTCACGGAGCATGGCGATAGATGCTTAGAATTGCAGCCTACCCGCTATTCTTCAGTTTTCATTGATGCTGCTTTTCCCTGAATCACCTTGCTAGCTTTAAAAGAAACTAAGAAAGTAATTTTTTATTTTATTTTAACTTTCTTATGAACTGCTTTACCATCATTTGTGTGTGTACAAATATTTTAGATCTTATTCTTTTTTATTTAGAGGAGTACTTCAGAGGATATTTCCATGCTTTCAAAGATTTATGAACCTGATAGGTTAAAGAATGAACTCCATCAGCTTTCTGCTGCCTTAGAGGGAGAACGCAGAGGCCAAAAATCTGTAAGATACAAAGATGTTTTCAAAATTAAAAAAAATCAGAATTGCATTTATAGCTGGAGCTGGTCTGGATCTTAAGGGTGCGGTAACAAATTGGGAAAATGGGCAGGTTTGGGTGGTTAATGGGTTAAAATGGTTAGTCATACATGCCGACCAATAATTTGATAGAGAGGGGATTTGCGGAAGTTGGTTTTTCACATCATTTATCTGGTAATACAAATATAATCCCATAATTTATGAGCGGAATACTCAGCTTCAAGCGGAAGAAGCAATTTTGTCAGCTAGCGAATATTCCGGGTGAACTCGATTATCCACCAGATAATGAATTCAACCGGACTTTTCCTAAGATGTCTTTTCAGCAAATCCAATCCTGCAAAAGCTTCTCGTTTGCTTCTAAATCTATCCAAGCCGCTCTCCAAAAGTAGTATGATGCTGATCACACGCAAGTTATTCCAATTTTCGAAGTTTATGCTTTTGGTAGTTTATATTTGACTTTGTATTAAACGGTTTAGATTAGATCGTTTGAGATCAATGGCTGTGATTGATCTCATCTCACTATATATAGCATAGTTAGCTCTTAGTTTTACACACGGTTCTTGATTACCTTGTAATAGTGTAACTTTGAGTTAATGCAAATAGTGCCGAGTATTTCTTACTTCGTTGTTACTATACTTATGCAAATCAAACACTACCTAATACAATAGAACTAAATTCTGCTAGAGTAAAGTGAAGTATAACTTTAATTCCACAGGGTTATATTTACATGTAGAGGGTTCTTGTTTTAGTTTAATCATAATTATTAATGATCCTACAAGTGGTATTAGAGCCATCAGGAGTGAACATTGGTGGTTTGTTGGAACTGCCGTTTGAAGATCTAAATTAGGTCACTCATTTTGAAAATTTTAGAAAGAAAATAATAACAAAGCTTGTAAAGTAGACAAGTAGAGTATCAACTTTGAAGCACTGAAAGTCTTCAAAGTGGGAGCCAAAGCTCAGATACAACTTGTACCTGGAAACTCAGGATGCCTGGTACCTGGAAACTCAGGATGGAAGGGTTTGTTAGGATTTTAGACCGTCGTATTTGGATATCTTTTACTGAAGGTCCTTACTCACCCATGGTTGCATCTGCTGATAATGCAGAAGTCAAAATACCTAAACCTTTAGAAAAATATATTGATTCTGACTATGCTGCTCTCGAATTTGACTATAAGGCATATTGGACTCTATAGGACGCACTTCCTAATTCCATTTTAAGTGGGTTTAAAGGATACAAAACTGCATTTGACCTGTGGAATGCCTTAAGTGAAATGTATGAAGGAACCAATGAAGTAAGAGAAAACAAGAAAGATGTCTTAAAACAGAAATATGAGAACTTTACTTTCAAAACTGGTGAATTAATGAAAAACCAGTACTTAAGATTTGTTTCCCTACTTGATGAACTGCAAAAGGTAGATGTAAAACTAGACCAGGTTGATGTAAACATAAAATTTCTACGTTCCTTGCCCTCTGTGTGGATAGTTTACACTGTTAGCATCAGGGAATGTAAGAAGTTGAAAAAGATGAGACTTAGTGAACTTCATGGCATACTCAGTGCTTATGAAATGGAACTAAACCTTAAATAAAACTCATCTTCTGAGTCAACTCAGCTGTTTTCAACTGCACTAGTAACTACCGATTTTCACAATCAAAGATCTTCAAACTCATCATCATACCAGTCACCTATTGTCAGTTTCCCTGAGACACCAAGGTGTAAAGAGAGTTTTTCAAACACGTTTCACAATTCTCATAATGCTCATGTAGCAACTGACTCATACCAAGGTTTCATTCGTGAAGATCTTGAGTGTATAAGTGCTGATGATTTGGAAGAAATGGATATTTTGACCCAACTTGCCATGGTGTCTGTCAGGGCTCAAAAGGCGCTCACATAGGCCTAGACAAAAGTAAGTGAAATGCTACAACTGTCACCAACTTGGTCATTTTGCAAGAGAATGCCCACAGCCAAGAAGAGAAGGACAGAACCAGGGTCATGTCAAAATGAAGAATCATGGTGGAAACAACTCTAACAACAACAATTCTGGTCACAACTCAGGTCATCAACCTACCCCACGTAAACCAACCTGAATTCAAAACCACCAAAATATGGTTGCTGCTGTTGCCAATCAAACCTCATGTGTTGAATGGGAAGATTTTGTTGCTGAGTTTGAGCCAATAAATCATGCTATTTAAGGGCCAAACAAGACTCCACTTCAGATATGGTAAATTCTATTCCTGAAAGAGTTTTAGAAAACCTATGCAGCCCTGCTTGAATTGAACAAGTGGCAAAGTACAAAAATCGGAACACTTATTTGATTGATGAAGTTCAAACTATTGATACATTATGTGGCAACGAGCTGGATCAGAAAAAGAGTTGAAGACTTGAAGATTAAAACCTAGTTTGTTGTTGGCCGAACTCTAGCCGAACCCTGGCCGAACCTTGAGGTTCGGACAAACCTAGGAGTTCGGCCGACCGATGTCTATGTATAGGTTGTAGTTGTGTCTTTTGTAACTAGTTTTTCAGTAGAGTTCTGAGCGAGTGTTTAGCAACTGTGTGTTTTGTGTTTTGATTCTCTCTGTAATCTATTACGAGTTTAATGAGAGATTGAGCGTTTTCAAGTGGTATCAGAGCATTTTCAAGTGGTATCAGAGCTTTCTGGTATCGTTTGGTTCAATTTTGGTTCAATTGTGTGATTCAAAACTCGTTTTTCATCTTCGTTTCTGAAAAACTGCGTCAAAAACATCATGATTTACGTTCAAATTCCTTGTTTCTGTCCGTTTTCGTTCGATTGATTGTCCTGAGCTCGAGTGGTTGTGTTTTTCTGTGAGATTCAAAATTTTCCGAAATTTCCTCGTTCGGCCGAACCTCTAGTTCGGTGTAACCGCTCCGATCCTGAAGTTCGGAGTGAAGTTCGGACATCATTCTCGTTCGTTGAGAGTTCGGAGCTCACTCGGAGGGAGTTCGGTGAGATTTTTGCTTCGGTGAGAGTTCGGAGGTATATCCGTGAGGGTTCAGAGGTAGATCGGTGAGAGTTCGGAGGTTTGATTGTGTTTCAAGGAAGACTGAGAGTTCAGAGGACGTTCAAACTATGTTTTTAAGTTCGGAGCAGGTTCGGAGCACGTTCGGAGTTTAATACAGGTTCCGAGCACGTTCGGACCAATCAGAAACTTGAAACTTTTCAAGATGTCGGATTATTAAGCGTTTGCTGCGATCCAGTCACAGATGCAGACTTTATTGAATTACGACAATGAAATTGGGACTACCCAGAAAGTTCCAAAACTTCTCAAGTTTGAAGATTATGCAAATTGGAAGAAAAGGTTCGAAGCTTACGCTCGAACGACCGATCCGGACTTATGGATTGCTTTGGATGCACCATACGTGTATCCTGTTGGAGTAAACAATGTGCCTATAATGCAAAGAAACCTGGATCTTAATCAAAAGACTGATTTCACAAGAGAACAAAAAGCATATGGTCTTTTAACTCAAGCACTTCCTAAGGAGTTGCTACATAGTTTAAGAGTTGTAAACATTATCATGAATTGTGGACGACAATAAAAGAATGGTGTGAAGGAAACGAACAATACAAGAAGAGTAAAAAGAAAGTTCTAAACAAGGAGTTTGATAATTTCAAACATTTTGATTGTGAAGGCGTTGGGGACTTAAGGAAAAATTACTTGAAGGTTTTCCATCAAAGTGGGAATCATATGTGTTATTGATTATGAATGATAAAGATTATCCAGATTTGACATTTGTGAAATTGGTGGGTAAGCTGCAAGCAAGAGACTTAGAGATGAAAAATGTGAATACAACACCTGCAGAAGTCCAGAATCCTGATATGTACTATGGTTCAAACGCGGCAACAATTTCGGGTAAATCGGGTAAAATGACAAGTTCTGTACCAGCAACGGCCTTCGTAGCTGGAAATTTACCTGGAAATGTGTCTAACTCAGGAAATGGAATGGGTTCAAACAGTTATGAACACAATTATTGTTCTGGATGGTGTAACGTCTCGATTCCAGCAAGTAACCTGATGAATACTAGTAAGATGGCCATGTCGGTTACAACGACAGAAGACTATATGGCTCTTGTATCTGCATTGGTATCATCATATTATGGGGTTATAACTGGTAAGGTAAGTAATGCAGAACTGACTGAGGAGGATTATGATCAGGTTGACCCGGATGACTTTGAGCTGATGGATATTAACTTGCAATTTGCCATGCTTGCGAGACGGGTGAAGAGATTTTTGAAATAGACTAGTAGAAAAGACCCGAATTCTGGAGGAAGAATTGGTTTTGACAAGTCAAAGGTGAGGTGTTATTATTGTTCAAATTTTGGACACTTCACTTGGGAATGATCTCAACCTAAGAAGCAAGAATACCAATGATTTTGAGAACTTATATCAAAAGAGTCTTCCATTGAAGCAACAATAAGAGAGGGCTCAGCAAAAGGTTGTGGAGATTGCTGACAAGATGATTGCACTACAAAAAGAAATGTAGAAATTGACTGATGAAAACAAAAGTCTGAAGCAGGAGGTTGGTACATTAAAAAGAAACAACATCACAGAATCGGTTGCTCTTATGCCCGATACTTCTAAGGTAGTTTCTTATCCTCCGATGTGCAAATCTTGTGATGAGTTTGCTACCGCTAAGAGTACACTCTTAGATGAAAAGACAAAACTAAATGATCTTTTATCGGTAGCAAGATCTGATAAGAATATTTATAAGGAAAGATGGGAAGGAACCACTAAGGAGTTGTTGTCGGTTCATGAGCAGTTACGTTTATAAAAATTTGATTTTTCAAACCAATCTGAACTGCTTGTGTCCACACAAAAGGACTTGGCTGATAGTCAAAAACTTGTTGCAGATCTAAAAATTGAGATTTTTGAACTAAAAAAAAGATTTGTTCTGTTGAAGTTTCATCATCGTTTACCAATTTTTTTTACAAGTCTGAAAAGGAAACTAATTCTGGTAAACTGAGCCAAGTTCCCCCTCCTGTCATTATAACCAATGGTCATTCAATAGAGGAAAAAGTGGAAGTTTCTTCTCATGACAAGCAGAGTAATCAACAATCAATTAATTCGAAGTCTGACAAAACTTCAACCAAAAAATCTATCTTGGATTCTACGGTTGATGAGCTGTTTTATGATGTCATATATGATAAAACTGATGACCTCATATCTGAAACAGAAATTGAATGTTCGAAACCCACTTCTTTAAATGTTTCTAATCTAGATTATCAAAATTTGATTTTAAAACATGACTTTTCAACCATCAAATCTGAGCTGACAAAACTGAGTGAGTTTGAACAGAAACAGATTGCTAGAAGCAAGTATGTTGAAGGTAAAAAGGTCAAACATGGTGGAGTTGGGTTTGTGCCTCCAGCCAAAACAAAATCTTTTGAAAAAGGTTCTTCCTTTAAGGCTTCAAAACCTGAAAAAGCCAAGGCTGGCAATCCCACTCCGAAAACCAAATTTGACACATCTGAAAATTGGGTGACCTATCGCTTAAAAGGTTCTGATAAAATCTATAGTGATAAATATTTTCCTTTGGATATGGTCAATCCCAATTTAATAGATAAAATCTTTTCGGGGAAGTATGATCCTGCTTATGATCCTAAGGTGAGGAGTGTGCCTATTAAGAAGGGAAATGGAAGTATCAATGTAATGGACACACTTGATTCTGATTCTGAATCTGGGTTGGTTAATAGGACGCAAAAGTCTGTTCAAAAATCTGTGAAGAAGAAACCAATTAAATCAACTTTACAGTCACCACCAAGAGTTTTTCACAAACAAATGCAACCAAATTTCAGAAAACCTAGTCCTTATGTCAAAAGGTCACAATTTTACAATGATGAGGGTTTTTATGATGAATATGGTTGTGGACCAAATCAACCTATTTTTGGAAGGTGTCCAAAGTGGGTTGATCATGGTTGTAAAAATGATTTTGGCTCATGATTTGGTGGGAGGAGAGACAGATATCAAAATAATGAGGATCATTTTTATTCTGGAATCCAAATGTTAGAAGTCAATTTATGTATCGTGGTAATGTTCCAGAAAGGGTAACAGGTTATGAGTCTGGATGTAATGATGATTCTGGAAATCATCGTGTGTCTAACCGAAAGGGTTTGAAACCCAAGACACCAAAACAACAAAAACTTGTTGTTAAGTCCAATGTGGATGGTGACACGATTGAAAAAGCTTTGATTGATAAACGAAAATGTTTTAAATGCAAAAATCGTGGTCATACATATCGGATTTGTCCATTGAAGAAGCCCAAATCTGACAAGTCTGATGCAGAACAATCTGACGAAATGATCTGAAGGATATCAGACTGAAATACCTGTTTCCAAAAAGAAAGTCAGATTTGTGTATTATAAGGGTAGAGTTCATTTTTTTGATGAGTCATCTGAATTTCAAAAACATAAAACTGAAAAAGAAATCAGAAAAATGATTCTGGAAAAATTAAATCAATTCTTAAAAACTCTACTTCTGGATCCAAAGGCTCTTCAAGTGATGCATGGAAACCTAAGTGTTCTTCCATGGCTGGTGATGATTTTGTGGAAGATGACGGTCGACCCAAAGCTTCTAGCTTGGGTACGTCCCGAAACTAATCTTCTGTTTTAATTTATGCAGGGATCTTCGCGACAACTCATGAACAACATTTGGGTTGTTGATAGCGGAGCTTCTCGGCACATGACTGGTGATATCTCTTTGTTGCATGATGTGAAGTACTTCGATGGAGGTAAAGTTACATTTGCTGGAAACAAGGGAGGTCAAGTCACCGACATTGGTAAATTATCGAACGGTGCAGTCACATTCGAGAAAGTTGAGTACGTCAAAGAATTGGAGTACAATCTTCTTAGCGTCTCCCAGATCTATGAGAAGCAATACACAACTGCTTTCACGGGGAGTGAATGTGTGATACTGAAGCCTGAGTACAAGATTCCAGATGAATTTGTTGTGATGCGAGCACCTCGTTTTTCGGATTTGTATATGCTCGACATGAATTCAGCCAAAACAACTGTTGCGGGTCAATGTTTTTTTATCGAAAGCTTCAGAGAGAGATTCCATTCTATGGCATCATCGCATGGGTCACATCCATTATCGCAAGATGAACGAGTTGGTGTGTAGGAATCTTGTTGAAGGGGTTCCGAAACAGCAATTTGTATTCAATGATGTGTGTGTGAGTTGCAAGAAGGGAAAGCAGAAGAGAAAATCACATCCACTGAAGAAGTATCATTCCATTGAAGTCCCGTTGGAATTACTTCACATGGATCTATTTAGTCCTGTGAATCGTAAAAGTATTTATGGGAATTGGTATTGTCTTGTGGTAACCGATGAATATTCAAGATACTCATAGGTTGATTTTCTAGTTTCTAAAGATGAAGCTTCAAGAATTCTTCTCAACTTGATTACTACTCTTAAATCATTATATAAGTTGAAGGTACGAAGGATTCGCAGTGACAATGGCACGGAGTTTAAGAATTCTGCCGTGAGGACTTTTTGTATGGAGAAAGGCATCGTACATGAATTCAGTACGCCATACACACCTCAGCAAAACGGCGTGGCAGAAAGAAAGAATCGTACAATCATTGAAACAACACGAACTATGTTGGCCAATGCTCAATTACCGGTTCATTTTTGGACGGAAGCGGTCAACATGGCATGTTATGTGCTTAACCGAGTGCTTACGGTTAAACGAATGGGGAAGACATGTTATGAACTTCTCAAGAATCATAAGCCGAATCTTAGTTATTTGGAGCCGTTTAGGTGTCCATGTACCGTGTTAAATTCTGCAGGCAAGTTTGATGAAAAAGTCTCTGAAGATTTGTTTGTTGGTTACTCACATCTAAAGAAACGGGTATTCAACAAGCAGACTGGTACTGTGGAAGAATACTTACATGTTGATTTTCAATCATACACTCTACCGCTCAAAGGTGTTGGACCGGACTGGATGTTCGACTACAAATCTATCATTGAACATCTTGAATCGACACCAGAAATGTCTGATGATCAGCTTACTCGAGTTTATATTGATCTTCAAGACAATACTCCGGTTTTGAATATTGAAACTCAACCGACTCCGGAAGTGCATTTTGCTGATAGTTACTTGACAGAAACATCAAATGATTCGACAATTATGGCTGACGATATGTCTTCTAATGATGATAACGAATTTCATAAAGCCGTGTCACATCAGGTTGAGATTCCTGTTCAACAATCTAATCCACAAGTTGAAGCGACTACAAGTGATGCTACGGTTAATTTGACTGATAATGTGGTGATTGAGGAAGATCTCATTCCTGGTATGGCTGAAACGGTTGTAGCTCCAATTCATCAGACACTCCGGATAAACACCATTCATCCGCAAGATAATATCATAGGTGATTTAAGTGAAGGAGTGCGCACGAGACATCAAATCGAGAGCAGTGCATTATTAACTATTTTGGAATCTGGAATTCAGGACGAAGTGTTTCATTCATGCTTTCTATCCCAGATCGAGCCTAAAGATGTTAAGGAAGCTTTGCTTGATGGCTCGTGGGTGGAAGCAATGCAAGAGGAGTTGCTACAATTTCAAAAGTTGGGAGTGTGGCATCTAGTAGATTTACCAGCTGGAAGCAAGGAACCGTGCGGAACACGGTGGGTCTATAAATGCAAAAGAGATGATCGCGGAGTGATAGTCCGTAACAAAGCCCGTTTGGTTGTGTAAGGGTTTTCTCAGGAAGAAGGAATCAACTTTAATGAGGTGTATGCACCGGTTGCCAGAATTGAAGCAATACGAATCTTTTTGGCATATGTTGCACATCGTGGATTCAAGGTCTTCCAGATGAATGTTAAGAGTGTGTTTTTATACGAAAAAGTCAAAGAAGAAGTGTTTGTCAAGCAACCTCCGGGATTTTTCGATCCTGATTATCCGGAGAAGGTATATAAGCTGGACAAGGCACTTTATGGTCTCCATCAGGCTCCTCGAGCTTGGTATGAGACGATCTCCACTTATTTACTCGACAATGGATTCAAGCGTGGGTTGTTTGATTCAGCATTATTTTGTCGGAAAACGGGGGAGGATCTGCTATTAGTACAAATTTATGTGGATGATATCATTTTTGGCAGCTCAAACGAACAATTATCGAAGGATTTCGAGAAATTGATGCAAACCAGGTTCGAGATGAGTTCAATGGGGGAGATATCGTTCTTCTTGGGCTTACAAGTTCAGCAATCTGACAAGGGAATCTTCATACATCAGACGAAGTATGTGAAAGATGTTCTGAGTCAATTCAAAGTTGAAGATGTTCGCATTCCTGGAACTCCAATTCAGCTATCGCATGGCCTTTGTCCTGACGAAGATGGTGAAACAGTAGATGTCACTCGGTATAGGGCAATGATAGGTTCATTGATGTATCTTACAACTAGTCGACCTGATATTATGTTTGCTGTATGTTTGTGTGCCAGGTACCAAGCAGCACATCGGGTTTCTCACATGGAAGGAGTCAAGAGGATTCTAGCTTATCTGAATGGTAACTCAGATCTCGGGATTTGGTATCCTCATGATGATAAGTTTGACCTGTCGGCCTATACGGTTTCAGACTACGGCGGTTGCAAGATCAACTTTAAGTCAACCACGCCCGGATGTCAGTTTCTAGGCGACCGGTTAATATCATGGCAGTGTAAGAAGCAGACTTCCGTTGCTACATCCACGGCTGAAGCTAAATATATAGCAGTTGCGAGATGTTGTTCTCATGTTTATGGATACAACGGCAGATGCGGGATTACGGTTTGAAGTTTCTTACTACTCCCATATATATAGATAACCCGGCTGCCATATGCATAACTAAAAACCCCGTTCACCACTCTAAAACATAACATATTGACATCCGATATTACTTCATACGTGATTGTTTTGAAAAACCCTTAATTGATCTGCAAAAGATCCATACTGACTTTCAAAAAGCGGATCTTTTTACGAAAGCTTTTGACAATACCCGCTTTCGTTATCTTTTGTAGATCAAAGACATACAAAAGTTATCTGTTGAGTAACTTTCGGTTGATCATTTTTATTTTTGTTTACTTTTTGTTGTCTGTTTTTCTTACTTTTTGTTGTCTGTTTTTCTTTTCTTGTTATCAAAAATCCAAAAATAGAGTGTTTTGTATTTTCGGGGGAGAAAATCATAAAATAAAAAAAATGGAAAAATGCAAAAAGCATAAAAAATGGAAAAATAAAAAATTTGAGAAATTGATCCGACCAAGCGAGAAGTGATATTACATCGACGTGTGTTATCAACCACGGATAAAGTAAAAATGAAAGGCTGTAGGTACTTGTTTGGTTAGTTAAATGCGTAAGGGCAAATCTGATATATGCTAGTATGATATAAACATAAAAATCTGCTTGATTAAGTGTGAGGCACATCATGACGGATGCTCTGTGATCTTGGCATAAAATAAAATGAAAAAGCAAAAACAGAATAAGAGATGTTCTGGTGTATGCATGCTTTTATTTTGCAAAGATTTAAATTTGTTTGATTTTCTTTATTTTGTCAAACGATCGGCCTTTCTCTGCGTATCGAATGATCGAGCAGATTGGTGTCCGTTTGACGTTCTGATTTATTTTCTTTGGTGTTTCGTATAACTCATCGGACTTTCTCTGCGTGTGCGGGAGCACGACCTGATTGTTTTTGGGTTATTCAATTTCTGCTTTATTTTCTATTTTTTTACCTAAACAATCAGACTTTCTCTGCGTGCCTACCGGCCGACCTGATTGTTGTTTGTTTAGGGTTCTGCTTTATTTTTGCATGAAACACCATGGACGATAAATCTCGGTGGAAATCAGATTCTGTAAAATACAAAAATAAAATAAGCCAGATTACCGGTATTTCTGATTGTGTGGGCTATTATATTATCAATGCATGCTAAATCATACCTTAACATATCAGAAAGCTGTAAAAACTGATCTGCCCAAACTGAAATAAACTGAAAAGTTGTATTTGCTGCCAACTTGACTTGCATGCTAATTAAAAATGAATTTGAAGTGTGTCTGATGCACATTAGCTGATATGATCTCGCGTCTGGATCTTTCTCGCAAAAACATTTAAGTTATATTAGTTCTTAATTCAGTTATTTCATTTCTGTTTGGTTTATTGCTTGAATATCTGAAAATTACAAAAAGATTTTAGGCGTGTTTTAGTATACTTTTGTAAAAATTCAAAAAGATTTTTGGTGTGTTTGAAAATTTTATAAAAATCAAAAAGATTTTGATTCTGGTTTATCTTCGATCAACCGTTAGTGAAAAATTCAAATTATGCCGGAAGCAGCCAAACATATTTGTTTTCATAAAATTCATCATTGAATTGAACAAAGTTTGAAGTACATTGACAAATTTTAAACTTTCGGGGTTCAATTTGAAGATTCATCAAAATCAGGGGTTTAATTTAAAAGTTATTGAAAATGTCCAAACCTGAAGTTCGGACATTCGAACCAGGAGTTCGGAGGGTCCGAAGTCCAAATTCGGACAAGGTTTGGAGGCACCGAAGGTGAGGTTCGGAGAGAGTTTGGTGGGACTGTTGGTCCGAAAGAGGAGTTCGGAAGGCGTTCGGAGGTCCGAACGTCTCGAGGCTATAAATAGTCCAAAGTTGAGGTTCGGATGTCATATTGCTCTGTTTACTCCGAACTTGCACCGAACTGCTGCCCAAATTTCAAATTTTCGATTTACGACTTGTTTGCACATTAAAAGACTGGTTCCAGGTAGGTTTAATGATTCCGAGTACGATGGTGTGGTTAGAGTTTGTTTTTAATCACTGATTGTAGGATTTTTGTTCGAAAATCGTTCGGACTGTTTCAAGGTTCCTAGATCTGAAAATAAACTACCCACAACTTGTTTTTAGAAGATAAAATTGGTTCCTCTGTGTTTGCAATCAAAAACCGACCAAGTGTGTCAATTTTTGTTGGTTGATTTGGTCGATTTCACTGATTTTAAAATTCAAATTCGCCGGAGTTCGTCAGGCTCCGAACTTGAAGTTCGGACACTCCGAGCTTGGAGTTCGGACGAGGCTCGGACGACACATTCCGAACTTGGAGTTCGGACGAGGCTCGAACGGAGTTCGGAGGGTTAACATTTTTGATCAAAAAGTTGTTCATTTAAGCAAATGATAACGAACTGACGAAATCGGTGATTATATCTGTTAATAACATGGAATTTAATGAATGTTTTATCTTATGTGTTTTCAGATATGGCAAACGAACTAAAGATTGGTGACAAACACAACATCTGTGCACATATTTGTGTTGCACGAGGCAAGCTTGATAAATTTGGCGGATCCGGGATTTTTGAGTTTCTAAAGCGTTCAAGGATTCACTATGCTATCACACAATCTTGTGAAGTATATCATGATATTATTCTGGAGTTCTGGAGTACTACGAGGACGATTACTGATGCTCCAATCAGAATTGCTGCAACCGTTCAGGGTAGACCAGTTGAAGTAACTGAAGCAGATATTCGCAAGGTTTTGAAATTGGAAACTGATACAACAACTGCACCTTTTGAATTTCCTCCTGAAGATAACGTGGCGATTCTGGAGTGAATTTGGTACACCGATGATCTAAGTAAAGAATGGGTCTTCAAAAATCTTCGTTGAGCGTTCCATACAAATACTTGGCGCAAGTGGTATGTCTGGGTCACAGAATATCCGGGCACGATGAAGTTCAACAAACAATGCTGTCTTTGATGAATGCTTTAGTGATGAACCGACCATATAATGTTGCCGGGTTGATCTTTCATTACATGAGAGATAACCTAACTCTAAGGCAAAAGAAAGTTGTTATCTATCCAAGATTGTTGATACATGGTCCTTGGTCATCATGTGGAGTACCGAATACAAGACAGATCACACATTATAGTTGAGGTCCGAACTCCCAGCGAACCTGGAGTTCGGACAGCTCCGAACGTGTGGCCGAACCTGAGGTTCGGCCGGTCGTATTTTAGCCCTATAAATATGTGTATCTTGTGTTGTATTCAGTAACAGATAACAATCTAAGCTTCTGTGTCATACTATCTGATTGTACTATGTAGTTATCTCTGTGGTTAATACAAGTCAATTGTATTTACTCTCTGTGTTTTACACGTTTACATTGATTTCATTACGACTAAGTAGAAGATCCGTACGCTCACGCTCTTTCAAGTGGAATCAGAGCATTAGGTTTACTCAACTAGTCGGAGATCAGTGTTTCTTGGAGTTTTGAGTTCAAATTCACGTTTTTGCGAAAATGTCAATCATGTTTGAGTTTGTTTGATCGTCTCGAGTGTGCTTTTCGTCGAAAATCTGTTTCTAGATTGTTTCTATCGAGTTTTCTTGAATTCCTGTCGAAAATTCCAGTCAAAAACGTTGAAAATCGAGAAAATGAGGTCGAGTGAAATCTGTCTCGTTTGAAGTTCAGACAACTTCGGAGTAACCGCTCCGAACTCGAGGTTCGGACAAAGTTCGGTCTTTATCTAGGTTCGGTGAGAGATCGGTCTAGGTTCGGAGAGGGTTCGGTGATCTTTCGGAGCTAGTTCGGAGTTGCTTGGTTTTTGTTCGTCCGAAGGTCTGGTTCGAAGAGAGTTCTGTGTTGTCAAGATCGGACTAAGTTCGAAGGCACCTCGGAGGAGGTTCGGACGAGGTTCGGAGTGAACAGTAACCTATTATTCAATAATGTCCGATTTTCAAGCGTTCGCGGCTATTCAAAATTCGGTTCAGGCAACGATGCAAACAATGATTAACTATGATAATGAAATTGGAACAAGTAAGAAAGTTCCCAAATTACTTAAATTGGAAGATTATCATAGTTGGGTGACACGATTTGAAGCGTTTGTTTCCGCAAATGATATCGATATGTGGTTATCGTATTCTGAACAATATACATATCCTAAGGGTGAGGATGGAGAACCAATTCTTCAAAGGAAGCTTTCTGGGGAACAAAAAAAAGCATATCAAGCTGAGAAAAAGGCTTATGGCACTTTAACAATGGCTTTGCCTACTGATTTACTACATCAATTTTCAAGCAATTATACCGCAAAGAGTTTGTGGGATGCTCTAGAAAAGAGATGTGAAGGCAATGACCAGTATAAGAAAAGTCGACAAAAGGTGTTGAAGAAGGAATTTGATAGCTTCAAGCATTATCAAAATGAATCGATTCCAAATCTGATTGCAAGATTTGCACATTTAATGAGTGAAATGAAGTTGGTGAATCTTAAAAAAGATGAAGCAGATAGGAAAGAAAAGATTATGGAAGCTCTACCAGAGAAGTGGGAAAATTATGTAATGATGATTACTAATGATAAGGATTATCCAAGATTGTCTTTTAATGATCTGATTCAAAGAATTCAAGCTCGGGATATGGAGTTAAAAGTAAACAAGTCACTTCCCGAGCAAATTCAGAATCCTGCGGTGTATTATGGCAACAATGATTCAACTTTGAATGCTGGAAAGTCTAATCTTCTTAGTTCTGCTCCTCCTACAGCATTTCTGGCAGGTAAATCTGAAATTCCAAGTTATTCCTCTGCTGGTTGTACTGTGTCAATTCCTAGTTCTTTGACTCAAAGTGCATTGTCTGTTCAAACTGTCGATGATTATAATGTGTTGATGTCTGCATTGGTGTCTTCATATTTTGGTGTTATCACTGGTTCTGTGAGTAATGCTGAGTTAGCAAATGAAGATTACGATCAGATTGATTATGATCATTTGGTGGAAATGGATCTGAATTGGCAATATGCTATGTTGGTTCGTAGAACAAAGAAATTTTTCAATAGAACATGTAAGAAGAGACTAAATCAGGAAGGAAAGATTGGATTTGACAAATCTAAGGTGAAATGTTATAAGTGTTCCGTTTATGGTCACTTTGCTCGAGAATGTCCAAGTTCTGCAGAAAGTAAATTGAAGACTGGTCAGCATGCACATTTAGTTTTTCATCCTTCAGATAAAGCTGAAAACGTTGATCAGAAATCTGCTGCTCTTGCTCATGATTGGACTGGTACATTTATGCATCCAGATGGATTTGCCTGGAATGCAGATTCAGAAGTTAAAAAGAATCATACTCCAATCTCAATTGCTTTAACTGTTCAACATGCTGATGATGAAAGCGTTTTAACTGAGTCTGATACTTCTTCAAGTGTATCTTTGGTTCAAGAAGAATTACCTAAGATGTCTGAGAGTTCAAAGATGTTGAATTTAAATGTTATAAATGTGAGAAGTTGCTCAAGGAAAGTGCAAGTTTTGAACAACATCGACAAATTTCAACTGAAGAAATTGTGGTGTTAAAGAAAGAGTTAGAGGATTTTCAAAAGAAATATTATGAGTTGGTTCATATTCATGAAGTTGTTTTGAAGGAAAAGGCTCAATTGGCTGAAGAGTGTGAAAAGGCCAAAGCTGAAGCGTTAGATGCAACTCAAGATTTTGAGAATCTGTTTGAGAAGAGTTATCCGGTTCAGCAAAAATATGAAGAGGCTACTGCTCTTATTGCTAAAACTGCTGTTACCGTTGAGAAGCTTCAAAATAAGATCTCTATGCTTCAAGATGAAAACGTTCTTTACAGAGACAAGAATGAAGTATTAACAAAAGATGTTGAGATCTACAAGCAAAAGAGAGAAATGTGCTTGAAGAATTATATGCTGAATGTGAGATCCGGAAGTTACAAACTTATGAGTTTGATGATCTCAATGCAAAGTTCATCAAGTCACAACAAGAGGTGGTTGAAGGTCAACAGAAAATTAATGACTTGAAATTGGAGATTTTGGAGTTGAAAAGAAAAGTTAAGAATTGCAATTTGTCACCGACATTGCTAAATTTCTTATACAAGCAGGATCAGAGTTCAGAGAAGTCTAAGGAAGAAAATATTCACTTGGTACCTCAACCAGTGGATTTGATTGAAGTTACTTCTGCTCAGATTGATCCAAACAATGAATTGCATGACTATTCAAAGTTTGCTACTCCACCCAAGAAGAACAAGTCTAAGTCTAAAAGGAAGGAGAAACCTTTGGGTGAAGCTCCAAAATTTATTTCAAAGTCTGTATTGCTGGAAAATGAGAAAGTGTTTGATAAGGTTGCTTCGAGTTCTTCCTCTGCAACCGAAGAAGAAAAAGTTTTGATTGAAAAGAACAAGCTGAAGGATATCAAAGCCAAATTTACTAGTGAAGCTAAGTCAAGAATTGCTTCAGGTTCTTCGTCCAATTCTTCAAAGACTCAAGGATCTAAACACAAAGGTTTAGGTTACAAAGTGTTGGAAGAACCAGTTCAAGCACGGAAATCAGTGAAGGCTCAGAAGGTTCCTAAAGCAAAAGTCACAAAGAAATCACCATCTCAGAAGGAATTTTCTTCTTATTCTGGAAGCTTTTCATCTTCAAGGAGTCCATCTCCTAGGTATGATTCTTCTGATGGTTTCTTTGTTAACTTTCATTCTGAACATTCATCTAGCTGCTGATTGTCCGACGATTGCATATATCCACAAACCTGCAAAATATGTGGATAACAAAGGTCAAATTTTTTATGAACCATGGTCCCAAAGCTTAAGTCAACTCGTAAATCGTCTTGGTCTAAATCAAGTTCGTCGGTTGAATCTGATTCATGTTCTGATAAAAAATTAAAACTTTTACAAATTTGGAAACCAAAAGTTGTTTCCAAGGCCAACAAGGACTTTGTGGAAGACACCGGGCGACCCGACGCTGTTGATCCGGGTCGATCCCAACGCAACTAATGTTTTATTTGGTGTCCAGCAGGTGTTTCAGGAAGACCTTTTGGTGATTGGAAAATTGTTAATTGTGAAATATCTGTTCTAATTAACTTGAATTTTAAAATCACTTTTGTTTTCAAAATGCTAATCTGCGAGTATTTGTGTTTGTTGATCAATTTCTTGATATTCACTTCGTCTCATTCTGAGGGGGAGTTTGTTTTTGCAAAATTACAAAAATAGTGTGTTGTTTTTCAAATAGTAAAAATGAAAATCTATAAATAGAGTTGTCATTTTTAGGGGGAGAAATTTGAAAACGACAAAAACATTAAAAAATGAGAAATTGTATCCGACATGATTGGGAAATGATGGTACATTGGCTGACAGTGTCTGACTAATGGATAAAGTAGATGAAAAAGCCATAAGACCATTTGATCGATGTGCAAGGTAGGCTCGGCAAATCAGAAAGTATACAAATGTGATATACACTAAATCTGATGCTTGACCTAGTGGACAACATCTTGATGCATATCTCATGATATATCAAGAAAACGGATATGTGGAAAATAAAATGAGAAGTCACTATGTATACATGTGTTCATTTTGCAAAGATTTAAACTTGTTTGATTTTCTCTATTTTGTCAAACGATCGGACTTTCTCTGTGTGTCGAAAGACCGACCTGATCGTTGTTCGTTTGACGTTCTGCTTTATTTTCTTTAGTGTTTCGTATAACTCATCGGACTTTCTCTGCGTGTACGGGAGTACCGACCTGATTGTTGTTGAGTTATACAACTTCAACTTGTTTTATTTTCTTATTTTGTTAAATCTGAGGCCTTATCTGCGTATCGAAAGATCGACCTTAAGGTAGACGATTTAACGTTCTTATTTCTTTTTTCATGAAACACAGTTGACTATATCATGGTTACAATCATTATGTGATTTAAATCACAAATGAAATCACAAAATGTGATAAGCAAAAGCATATCTGAGTATGTCTGATAGTGTGGGGTACACTAGTCAATGCAAACTTAATCAATACCTTAACATATCCAGATGTTATGAGTATGATTCTGCCAGAGTTTAAAGTTGGACAAATTATATCTGCAAACGACATGGCTTATGTGCTTCAATAAATGAAATTGAAATGTAGTTCAGCAAGTTATGACCAATATGATCCCAAGTTGTGATCTTTCTCACAAAAGACAAAAATAGTGTCTATTCAGTATTGTTTTATTTTTCTTATCAGAAAATATCAAAAAGATTTTAGGTGTGTTTTTATATAAAGTTTCTAAAAGCCAAAAAGATTTTGTTTTCGTTTTGTTTTCGATTGATCAACACGAAATACAAAATCATTTTTTAAAATCAAAATATCTTGGAGTCTCGAAGAGACATTTTGCACCAAGATTATTTATGTTGGTAGGTTTCTAAGTGGGAAGAGAACATCACAACTTCAAGTCTTCTCAAGGGTGTTGATAAAGAGATTACACACGATGTAATATCAAATATTCAAGATTGAACTCATCGTCAAAGAAGAGGAAGAGTTTAATTGAAGATACATGATACAAGTTTGAATAGAGAAGATGATACTGCACATGCCGAGGGGGAGTTTGTTGATACATGGTTCTTTATCGTCATGTGAAGTATCGAATACAAGACGGATCACACATTATAGCTGAGGTCCGAACTCCTAGCGAACCTGGAGTTTGGACAGCTCCGAACCTGTGGCCGAACCTGAGGTTCGGCCGGTCGTATTTCAGCCCTATAAATATGTGTATCTTGTGTTGTATTCAGTAACAGATAACAATCTAAGTTTCCGTGTCATACTATCTGATTGTACTCTGTAGTTATCTCTGTGGTTAATACAAGTCAATTGTATTTACTCACTTTGTTTTACACGTTTACATTGATTTCATTACGACTAAGTAGAAGATTCGTTTGCTCACGCTCTTTCAAGCAAGATTTTTTTCACATGATCCTTAATGACCGGTATCCGGATTTGGTGAAGCTTGAAACACAGAAAATGGAACTGAATCATATGACAGATGCAAGTGCGGGTGCTCTGGCGTCTTATCAAAAGTAAGCACCAGAATTTCAGCCTAAATTGAAGCGCTTGATTGGTCATTTAGTGAATACTGATTACGTGGCACCAGCACAGGATGCACCTCGTCATGAAGAAGGTAGTGATTCAGAGGAACTTGATTACAGCTGGATTGTGGAACAAATTCAAATTCCACAACAAGGAAGGGTGAAAAGACCTAAAAGACAAATTCCCGTAAACCAGTAAATCTAGTGCATGAACTTGTTGTTTCTCAACCACCAGTTTCTGAACCGGTGGTCTCAGCACAGGAAGCTCCTGTAGCTGTTTGTGCGTGTCTTGATCAGCACTGAGACACATGCGATGAATACCCTGGAAGATGAATCTGATGATGATGAGGACTTTATGAATGTTGGGGCTGACTCCGAAGACTTGTCTGACACAAACAATCCGTTTGTGCGTGTCTTGATCAACTCAAAATATGTAAAGCTCAAAAAAGGCAGCGATGAACATTTCGCGTACCGAATTAGCCTAAACAAGAGCAACGATCGCTACAAGGATCGTGTGTACGATGATGTAGTCTCATCTGAGTCCGATGAAGATTATGCTCCTGATGCCGATGTAGTTCATGGCAAAGGAAAGCAGAAAGCTTCTAGTTCTTTACAAAAGAGGAAGAAGTCAATTGCTGGTGGAAGAGGTAAAAGGAAAAAAGCATCACAGTTTATACTAAAGCCTCATTCCGGTGTATCTTCATCAACCAGTCCAGCAAAGTCTCTGTTAGAGCATATTCCAATGCTACATTGTGTCTCATGTATTGTATCTAATCTAGAGCATCTGTATGAGTCAAATAGTTAACTGGACGTACCAGATGGTCAGCCGTACCAGATGGTACGGGCGTACCAAATGGTCCGTGGGTGGTACGCCGGTCAATATTTTAATGACTATAAATAGCTTGTTAGAGAGAGAGTGAGATAGTGAGTTCTGTCATTTTCTACATCTTAACTGTGTGTAACTGAGTGTCTTTCTCTCTCTAGCTTGTATTCTCTAAGTGAATCAATAAAACAAAGCTTTATTTACTCGTTTGTGTTTCTCCGATTACCGAATCATGGAGTAGTAAGATCGTCTAGTGGTTTTACAAGTGGTATCAGAGAAATTGGTTGCTCTACTGCTGTGATTTTTGAAATTTTTCGAGTTCTAGAGTGAGAAAGTGTGGGTTTTCTTCGTTTTTCATCAAATTTTCGCAATTCCGAGTGTTTCAAAGATGAAAAATGATTTTTGAGTGTTTCTAGTGAGTTTTTGCATCTCTCTAAAGCAAATTCCATTCCAAACTGTCGAAATTCGTGAAAATCCGTTGATTTCAGTGTGGTACGCTTCTTGTCCGTGTCAAGAAAATCTGGTACGGCGTTAGTCCGTCGCTGGTCTGTCAGGAAATCTTCATTGAGAAAATCTGGTACGCCGTTGGTCCGCTGAATCTGGTCCGCTAGGCAATCTTTAAGTGTGGTCCGTGGCGTTTATTTTCTGGTCCGCCGTACCAAATTTGGTAGGCTGAGATAATCTGGTCCGCGTCTGGTCCGCAGGTTCATTTGGTCTGCTGAACGAATTTTGGTCCGCTGGTTAAATTGGTCCGGATTAGGTACGTTGAGAAACTGTTGGTACGCTGGCAGAAAAGTAGTCTTCACTAAAACTGACGTAACTTGAGAACCGTTAAGAGTTACGGGAGCTAATACTAGTCAAAACATTCATCTCGACGAGATCTAGACTTTTACTGCTTAATAGCTAGTACCCTCCGGTTTGACCCCCAAAATCCGCTTGGAAGACCCTCGTTTTTTAGTTCGATGTTTTGACGGTTAATTTTTAACTTCAAGATGAGTGATTTTCACGCATTTTCAGCTGCTCAAACATCGTTGCAAGCAATGATGAACTATGATAATGAGATAGGAACAACTCAGAAGGTTCCTAAGTTATTACAATTAGAAGATTATCACAATTGGAGGAAACGTTTTGAGTCATACATATTTTCTCAAGATGTTGATTCTTGGATCCCGATTGAAAAAGAATATGAGTATCCGATGATAAGCCCGAGAAAGCCAAATATGATAAGTGATTTTGATGCTGATGAAAAGAATTTTTTTGCCCGAGAGAAGAAAATGTATAGCTTTCTTACCATGGCTTTACCTAAATATTTGATGCATCAGTTTAAGAATTACACAACTTGTAAAGAATCGTGGGATGCTATTAGGGGTGTCGAAAATACCCGAACCCAATTAACCCGACCCGACCCAAACCCGAATAAGTTGAATAGGGTCGGGTCTATTAGGGTATAAAACGGTTAATCGGGTTAAGCGGGTTAACCCGACAAACCCAAAATGTTGTTAGGGTCGGGTATCGGGTTACATTTTTAAAAAATATCGGGTTGCGGGTTAACCCGAATAACCCGAATAATTTAATGGATTAATATTATGAATAAAGTTAATTAGGACTAAAATTCATTACCAAAAATAAATTATTTGGTAATACAATATTTTTATATCAAAAAGATAGTTTTATAGGGCCCCTAGTTTCATATATATTAAAAATCGATCAATCAAATTTAAAATTTTTAACCCTAACAGTGAAGTCGGCCAAAAAAACTAGATCTCTGCAATTCTTCTCTCATTGGAAAAAGAAAAGAAGGTGTTGATGGAAGAGTTTGTTGAGCTTCAAACAAAATTGTCCTACTTCCAAATGGGTACATACAAATAGGTTTCAAGTATTTGATGATTGTTCTGATAGTTTTGAGTCCAATGATATATGTCCTTCATTTCAGGACAAACCACAATCTCAACGATCTTATTGTTTGTGCTATCAGTGTCGCCGAAAGGGACACATGGCACGGGATTGTTCTGAAATGGTAAAATGATCCTTTTCTGAAAAATCTGCCACTTTGATTGATGAATTAGGCAGAATTTTTACTGAGTCACCACCTTTCAAAACTAACTCTAAATCGAAACAATTTTTAAATTTGATTCTAGTGTTGGTGGCTCATCACAGGATGATGATTCCATACAAACTGAAAAGGAAAAAATACAGTGGCGACCTAAGATGGTCAGCAAAGCTGCAAATGATTTTGTGGAAGACACTAGTTGACCAGAAGCTGTGTGCTTCGGGTCATTTGAATACTAATCATTTAAACCAGTGTGCAGGTTTCTTCAAGAAGACTTATTGGTGATTGTGAAGTTTAAGCTTCAAGCAGTTACTGATAGTGGGGTCTCCTGCTTAACTTAAATTGAATGCTTCATATTACTAAACTGCAAGTTGTTCTGAAAGCTAAAAACTGAAAGGTATCAGTACCGATTGGTCAATTTTCTTTCTTTTACATTCCGTATGTAGTTTGTGGGGAGAAAATTGAAAAACCAAAAATAGTGTCTTTGTATTTTTGTTAAATGAAAATCCAAAAATAGAGTTTTCATTTTAAGGGGGAGAAAAAGGAAAAATTCAAAAACATTGAAAAACAGAAAAATTCAAAAACATTGAAAAATGAGAAATTGATCCGACATGTTTGGGAAATGATGGTACATTGGCTTACGTGTCTGGCTCATGGATAAAATAGAGGAAAAATCCATAAGATCATTGTTTGATGTTCTTGGTAGGCTCGGCATTAAATCAGAAAGTATTCAAATGTGATATTCATTATATACTAATGCTTGACCAAGTGGACAACATCTTGATGCATATCTCATGATATATCAAGAAAAGATATGTGAAAAAGAAAAATGAGAAGTCACTGTGTATACATGTGTTCATTTTGCAAATATTTAAACTTGTTTGATTTTCTTTATTTTGTTAAACGATCGGACTTTCTTTGCGTATCGAAAGATCGACCTGATTGTTGTTCGTTTGACGTTCTGCTTTAATTTTTTTTGGTGTTTTGTATAACTCATCGGACTTTCTCTGCGTGTACGGGAGTACCGACCTGATTGTTGCTGGGTTATACAATTTCAACTTGTTTTTATTTTCTTATTTTGTTAAATCCAAGGCCTTATTTGCGTATCGAAAGATCGACCTTAAGGTAGACGATTTAACGTTCTTATTTCTTTTTGCATGGATCACAGTTGACGTTATCATGAATACATTCATTATGTGATTAAATCACAAATGAAATCACAAAGGGTGATAATCAAATTCATATTTGAGTATGACTGATAGTGTGGGGTACACTGGTCAAAGCAAATCTAATCAATACAATAACATATCCAGATGTTATGAGTATGATTGTGCCTGAGTTTAAGATGGACAAATTATACCAGTAATCGACATGACTTGTGTGCTGAAGTAATTGAAATTGAAGTGTAGTTCAGCATGTCATGATCAATATCATCCCAAGTTGTGATCTTTCTTGCAAAAGACAAAAATAGTGTGTGTTTCAGTATTTCATTTTTGTATTGCATTTATGTTTCTTATCTGAAAAATCCAAAAAGATTTTCGGTGTGTTTTGATGTGAAGTTTCAAAAAGCCAAAAAGATTTTGTTTCTTATTTGTTTTCGACTGATCCATACAAGATACAAAATTATAATTTCAAAACTATATCTTGGATTCTCGAAGAGAAGTTTTGCGCCAAGATTAAATTATGTTTCAAAAGAAAAAGAAAGCCGCGTTTCTGTCTTCTGAAATTGCAGGTTTCTGTTTGATAAGATTCAAGCATGGTGAAAGGGAGAGTATGTAATATCTTTCACAAGTGGATCTTGAACTTCAAAGAATGTTCTAGTTTGATCCAGCCATGCAAGCTCTAATTTTGACAAGATTTCAAGTTGAAGATCAGACACAGTGATGCTGAAGATTGAAGACTGAAGTTTTGTTAGATAGATAGATAGCTAGATACACTACACGTTATGGGGGAGTTTGTTAGAGCATATTCCAATGCTACGTTGTGTCTCATGTATTTTATGTAATCTAGAGCATCTGTATGAGTCAAATAGTCAACTGGACGTACCAGATGGTCAGCCGTACCGGATGGTAGGGGCGTACCAAATGGTCCGTGGGTGGTACGCCAGTCAGTATGTTAGTGACTATAAATAGCTTGTTAGAGAGAGAGCTAGTGAGTTCTGTCATTTGCTACATCTTAACTGTGTGTAACTGAGTGTGTTTCTCTCTCTAGCTTGTATTCTAGAAGTGAATCAATAAAGCAAAGCTTTATTTACTCGTTTGTGTTTCTCCGATTACCGAATCATGCAGTAGTAAGATCGTCTAGTGGTTTTACAGTCTCTGCCAGATGTATCTACAACTGTTCAGACTTTGGTGTCTGATGTTCAATATGACTTCTTGCTAGATCTAATGAATGCCAACAGATCAACAACTATTAGCACAGCACCTTCAGCAAGTGCTGGTGTGCAGTTTGTGAATCATCCGATGGGTTCAACTCCCACAACTCCGGTGTTCTCGACAGCAACAGCCGCTGCAGCATCTTCACATTCTACACCAGAGGTTAACTTAAATTGTAACAGGGCTTTGTGTCGTTCTCACAATCCAGTATTCTTCAGAGTGCGTTAAGTGATCAACAGTCTCTGATTGATGTGTTGAAGACTAAGACTGAGGAGTAAGAGAAGATGATTACTGAGCTTCGCACAAGTAATGATGAATTACGAGCTCAAAATCAATCTTAAAGTCAACAGATCACTGCCTTGCAGATTCGGGACGCAGCCAAAGATCAAGAGATTTTGCGGTTGAGCAGATCTAGTCAGACTCAGGGCAAATTACTTCTTGAAATGGATGAGCAGATAAAGTTCTTGATGAAGAAATTTAAAGCTCCGGGGGAGATTGGAGATAGTTCGGGTTGTAATGAAGATCCAATGAGATATCTAAATGATGATCCCGACAAAGATGATCCTGAAGGGAATGTTGGTTGAGGATCAGGCCCGACCGGAACCACTGGTTTGGGTACTGGGCCATCTACTTCCCAAGGGAAAGATTCTCGAGAAGCAGTGCCGATTACTTCAATTCCATCTACTCAAGCGGCACCGAGTCTGGGTGAATATTAATAGATGTTGCAGACGCTAGAAGAGTGTGAATTTGTTGGTGATTTGACGGCAGAGCAGTTGCAAGCTGTGTTTGATCTGAATGATGAAGAAATGAGAAAAGCTTCTGAATCAGCACCAAGGAAATATGAATCATCTGACAAAGAATCAGATGAAGACGTTGAAGATATATTTGAGGAGGAAGTTGATATAGAAGATATTACTGAAGCAGAATATCCAGACTTATACTCAAATTTCAACAACAATCAGTCTGGTGATGAGTTTGAAGTGTTTCCTAAGGAAAAAGGTGCTGAGGCTAAAGAAATATTGAAGAAGAAAGAAGCAGAGAAGCCTGAAGATCTAGTTGCTAAAGAGGTTAAGGAACAAGAACAACGTTGGGCATTTGATGAATTTATGAAGACGTTTCATGCCAACTATGTTACTCCTGTGAAGCCAATTGAGCAAAGATCGTTTGTTAAATTCAAGGGTCAAGCTTCAGGTGCTATAATCAGCTGGATGTATTCTGATAGTTTGAAGTGCTACGGGATTAAGCGTCAACACGGAGTCCAGTACTTCAAATGTGCTAGTGATTTTAGCAGTCTACCAGTTTGGGATATTCGTGAACTGACCAGAAAGCCTTTCTACAATTATGGCACTAATTGGAAGGGTTTTTACTTTAAGAAGACTATTGAGAAAGAATGTCGTGAAGGATTTCAATTTTTGGATCCTCAGAAACCCAAGAGGCGTCGATCTCGAACAAAGATTCATGCAAGAACTGGAAAGAAGCTGATAATCCTAGTTTTCAAGAAGAAACCTGATGTGATAAGGATTGCAGTTCCAGAGGGTGATAAGGATTTGTTTTGCGTTTAACATCTATGCCGGGCATAATCATGAGATGGTCTGGAAGGAAGATGAGGCTGCTGAAGTACAAGGCTGATAAAGAACGGTCCAGCTGTTGCCAAGAGGGAGTTTGTTGATACATTATGTGGCAACGAGCTGGATCAGACAAAGAGTTGAACACTTGAAGATTACAACCTAGTTTGCTGTTGGCCGAACTCTAGCCGAACCCCAGCCGAACCTTGAGGTTCGGACAAGCCTAGGAGTTTGGCCGGCCGATATCTATATATAGGTTGTAGTTGTGTCTTTTGTAACTAATTTTTCAGTAGAGTTTTGAGCGAGTGTTTAGCAACTGTGTGTTTTGTGTTCTGATTCTCTCTGTAATCTGTTACGAGTTTAATGAGAGATTGAGCATTGTTATTTACACCGTTTGTTCTCGTTTCTATTACACAATTGATGTCGAACTAAGCTGATCCTATGCTCCAGCGTTTTCAAGTGGTATCAGAGCATTTTCACAAACCTAAATGAGTTAAAGGAATGTTTTAAGAAAACTGAATCATCTTACATTTCAAAGATTGAAAATTTAACTAAAGAGTATGAACAGTTAAAAGAAACCAACTCAGTTCTTGAAACACAGGTTGATGATCTGCTGTCCAAGCTTGAGAAATCAAGAAATGAAACCAAAGATGCTAAGGCTGAGGTTGATGTTCTTGAAATTAAGCTGAAAGATGATTTGTTTACTTGTGACAAATTTCAAACTGCAAATAGAAAAGTTGAGAAGTTATGGATGGGAGGGATGTATGGTAAGGCTGGTGTTGGTTACAACAGTGTTGAAACACCAATTGAATACTCACCAACAATCAAACCAATTGAATCTTTGAAAACAGAATGTAAAGTTAGTCTTACTGTTGATGACACCTCATCCCAGTCAAGTTTTGAAAACACTGTTGAGTCAAAGAAAACTGAAGTCATTGATGCAAGCACTTCTGCATCAGCTGACCAATCAAACATTTTGAAACCTTCAATTGCTGTGCCACCACCAACTATTTATGAACCCAAAGATTCAAAAGTTGGAGGAAAGCAACCCGAGCAACCAAAGGGAAGTCAAACTCGAAGGTTTGGTCAACTCACTTTCAACCAAGTGACCAGACATGAGTCTCCCAGGAAATTTGAAACCAAAATTGTTGAATGTATGTGCTGTGGTGAACAAGGTCACCTAGCTGTTGTGTGTCAGTTCAACCCACTGAGTAAAGTCAGACCATTTTTGAAACCAAAACCTGTCTTGAAACCAAAGGCTGATTTTCAAAAGAAACTCACAGGAAGAATTTCACCTGTGAAAAGCCACACAATGAAGCATTTTGGATCTGAATCCAACAGGGTTTTAATTGGTAACGAAAGAAATGAAAGTTTTTCTGTTCTAAGGCAAAATCGTTTTCCGGCTGAAGTTCAAGCGGAACACTCCTCCGCTCGAACTCAAGTTCAACCGGAAAACAAAATTCAACCCAGATCAGCTACTACTCCAAAGCAGAGACCACATGTACATTTTGCTGATGGGTTTGAGAATTTTGAAGCTCAAGGGAGAAGAAATCCCTCTAGTGGAAAGACCACCTCTAGAGAAAAATTTTCAAGAAGCGAAAAGCCCTATCAATCTGAAATTGAATTTGCTACTAGTTCAAGTGGAAGTCACACTGTTCCACTTCAGGGGGAAAGTTCAAACCAAAACAAATACTTTCCTCAAAGATTATCAAAATCACCTGAAAGAACTAAGTTGGTTAATCAAGGTAATGAAAAGTCTAAGAAAATAACCAACAAGCAAAGAAAATTTAAGGAATATAGGGAAAGAAAAATTGCTGAAAGGAAAAACACCAAAGGTGAAAGATTTAGTCAAACAAGTACTCAATATGAAAACTTAAGTTTTGACAATGATGATATGCTCACTGAAGCTCCAGTAGTAAATACTTTAGTACTCAAGGAGTACAAGTATAATGATGCTTATGGCAGGCCCAAGACCACTCAGGCTTACGTCCCCTATAGAAATTGATCAATTCTGATATGTGCAGGTGCAGAATAAAGGCCAAAATAGCCTATGGGTAGTTGACAGTGGATGCACTTGCCATATGACAGGGAATAAGCATATTCTGGAAAATACAAAAAGAATAAATGGAGGACCAATTTCCTTTGGAAGCACTAAAGGCCATATCTCAGCACAAGGAGATGTGAGCAATGGACTGGTAAAATTTGATAAGATCAATTTTGTTGATACATTAAATTTCAATTTACTCAGTGTCTCACAATTGTGTGACAAGAATTTGAATTTAATGTTTAATGAGAAAAAGACTATAGTTCTCAAACCTGGTGTCAAAATTCCTGATGAGTTAATTATGCTTAAGGCACCCAGGAGAGATGGATTATACATTTTGGATATGTTAGTTGCTGCACCTTCATGTGGCACTGCTTGTTTCATATCCAAAGCCTCTGTTGATGAATCTGATCTGTGGCATAGAAGGTTAGGTCATGTGAATTACAAGAACATGAACAGAATTGTAAATCTTGGCTTGGTTAAGGGTCTTCCTAACAAGCATTTTGCATGTACTGAAAACCATGTACCTTGTCTAAAGGGCAAGCAACACATAACCTCTTTCAAGCCAAAAGTTGAGTCCTCTATTTCAAAACCTCTAGAACTGTTGCACATGAATCTTTTTGGTCCAACTAGAGTAATAAGTTTGGGGAAAGGGTCATACTGTTTTGTAATAATTGATGATTTTTCTAGATACACTTGGGTTTTCTTTCTTAAAACAAAAGATGAAACTGTTGAATTGTTGAAAACACTCGTGATCAATTTAGAAAATCAATCTAACCTTAAAGTTAAAACAATCATGTGTGACAATGGCACATAATTCAAAAATCATGTTTTTAATTCATTTTGTGAGGAAAAGGGAATTGTGAGACAATTCGGTGCTCCTAGAACTCCACAGCAAAACGGTGTTGCTGAAAGGAGAAATAATCTAACCTTAAAGTTAAAACAATCAGGTGTGACAATGGCACAGAATTCAAAAATCATGTTTTTAATTCATTTTGTGAGGAAAAGGGAATTGTGAGACAATTCAGTGCTCCTAGAACTCCACAGCAAAACGGTGTTGCTGAAAGGAGAAATAGGACATTGATTAAAGCTGGTAGGTCTATGTTAGCAGACTCTAAGCTCCCTATGATATTTTAGGCAGAAGCAGTAAAAACTGCCTGTTATATCCAAAATAGGATTTTAATTGTCAAAGGCAAGAATAAAACACCTTATGAGCTTTGGAGAAAAAGAAAGCCAAATAATTATTTCTTTAAACCATTTGGTTGTCCTGTTACAATTTTGATAACTAATGAGCTATTACCTAAATTTGCAGAAAAGGCAGATGAAAGTTATTTTGTTGGGTATTTCGGTGTGTCAAAAGCATACTAAGTATACAACAAGAAAACCAAACTTGTTGAGGAAACTATAAATGTGTCTTTCAATGAAAAATCTCCCAACAATTTTGAGTCTCAGCCCAGTTGGTTATTTGATATTGATTCACTAACCACTGCTTTTAACATAACTGTTGATAAGCCTGTGAGTTATTTAGTGCAGGAACATAATTTTTGCAGGTTTACTGATGCGCATTGGAAGAGCAACCAAAAAGCCAATTATCTTCTCTTCAATGAGCATCAAACCTCTCTTGCCGGACAATAGAAAGAAACCATCTGAAATAGTTCAAATTGAAGAAGAAATAATTCCGGTTGAAGTCCAAGCGGAACCAGTTTCTCCGGTTCAAGTTCAACCGGAAAACCAAATTTCAGAAACTGAAGAGAATACTGAATCAGGGTCAAATGTGGCTGAAAACTCAAATGATAGCACCTAAAATGAGCTTGATTTAGAGCATCTGACCTACAATTCATATACAAATTTTCATGAATCAGTTGGTGTTTCAAATCCTATGTCGCAACTTGGAAATGTTGAGCTTGAGCTTGATCACATACTCCCTTGGCTCAACATACCCTCAAATGGAAGAACCATGAGTTCCCCATGCACATAGATTGAAGAATCAACAAGGATCATCCTATGAAGAATGTTATTGGACATGTGAAAGCACCTGTGTTGACAAGAAGTAAATCTGCTGATGCAGACATTTATTTGCATGCTGCATATTTGTCTCAAGAAGTACCTAAGAAAGTAGCTAAAACTTTGGAAGATAGCAGCTGGGTAGAGGCAATGCAAGAAGAATTATTTCAAATCAACAAGCAGAAAGTTTGGGAATTGGTAGACCTACCTGATGGAGTAGAACCAATTGGTACAAAGTGGGTATTCAGAAACAAGAAAGATGACAGGGGTATAGTTGTCAAAAACAAAGCAAGGCTAGTTATGCAAGAATATGCACAGGAAGAAGGCATAGATTATGATGAAGTGTTTGCACCTGTAGCTAGATTGGAAGGAATTAGAATTTTTCTAGCTTATGCTGCCTTCAAAGACTTCCAATTATTTCAGATGGATGTCAAAAGTGCCTTCCTGTATAGCCTGCTGGAACAAGAAGTTTATGTCAAACAACCTCCTGGTTTTGAGGACCCTCATCATCCAAACAGGGTATGCAAGTTGATCAAAGCCTTGTATGGCCTCAAACAAGCTCCTAGAACCTGGTATGAAACTCTTTCTAACTATCTTCTAGAGAATGGCTACAGGAGAGGTGCAATTGACAAAACTCTCTTTGTCAAATGTGTTGGTAAGGATATGATTATGGTTCAAATTTATGTAGATGATATTATTTTTGGTTCATCTAACACTGCTTTGTGCAAAGAGTTTGAAACTTTGATGCAGTCTAAATTTGAAATGAGCTCCATGGGAGAACTAACCTTCTTCTTGGGCTTACAAGTGAAGCAAACTGCAGCTGGGATTCTTCTGAATCAGTCAAAGTACATCCAAGATATGCTGAAGAGATTTGCCATGCTGACATGCTCAAGTGCTAAAACTCCTATCTCCACTTCCCACAAGTTAACAAGTGACTTAAGTGGCAAGCCAGTTGATGTACACATGTATAGAGCCATGATAGGATCACTGATGTATCTCACAGCAAGTAGACCTGACATCATGTTCAGTGTTTGCTTATGCGCAAGATATCAGTCCTCACCAAAGGAATCACACATGTTAGCAGTCAAAAGAATTTTCAAGTATTTGAAGTGTCAACCCAAGTTAGGCTTGTGGTACCCTAAGAATTCTGATTTCTCCTTCAAGGCATTTACTGAAAGTGACTATGGAGGATGTGACATTGACAAGAAATCAACATCAGGGGGATGTCAATTCTTGGGTGAAAGGCTTGTATCTTGGCAATGTAAGAAACAAACTTCTGTTTCTACATCAACAGCTGAAGCTGAATACATTGTTGCAGCAAACTGCTGTAGTCAAGTCCTTTGGATCCAAAATCAGATACTTGATTATGGGATCACCTTCATGGAAACTCCCATTTTTGCAGACAATAACAGTGCCATATCCATCACCTACAATCCAGTAGAGCACTAAAAACAAAGCACATTGATAGCAGGTATCACTTTATTAGGGATTGTGCAGAAAAGAACTTAATTAAGTTGTTCAAAGTTCATACTGATCACCAATTGGCTGACCTGTTTACCAAAGCTTTTGATGAGGCTAGATTCTTCTACCTCATCACAGCAATTGGTATGATGAATTTTGACTAACAAACTTTTCACAATTTTAATAAAAGAGAAGCATGTGCTCATGAGCCCGTCTCTTGATACAAAAAAAAATGAAAATTTCTTGTGTTAATTAGAATACATTTCAGTTCATAGTCAGTAACTGCTGCTAAACTATGAACAATTAGCACAAATTTTCAAAAATAATGTGTTTTGGTTTTTCCGGTTCAAGTTCGGTTCAACCTGAGAAAATAAAACTTTTGAAAATCTCCGGGTGAACTTCAACCGGAAAATGCTTTGTACACTATGTGGGAAAAGTTTTTGAAAACAATTCTTCCAAGCGGAAAAATCTTCCGCTTGAAGTTCAAACGGAAGAAATTTGGTTCTCATAATAAAGGAGAATATGGGTTCCGCCTAAACATCCGGGTCAACAAGTCAAAAGTTACTTTTCATTAAATTACCCGAAAGGCACAACTTTTTATGTGGATACACATTTAATTACCCATTGAGTTATTAACCTTCAAATGTCCGAGGTTTTAGTAAAATTCTTTTGGATAATGACATGCTTTACCAAGTTGTACCGTATAACCCATAAAGCACCAGTCACATCAGTTACTGAATCGACGGTTTAAAACCTCTCTCGTTCACATCATCAACGAAAAGGGTAAACGCCCTAATTTACCGTCACTTACTCCATTTCTCTCAAACCCCACTCAGAATTTACTCCCAAAATTTCTCCCAAACCCTCTCCATAACTTCCAAATAACCGTCAACTTCTCTCAAATCTGCAATCAACAATGGCTCCTAAGGGGAGTTCTAGTGGAAAGAAGTCTGCCAATGACTCAAGGTTCCCAGTGGAACATAACCTGGTGGCTTATCTCGAAGAACCCAGAAAGACCAACATCTACAATGGTATGATAAACTTCCTCAAGTACTGTCATCTTCACTATGCTCTGACAGCTAAAGCGGTAATCTTTGAAGAAATCATGGAGGAGTTCTGGTCAAACGCTAGGGTTACCGAGGCTGATGGTGGTAGTGAAAAGATTGTGTCCACAGTTCAGGGAAAATTAGTGGAAATTGATGAAGCCAAGATTCGAAAGGTGTTAAAACTAAGGGACGAATACAAATGGAGATTCTTAGCCCACACCCTTCTGGTTTGCCTGACTCCCACGAAAGGCGGGTTTGATGAACTTGCTGCTGAACAGGCCTCAGCATTTTATGCTGTGGTCAAAGGTTAAAATTACAACTTTTCTAAACTAATTTTTAAGGTTCTCAAAACAAACCTTTCACCAGACTATGACTATTAGTATCCTAGATTTTTAACTTGTATTCTCAGGGAGGAATACCCCCAAATTATCTTGGGTGGTAAAATTTTGGAACCAAAACACCTAAATGAGAAAACCTTTTGAAACTTAGCTTTAAATAAGTCTGTTTTTCTTGGAAGGGATACTGACTATCCCCTGCCAATTCCAAGGCAGTTTCCTGATGAACCTACTCAAGCTGAGGTTCAAACAGAAACTGTGACAGCAACTGAGCACCCTGCTCAAGATAACAGGGCTATCAACCCAATAGCTCCTGATCCTACATATGTCCCAGCTTCCTCTACTTTACAAACTTACAAATCCAAAAAGAGGAAAGCTTCCACAAAAACTACCACTGCCACTTCCTCTTCCGTATCCCCTCCTGTCATATTCAAGAGACAGAGAAGTGTGGTCACTAGGTTTCCTCCACCTAGCACCACCAACCAACCTGAAGCTTCAAACCCCGTTCAAGGCATAAAGCCTAAACGGAAACTGGTAAAATTGGGATTAACTCTTAGGGATGAACCTTCATTTGAGGGGGAGTCATTAGAAGCAGATGTACACTCCCTATTTGAACAGTTTTCACCCTTGCAACCCCTATCACCGAGGAGTGACAGTGCACCCACTCTTGGTCCAAATGAGGGTGTTATTAACTAACCAACCTCATTACACAAGAACATACTGATGGACCAAGACACTGGAGCACTGAACCCCCACTCCTCACCGGAGGTGAATCTCAGGAGTTTAGAAGAGATTCATGCAGAAAGAGCTGCTGCTACCTAAGGATCCCCACTGGATCTTGGTGCTAGCAGTAACATAGATAAGACCCAATCTGCGACAATCTTCTCTGAATCAACACCCATGGGTCCTTCATTGGAACCAAGGGTTGCTAACACAGTTGAAGAGAATCCCAGGTGCCAAGAAGCCATGGGTACCACAGTTGATCAATCTCGGATTGATAGCTTGGTTTTGTCCAAGGATACTGGTAAAAAGCCAGTTGAGGACAGCTATACACTACCAGAATTGATGATATTATACCTAAGTCTCCAAGCACAGGTTGATCAATTGAATTCAACTGTTGCTACATTGGTCAAGGCTGCTCCCACTGAAGCTGAGGCAGGTCCATCGAACCCAAACAGAGAAGCTGATGAAGCTGATACTGTCAAATTGGGGGAGAAGATGACTTCAACACCTGCAATAATTGAAATTGAAGAAACTGAAAGAATACCAGCTGAAGTTCAAGCCACAGCCTGCAGGAAACTTGGCATTAACCCCTTCACAGTGGAAGAAAGTTGGGTCAACATGAAGAGCAGTCAACTGATTGCCATTTCACCATTTGAAGACCCCAACCTCACTGAGGTTTTACAATCTTCAATGCTGATTGCTGGTGCTCTCCCTAAGCACATCAATATGATCACAAGTTTTTTGAAAAATGTTATCTTTCCAGCTGAAAGAGCCAGTGATCAAATGGAGAGGAAGACTGCTTCCACCAGCAAGGCAGCAGATGATATTGAAGAAAGCACTGCAACTGTTGCAGTTGCTTCTATGAATGAAGGAGAAGATGAAAATCTGATCGGTGAAGAAGAAGAAACATAGATTTTGGTGATAGTGGATAAAGAACCTGAAGTCACCCAACCTCAGGTGGTGACTGAAGGTCTAAACATTGTTCAACCGGAAATCCAAGCGGAAGCTCAACTGGTAGTTCAACCGGAAATTCAAGCTGAAACCCAGGTGGAAGTTATTCTTATAGATGAAAATTCTCCTGATCCAATCTATGGCCCTGGTCAATCAATCTTTGGGTCTGATCAGCAACCTGTGGTTCAACCGGAAGAACAAGAGGCTGAAGATATAGCTGCAACTTTAATAGCTATGGGGAGTACCGAGCTAGTTCAAGCTGAAGAACCTGTTCAAACTGAAACTCTTAGAAGCATTCAGCAGGTTGTTCAAACTCCTGAAGCTGAAGCTGTGATGAAAATGATGGAAGATGTTAGAAGGGTAGCAGAAGATGAGAGGCTAGCCCAAGAACTTCAAGAGGAATTTGATTTGTATTCACAGGTTAAGGTTGTTGAAAGTTTGTTCGAAGAAGCTAAGACAAGATCCTTTAATTGGAGAATGAAGGACTATAATTTGGAAGCAATGACTGATGCTGAAAGGCAAAGGCTGATCTCAATTGCCTCCCAGATGCCTACCAAAATGATAAGGAATGATGAGAATTACCTGTTGTTGAAGAAGATAAAAAGGGTTCTTGTGGTTAGAAATTTGAAAACAGAAGAAGAGGTAGCTCAGTTGAAAGTCAGTGAGCTTTGCAACTTGATTGACACAATCTTTTATGAGCTCAAAGGAGATACGGCTGCTGTGAATCCAAAGCTAGTGATGCCTGCACTCTCAGAATTCACTTCAGGTACATTATCTAACTTAAATAATAAACCTGAGCTTGCTGATGATGCAGATATGCAACCTCCACCTTCTTTTATATACAACCCAAACCCCATACCTACAACAGTTCCATCATTTCCACAGTCATTTGCCATCATACCCTACACACCACCTTCAATCTCTAAAAAGGTAGCCACCAAACTTGCCAACCCAAAATACAGAACAGACAATTTCACACCAATTGTCCCTCTTAAGAAGAAGCCTCCACCTACCATTGACTTCTCATATATTTTCCCACTTACTCCACCTTCAAGCCCTACACCAGAAGCCAATAAACCACCATCTCAAACTTCCTTAACTCCACTCACTATCAGACAACCATCAGCCACCACCAATGCTCCTACCCCTCCTGCCAAACCTACTGAAGTTCAATCTGGCCCCTCTTCATCCTCAGCAAAAGGCAAAGAACATGTTGTGCAAGAATCAGGAAGTGATTCTGATGAAGAGAGGAAAATGAAAAAGAGGAAGATGTTGCATGCCAAAAGGAAGAAATATCAAAGCAATAGAAGGAAAGGGCCACCCAGAAAGAACAAAATCATTGGGTGGACAATGAATGAAGACAATTTTGATTTTTCCTTCCAATTGGCAAATGGCACAACCCAAGTAGTGAATGCTCATAAGGCTACTAAACTTCTAACTGGACTACAAATGACTGACATCATTCTGAAACTTAGAGAAATTCTAAGTCCTTCAAGAGCTGAGCATATGTTAACGCTTCTCATTGAACCAACAGTGCTAGATTGTGGAATGCTCTACGTGAGCAGTTTAGTTTATGACTCAGCTGAAGAAGAAGAAGAGCCTGTTAGTGAGATCAAATTTATCATTTGGGAAGAAGAAGAGAAGCTGTTTTACGTATACAGAGTCGATGGCACCTTCACTGTTCATGAATCCATTTCAGTTCAGACTGAATGGAGTGAAAGAGACTAGGCAAAATTCAAACATGTGAAGGTGACTAAAACTAACTATAAAGAGCTTGCTCAAAACCCAGATGCCAACATCAAGTCTATTGACAAGTAGGTCAAGGAGACGAATTTTTGGGTACAAGTCAGTTTTTGAAGATAGACTTCGAAGTTGAAGAATAATTTGACAGCATCAGCTTAGGGTGTTGATACATGGTTCTTGATCGTCATGTGAAGTATCAAATAAAAGACAAATCATAAAAAGTAGCTGAGGTCCGAACTCCCAGCGAACCTGGAGTTCGTACAGGTCCGAACTAGTGTCCGAACCTAAGGTTCGGCCAGTCGGATTCTCACTAGTATATATAGCTGTCTTGTTATAGAATTTAGGGACTTCCGCGGGTTATCTTCTCTGTGTACTCTGTGGTTCTCTCAGTGGTTAATACAAGTCTTTTGTATTTACTCTTTGTGTTCTTGCTCATATAACATTGATTTCATAACGATTAAGTAGACGATCCACACGCTCAAGAAATTTCAAGTGGTATCAGAGCATTTGGTTTGCTCTACTGGTTGGAAATCTCTGTTTTTTTCTAAGTTTTTTCTCAAAATTCACGTTTTTGCAAAAATGTCATTCATTTTTTAGTTCGTTTGATCTTTTCGAGTGTGCTTCACGTCAAAATTTATTCCTAGATCATTTCTATCGTGTTTTCTTGAATTCTTGTCGAAAATTCCAGTAAAAAAAACACTGAAAATCGAGAATATGGTGTCGACTGTCGAGTGAACTTTGTTTCGTCTGAGGTTCAGACAAGTTCGGGATAACCGCTCTAAACTTGAGGTTCGGACGGAGTTCGGTCACAGTTCTTGTTCGGTGAGCGTTCGGAGAGAGTTCGGTCAACGTTCGGGCATAGATTGGTGAGAGATCGGTCTTGTTTCTGTCTGTTCTTTCGAAGGTCAGGTTCGGAGGGAGTTCGGTGCTTCTAAGTTCGGACAAAGTTCAGCGATATTTCGGAAGAGGTTCGTATGAAGTTCGGAGTGAACAGTAACCAAATTTTTCGAAATGTCCGATTTTCAAGCGTTCGCGGCTATTCAGAATTCATTTTAGACTACGATGCAAACGATGATAAACTATGATAATGAAATCGGAACAAGTCATAAAGTTCCTAAATTGCTCAAATGGGAAGATTATCATAATTGGATTACACGGTTTGAAGCATATGTTTCTGCAAATGATATTGATATGTGGTTGTCTTATTCTGAGTCATATGTTTATCTTAAAGGCGAAGATGGGGAACCAATTCTTCAAAGAAAACTTTCAGGAGAACAAAAGAAAGCATATCAAGCTGAGAAGAAGGCATATGGTACTTAACAATGGCATTGCCTATAGATTTATTACATCAATTCTCAAGTAACTACACAACAAAGAGTTTGTGGGATGCTTTAGAAAAGCTATGTGAAGGAAATGACCAATATAAGAAAAGTCGACAAAAGGTGTTGAAGAAGGAATTTGATAGTTTCAAGCATTATCAAAATGAATCGATTCCAACTCTGATTGCACGATTTGCTCATTTAATGAGTGAAATGAAATTCGTGAATTTTACAAAAGATGAAGCTGAAAAGAAAGAAAAGATTTTGGAAGCTTAACCAGAGAAATGGGAAAATTATGTGATGATGATCAATCATGATAAAGATTTTTCAAAGTTGTCATTTAATGATCTGATTCAAAGAATCCAAGCAAGGGATATGGAGTTAAAGGTGAATAAGTCACTGCCTGAGCAAGTTCAATATCTTGCAGTGTATTATGGTAATAATGATTCAACCCTGAATGCTAGGAAATCTAATATTCTTAGTTTTGCGCCTCCTACAACATTTCTGGCAGGTAAATCTGAAACTCCAAGTTATTCTTCTGCTGGTTGTACTGTTTCGATGCCTAGTTCTTCGACTGAAAGTGCATTGTCTGTTCAAACAATCGATGATTATAATGCATTGATGTCTGCATTAGTTTCTTCATATTTTGGTTTTATTACTGGTGTTGTGAGTAATGCTAAATTGGCAAATGAAGATTACGATCAAATTGATTATGATCATTTGGAGAAAATGGATTTGAATTGGCAGTATGTTATGTTGGTTCGAAGAACGAAGAAATTTTTCAATAGAACTGGTAAGAAGAGATTCAATCAGGAGGGTAAGATCGGTTTGGATAAGTCGAAGGTGAAATTGAAAACTGGTCAACATGCACATTTAGTTTTTCATCCATCAAATGAAGCTGATAAGGTTGAGAAGAAAACTGTTACTTTTGCTAATAATTTGACAGAAACATTTTGGCATCCAGATGAATTTACCTGGAATGCAGACTCATTAGCTAAAAAGAATCATGCTCCAGATAGCATTGCACTGACTGTTCGTCATGATGATGAAGACAGCTTGTTGACTGATTCTGATTCTTATTCAAGTGAATCCTTGGTACAAGAAGGTTTACCAAAAGATGCTGATAGTTCAAAGGTTGAAGAATCTAAGTGTCTTACATGTGTAAAATTACTCAAGGAGATTGAATGGTTTGAGCAGAGTTCTAAAACCTCAACTGAAGAAATTGTTGTGCTCAAGAAAGAGTTGGAAGAGTTTCAAAAGAAATATTATGATTTAGTTCATGTTCATGAAGATGTTTTGAAAGAAAAAGCTCAATTGCCTGAAGAGTGTGAGAAAGCCAAAGCTGAAGCTTTAGATGCAGCTCAAGAATTTGAGAATTTATTTGAGAAAAGGTATTAAGTTCAGCAAATGTATGAGGAAGCTACTGCTCTTATTGCTAAAACCATTGTTACTGTTGAAAAGCTTTAAACAAAATTTCTATGCTTCAAGATGAGAATACTCTTTATCGTGACAAGAATGAGGTATTGACTAAGGATGTTGAGATCTATAAGCAAAAGAGAGAAAATGTTCTTGAAGAATTATTTGCTGAATGTGAGATTCGAAAGCTACAAATTTATGAATATGATGATCTTAATGCAAAATTCATCAAGTCACAGAAAGAGGTGTTTGAAGCTCAACAAAAGATTCATGATTTGAAATTGGAAATTTTGGAGTTGAAAAGGCAAGTAAAGAACTGCATCTTGTCACCGACATTGCTAAACTTCTTATACAAGCAGGGTCTGAGTACGGAAAGTTATAAGAAGGAGGATGTTCACTTGGTTCCTTAACCAGTGGATTTAATTAAAGTTCCTTATGCTCCGCTTGATCATAAAGCTGAAGTGCATGATTATTCAAAATTTGCCACTCCACCCAAGAAGAACAAGTCTAAGATGAAGGAAAGGCCTTTGGGTGAAGCTCCAAAATTTGTTTCAAAGTCTGTTTTGTTGGAAAATGAAAAAGTTTTTGATAAGGTTGCTTCGAGTTCTTCATCAGCAACCGAAGAAGAAAAAGTTTTGATTGAAAGGAATAAGCTGAAGGATATCAAAGCCAAATTCACTAGCGAAGCTAAGGTGCGAGGAGCTTCAGGTTCTTCTTCGAGCTCTTCAAAGGTTTCAGGTTACAAACACAAAGGTTTGGGCTATGAAGTGAAGGAAGAGTCGGTTCAAGCTACGAAACCAGTGAAAGCCCTAAAGCAAAAGTTGCAAAGAAATCATCACCTCAGAAGGAATTTGCTTATTATTCTAGAAGATCGTCTTCTTTAAGGAGTCCATCTCTTAGGTATGATTCTTCTGATGGTTTCTTTGATAACTTTGATTTTGAACATTCATCTGGTTTTTCAAAGTCAAAACAATTTTCAAATATTTTTAGAGAACGACTTTGTTATGTATGTCGTCAACCGGGACATCTAGCTGCTGATTATCCGACGACTGCATATATCCACAAAACTGCAAAATTTGTGGATAACAAGGGTCAAATTTTTTATGAACCCTGGTCTCCAAAGATTAAATCAACTCGTAAATCTTCTTGGTCTAAATCAAGTACGTCGAGTGAATCTGATTCAGGTTCTGAATAAAAATTAAAAATTTTACACATTTGGAAACCGAGAGTTTTTTCCACGGCCAACAAAGACTATGTGGAAGACACCGGGCGACCTGACGCTGTTGAATCAGGTCAATCCCAAAGCGACTAATGTTTTATTTGGTGTCAAGCAGGTGTTTCAGGAAGACCTATCGGTGATTGAAAAATTACTGATTGTGAAATATCTGTTTTAATTAAATTGAATTTCAAAATCAAATTTTTATTTTTCAAAGACTACACTGCAAGTATTCGTGTTGGTTGATCAATTTCTTGTTTTTGTTTTTCACTCCGTCTCATTCTGAGAGGGAGTTTTTTTTTTACAAAAATACAAATATAGTGTGTTGTTTTTCAAATCGTAAAAATGATAAATCTATAAATAGAATTGTCATTTTTAGGGGGAGAAATTTGGAAAAGACAAAAACATTCAAAAATGCAAAAGCCAAAAACATTGAAAAATGAGAAATTGTATCCGACATGATTGAGAAATGATAGTACATTGGTTGACTTTGTCTGACTCATGGATAAAATAGATGAAAAAGCCATAAGACCATTTGATCGATGTGTAAGGTAGGCTCGGCAAATCAGAAAGTATATGAATGTGATATACACTAAATTTGATGCTTGATCTAGTGGACGACATCTTGATGCGTATCTCATGATATATCAAGAAAAAATTATGTGAAAAATAAAATGAGTAGTCACTGTGTATACATGTGTTCATTTTTCAAAGATTTAAACTTGTTTGATTTTCTTTATTTTGTCAAACGATCGGACTTTCTCTGCGTGTCCACAAGACCGACCTGATCGTTGTTCGTTTGACGTTCTGCTTTATTTTCTTTGGTGTTTCGTATAACTCATCGGACTTTCTCTGCGTGTACGGGGTCACCGACCTGATTGTTGTTGGGTTATACAATTTCAACTTATTTTATTTTCTTATTTTGTTAAATCCGAGGCCTTATCTGCGTATCGAAAGATCGACCTTAAGGTAGACGATTTAACGTTCTTATTTCTTTTTGCATGAAACACAGTTGATTATATCATGGTTACAATCATTATGTGATTAAAATCACAAATGAAATCACAAAGTGGGATAAGCAAAATCATATCTGAGTATGTCTGATAGTGTGGAGTACACTGGTCAATGTAAAACTAATCAATATCTTAACATATCCAGATGTTATGAGTATGATTGTGCCAGAGGTTAAAATTGGACAAATTATATCTGCAATCGGCATGGCTTAGGTGCTATAATAATCGAAATTGAAGTGTAGTTCAGCATGTTATGACCAATATGATCCCAAGTCGTGATCTTTCTCACAAAAGACAAAAATAGTGTCTGATTATGTACTACTTTTATTTTTTCATTATCAGAAAATGCCAAAAAGATTTTAGGTGTGTTTTGATTTAAAGTTTCTAAAAGCCAAAAAGATTTTGTTTCTGCTTTGTTTTAGATTGATCAACACGGAATACGAAATCAATTTTCAAAATCAAAATATCTTGCAGTCTCGAAGAGACGTTTTGCACCAAGATTATTTATTTTGGCAGATTTCTAAGTGGAAAGAGAATATTACAACTTCAAGTCTTCTGAAGATTGTTGATAAAGAGATTACCCACGATGCAATATCAAGTATTCGAGACTGGACACATCATCAGATCGAGGAAGAGTTTAATTGAAGATACAAGATACAAGTTTTAACAGAGGAGATGATATTGTACATGCCGAGGGGAGTTTGTTGATACATGGTTCTTGATCGTCATGTGAAGTATCAAATACAAGATAAATCATACAAAGTAGCTGAGGTCCGAACTCCCAGCGAACCTGGAGTTCGGACAGGTCTGAACTAGTGTCCGAACCTGAGGTTTAGCCAGTTGGATTCTCACTAGTATATATAGCTATCTTATTATAGAATTCAGGGACTTCCGCGTGTATCTTCTTTGTTTACTCTGTGGTTCTCTCAGTGGTTAATACAAGTCTTTTTTATTTACTCTTTGTGTTCTTGCTCATATAACATTGATTTCATAACAATTAAGTAGACGATCCACACGCTCAAGCAATTTCATAGGGGGAGATTGTAAGGAATATTATGCTTAGGAGATTTCAGGCTGAAAGCCAGTTTTGATAAGTTCCGGCTGAAGTTGAAGTTGAAGCGGAATTCTCAGCTTCAATCGGAACTGGCTGTTCAAGCGGAAGAATAAATTTTGTCAGCTAGTGAATATTCCGGGTGAACTCGATTATCCACCAGATAATGAGTTCAACCGGACTTTTCCTGAGAAGTCTTTTCAGCAAGTCCAATCATGCAAAAGCTTCTCGTTTGCTTCTAAATCTATCCAAGCCGCTCTCCAAAAGTAGTATGATGCTGATCACACGCAAGTTATTCCAATTGTCGAAGTTTATGCTTTTGGTTACATTTGACTTTGTATTAAACGGTTTAGATTAGATCGTTTGAGATTAATGGTTGTCATTGATCTCATCTGCACTATATATATCATAGTTAGCTCTTAGTTTTACGCACGGTTCTTGATTACCTTGTAATGTGTAACTTTGAGTTAATGCAAATAGTGCCGAGTATTTCTTACTTCGTTGTTACTATACTTATGCAAATCAAACACTACCTGTAAGGAATATTGCGCTTGAAAGATTTCCGGCTGAATGCCAATTTTGTATAGTTCCGGCTGAAGTTGAAGTTGAAGCGGAATTCTTACTTCAAGCGGAACTGGCAGTTCAAGCGGAAAGAAGCAGTTTTGTCCCTTAGCGAATATTCCGGGTGAACTCTATTATCCACCAGATAATGAGTTCAACCAGACTTCAGCTGAGATGTCTTTCAGCAAGTCCAATCCTGCAAAAGCTTCTCGTATGCTTCTATATCTGATTCAAGCAGCTCTCCTAAAGTAGTATGGTGCTGCAAACACACAAGATAATCCAATTATCGATGTTCATTCTTTTGGTAGTTTGTATTTGACTTTTTAGTTTACGGTCAAGATTAGATCGCATGAGATCAATGGTTGTCGTTGATCTCATCAGCACTATATATAGCTTAGTTAGCCCTAGTTTACACATCACGATTATCTTTGTTGTTATCAGTTCTTGAACAACTTGTAATAGTGTAGCTTCGAGTTAATGCAAATAGTGCCGAGTATTTGATACTTTGTTGTTACTATATCTCTGCAAATCAAGCTTTTACATTATACACAAGAACTTAATATTGCTTGAGTAAAGTGAAATATAACTTTAATTCCGCAGGGTTATATTTGCGAGTAAAGGGCTTTGTTTTAGTTTAACTCTAACTTTTAACGATCCTACAAGTGGTATCAGAGCTTTGGCTCTTACCTTGAAGACTTTCTGTGCTTCAAGGTTGATACTTTACTTGCTTACTTTACAAGCTTTGCTTTCTTATCTTTCTAAAAGTTTTCAAAATGAGTGATTTCAGTCTAAGTTGCCCAAATGGTTCTTCCAACAAACCACCAATGTTCACTCCTGATGACTTTGGTACCTGGAAACTCAGGATGGAAGGTTTTGTTAGGATTTTGGACCGTCGTATTTGGAAATCTTTCACTGAAGGTCCCTACTCACCCATGGTTTCATCTGCTGATGATGCTGAAGTCAAAATACCTAAGCCACTAGATAAATATGTTGAATCTGACTATAATGCTCTCGAATTTGACCATTAGGCATATTGGACTCTACAGGCTGCACTTCCTAATTCCATTTTAAGTGGGTTCAAAAGATATAAAACTGCATTTGACCTGTGGAATGCCTTAAGTGAAATGTATGAAGGAACCAGTGAAGTTAAAGAAAACAAGAAAGATGTCTTAAAACAAAAGTATGAAAACTATACTTTCAAATCTGGTGAAACAATGACAAACCAGTACTTAAGATTTGTTTCTTTGTTTGATGAACTCCAAAAATTAGATGTAAAACTAGACCAGGTAGATGTTAATAGAAAGTTCCTACGTTCCCTGCGTTCTGTGTGGATAGTTTACACAGTAAGCATCAGGGAATGCAAAAACTTGAAAAAGATGAGACTGAGTGAACTTCATGGCATACTCAGTGCCTATGAAATGGAACTAGATCTTAAACAAAACTCATCTTCTGAGTCAACTCAGCTGTTTTCATCTGCACTAGTAACTACTGATTTTAACAGTCAAAGGTCTTCAAACTCATCATCATATCAGTCACCTATTGTCAGTTTCCCTGAGACACCAAGGTGTCAAGAAAGCTTTTCAAACGTGTTTGAAAACTCTCACAATGCTCATGTAGCAACTGACTCATACCAAGGCTTCATACCTGAGATCTTGAGTGCATAGGTGCTGATGATTTGGAGGAAATGGACATTATGACTCAACTTGCTATGGTTTCTGTCAGAGCTCAAAGGTTCTACAAAAGAACTGGTAGAACCTACAAGGGAGCAAAAGGTGCTCACATAGGCCTTGACAAAAGCAAGGTGAAGTGCTACAACTATCACCAACTTGGTCACTTTGTAAGGGAGTGCCCTCAACCAAGAAGAGAAGGACAGAATCAAAGTCATGTCCAAGGGAAAAATCATGGAGGAAGCAATTCAAACAACAACAACTCTGGAAACAACTCAGGTTCCAACCCCACCCCACCAAAACCAACCGGAAGTCAAAACCACCAAAATGTGGTAGCTGCTATTGCAAATCAAACCTCATGTGTTGAATGGGAAGATTTCGTTGCTGAGTTTGAGCCTATCAACCATGCTTTGATGGCTAAACAAGACTCCACCTCAGATCAGGTAAACTCTATCCCTGTGAAAGTCCTAGAAAATTTATGCAGCCCTGCCTGCATAGAACAAGTGGAAAAGTACCGAAATCACAACACTGACCTGATTGATGAAGTTTCAAACCTAAATGAGTTAAAGGAATGTTTTAAGAAAACTGAATCTTCATACATTTCAAAAATTAAAAATTAAACCAAAGAGTATGAACAGTTGAAACAAACCAACTCAGTGCTTGAAACTCAGCTTGATGACTTGCTCTCAAAGCTTAAGAAGTCAAGAAACGAAACCAAAGATGCTAAGGCTGAGATTGATGTTCTTGAGATCAAACTGACAGATGCTTTGTTTACTTGTGATAAATTCCAAGCAGCAAACAAAAAGGTTGAGAAACTATGGATGGGAGGGATGTATGGTAAAGCAGGTGTTGGATATAACTGTGTTGAACCACCAACTGAATACTCACCTGTAATCAAACCAATTGATGCTTTAAAATCTGAATGCAAAGTTAGTCTCACAGTTGATGACATTTGATCACAATCAAGTTCTGAAAACACTGTTGAGTCTAAGAAAACTGAAGTCACTGATGCAAGCTCATCTGCTTCAGTTGACCAATCAAACATTTTAAAACCATCAATTGCTATTCCTCCACCAACTGTTTATGAACCTAAGGCATCCAAAGTTGGAGGAAAGCAACCTGAGCAACGAAAGGGAAGTCAAACTCAAAGGCTTGGTCAACTAAATTTCAACCAAGTAACCAAACTTGAGTCTCCCAGAAAGTTTGAAACCAAAGTTGTTGAATGTATGTGTTGTGGTGAACAAGGTCACCTAGCTGCTGTTTGCCAGTTTAACCCAATGAGTAAAGTTAAACCATTTTTGATACCAAAACCTGTCTTGAAACCAAAGGCTGACTTTCAAAAGAAAATCACAGGAAAAATTTCACCTGTAAAAAACCACACTTTGAAGCATTTTGGATCTGATTCCAACAGGGTCTTAATTGGTAATGACAGAAATGGAAGTTTCTCTATTTTAAAGCAAAATCGTTTTCCGGCTGAAGTTCAGGCGGAACATTTTTCTGTTCGAACTCATGTTCAACCGGAAAACAAAACTCAACCCAGATCAGCTACTGCTCCAAAGCAGAGACCACATGTACATTTTGCTGATGGGTTTGAACATTTTGAAGCTCAAGGAAGAAGAAATCCTTCTAGAGGAAAGATTACCTCTAGAGAAAACTTTTCAAGAAACAGCAAATCTAACCAATCTGAAAAATTCTCTGCTAAAAGTTCAAGTGGAAATCACTGTGTTCCACTTCAGGGGGAGAGTTCAAATCAAAATCAACACTTTCCACAAAGATTTTCAAAATCACCTGAGAGAACTAAGCTGGTCAACCAAGAAAATGAAAAATTTAAGAAATTAACCAACAAGCAAAGGAAGTTTAAAGAATATAGGGATAGAAAAATTGTTGAGAGAAAGAACACCAAAGGTGAAAGATCTAGTCAAACAAGTACTCAATATGAGAACTTTAGTCTTGACAATGATGATCTACTCAATGAAGCTCCAGTTTTAAATACTTTAGTACTCGAGGAGTATAAGTATAATGATGCTTATGGCAGACCCAAGACCACTCAGGCTTAGGTCCCCTATAGAAATTAATCAATTCAGATATGTGCAGGTGCAGAATAAAGGCCAAAATAGCCTATGGGTAGTTGACAGTGGATGCACTTGCCACATGACAGGGAATAAGCACATTCTGGAAAACACAAAAAGAATCAATGGAGGACCAGTTGCCTTTGGAAGCACAAAAGGCCATATCACAGCACAAGGTGATGTGACAAATGGACTGGTAAAATTTGACAAAGTCAATTTTGTTGATACATTAAATTTCAACCTGCTTAGTGTCTCATAAATGTGTGACAAGAATTTGAATTTAATGTTTAATGAGAAAGAGGCCATAGTCCTCAAACCTGGTGTCAAAATTCCTGATGAACTAATAATGCTTAAGGCACCCAGGACAGATGGATTATACATTTTGGATATGTCAGTTGCTACACCCTCATGTGGCACTGCTTGCTTTGTATCCAAAGCCTCAGTTGACGAATCTGATCTGTGGCATAGAAGGTTAGGTCATGTGAATTACAAAAACATGAACAGAATTGTGAATCTTGGCTTGGTTAAGGGTCTTCCTAACAAGCATTTTGCATGTTCTGAAAACTGTGTGCCATGTCTCAAGGGCAAGCAACACAGAACCTCCTTTAAGCCAAAAGTTGAGTCTTCTATTTCAAAACCTCTAGAGCTTTTACGCATGGATTTATTTGGTCCAACTAGAGTAATGAGTTTAGGAAAAAGATCATACTGTTTTGTGATAATTGATGATTTTTCAAGATATACTTGGGTTTTCTTTCTCAGAACAAAAGATGAAGCTGCTGAATTGCTGAAAAATCTTGTAATTAATTTAGAAAATCAATCAAATCTCAAGGTCAAAACAATCAGATGTGAAAATGGCACAGAATTCAAAAATCATGTTCTGAATTCATTTTGTTAGGAGAAGGGAATTGTGAGACAATTTAGTGCTCCCAGAACTCCACAGCAAAACGGTGTTGCTGAAAGGAGAAATAGGACATTGATTAAAGCTGCTAGATCCATGTTAGCAGACTCCAAGCTCCCTGTGATATTTTAGGCAGAAGCAGTAAACACTGCCTGTTATGTCCAAAACAGGATATTGATTGTCAAGGGAAAGAATAAAACACCTTATGAGCTTTGGAGAAAAAAGGAAGCCAAATATCTAGTTCTTTAAGCCATTTGGTTGTCCTGTCACTATCTTAATAACCAATGAATCTTTGCCCAAATTTGCTGAAAAGGCAGATGAAGGTTATTTTGTTGGATACTCTGGTGTGTCAAAAGCATACAGAGTATACAACAAGAGAACTAAGATTTTTGAGGAAACCATAAATGTATCCTTCAATGAAAAATCTCCCAACAATTTCAAGTCTCAACCTAGTTGGTTATTTGATATTGATGCACTAACTACTGCTTTCAACATCACTGTTGATAAGCCTGTAAGCTCTTTAGTGTAGGAACAAAATTATCATAGGTCTGCTGATGAGCATTGGAAGAGTAATCAAACTGCAAATGAGAAGCCAATCTTTTTCTCTTCCATGAGTTCTCAACCTATCTTCCCAAGATATGACAAGAAACTGACTGAAATAATTCAAATTGAAGAAGAAATTGTTCCGGTCGAAGTTCAGGCTGAACCAGTTTCTCCGGTTCAAATTCAACCGAAAAACTCAATTTCAGAAACTGAAGAGAATACTGAATCAGGGTCAAATGAAGCTGAAAATTCAAATGATAGCACATCAAATGAGCTTAGTTTAGAGCATCTGACCTACAATTCAGACATCAATTCTCATGAATCAGTTGGAATCTCAGATTCTGTGTCACAATTTGAAACTGTTGAGTCATGAATTTCCTATGTATCTTGATAGAAGAATCAACAGAGATCATCCAACAGGAAATATTATTGGAGAAGCTTTAGCTCCTGTGTTGACAAGAAGTAGATATGCAAATGCAAAAATTTGTTTGCATGCTACATTTTTTTCTCAAGAAGTACCCAAGAAGGTAGCAGATGCCTTGGAAGACATTAGCTGGGTAGAGGCAATGCATGAAGAACTATTTCAAATCAACAAGAAAAAGGTTTGGGAATTGGTAGATCTGCCTGATGGAGCAGAACTAATTGGAACAAAGTGGGCTTTCAGAAACAAGAAAGATGATAGGGGAATTGTCATAAAGAACAAAGCAAGATTGGTTATGCAAGGCTATGTACAGGAAGAAGGCATTGATTACGATGAAGTGTTTGCACCAGTAGCCAGGTTAGAAGCAATCAGAATCTTCTTAGCCTATGCTGCATTCAAAGACTTCCAAGTGTTTCAAATGGATGTCAAAAGTGCTTTCCTGTATGGCCTCCCGGAGCAAGAAGTATATGTCAACCAACCTCCTGGTTTTGAAGAACCTCACCATCCTTACAAGGTGTGCAAGCTAATCAAAGCTTTGTATGGTCTCAAACAAGCACCTAGAACCTGGTATGAAACTCTTTCTAATTACCTTCTAGAGAATGGCTACAGGAGAAGGGCTATTGACAAAACACTTTTTGTTAAAACTGTTGGTAATGATATGTTGATGGTACAAATTTACGTTGATGATATTATTTTTGGTTCCTCTAATATTGTCTTGTGCAAAGAGTTTGAAACTTTGATACAGTCTAAATTTGAAATGAGCTCCATGGGAGAATTAACATTCATCTTAGGGCTGCAAGTGAAGCAAACTGCAGATGGTATCTTTCTGAACCAATCAAAGTATATCCAAGACATGCTGAAGAGATTTGACATGCTAACTTGCTCAAGTGCCAAAACTCCCATCTCCACTTCCCATAAGTTAACCAATGACTTAAGTGGCAAGCCAGTGGATGTGCACTTGTACAGAGCTATGATAGGCTCTCTAATGTATCTCACTGCTAGCAGACCTGATATCATATTCAATGCTTGCTTATGTTCGAGATATCAGTCCTCACCAAAGGAGTCACATATGCTAGCTGTTAAGAGGATCTTCAAGTATCTGAAGGGGCAACCAAAACTGGGTTTGTGGTATCCCAAGAACTCTGATTTCTCCTTCAGAGCATTCACAGACAGTGATTATGCTGGTTGTGACATTGATAAGAAAATCAACTTCAGGTGGATGTTAATTCCTAGGAGAAAGATTTGTCTCTTGGCAATGCAAGAAGCAAACTTGTGTTTCCACTTCAACTGCAGAAGCTGAGTATATTGCCGCTTCAAGTTGTTGTAGCCAAGTCCTTTGGATCCAAAATCAAATTCTTGACTATGGGATCACATTCATGGAAACTCCCATTCTTACAGACAACTCTTCATGGAAACTCCCATTCTTACAGACAACAACAGTGCCATTTCAATTATCAACAATCCAGTAAAGCACTCCAAGACCAAACACATTGACATAAGGTATCATTTTATTAGAGATTGTGTAGAAAAGCATTTAATCAAACTATTCAAAGTTCACATTGATCATCAATTGGCAGATCTGTTTACAAAAGCCTTTGATGAGGCAAGATTCTTCTACCTCGTCACAGCCATTGGGATGATGAACTTTGAATAAGACTTTTCACAATTTTAATAAAAGAGAGGCATGTGCTCAAGAGCCCGTCTCTTGATACAAAAAGAAAAAGAAAATGAAAATCTCTAGTGTTAATTAGACAACATTTCAGTTCATAGTCAATAACTCCTGTTAAAACTATGGATAATTAACACAAATTTTCAAAAATCATGTGTTTTGGATTTCCGGTTCAAGTTCAGGTACAACCTGAGAAAACAACTTTTGAAATTCACCGGGTGAACTTCAACCGGAAAAATGCTTTAAATATGATGTGGAAAATTATTTTGAAAACAATTCTTTCAAGCGGAAAATCTGTCCGCTTGATGTTCAGACAGAAGAATTTTAGTTTTTAAAATAAAGGAGAAAATGGGTTCTGCCTGAACTTCTAGGTCAACAAAGTTAAAGCCTCATTTAATTACCCGGAAGGCACAATTTTCTAAACGGATATACATTTATTTACCCATTAAGTTTTTAACTGTTTAAAATCCGAGGTTTCAGTAAATTTACTTTTGGATAAAGACATGCTTTAACCTGTTGTACCGTATAACCCATAAAGCATCTGTCCTATCAGTTACTGAACCGTCTTTTCAATTCTCTCTCTTCCACGTCATCACCGAAAAGGTAAAAAGCCCTAATTTACTGTCATTTTTCCCATTTCTCTCAAACCCTCTCCGATAAACTTTCCGATTAACCGTCAATACTCTCCAAACTTGTATCAACAATGGCTCCCAAAGCAAAGGCGAGTGGCAAGAAGCCAATCGGTGATTCCAAGTTCCCCGTAGAGCATAACCTGGTGGCATACCTAGAACCACCAAGCAAAACTGATATCTACAACGGCATGATAGACTTCATCAAAAGATCTCATCTTCATCATGCGCTCACTATTGAAGCCGAAATTTTCGAAGAAGTGTTGGAAGACTTTTGGTTTCATGCTAGGGTTACCGAAGGCGAAAATGGTAGTGACAAAATTGTGTCAACTGTTCAGGGAAAAGAAGTGGAAATTGATGAAGCAAAGGTGCGGAAATTGTTAAAGTTAAGGGATGAAGGTGGATACGAAGTGGTCAATCACAAGAAATATCTCCGTCTGTTCAGAGATCTTGGATATGGTGGTTCCCTGCAGAGCAAAACCATCAAGAAGGGGCAGATACCATACAAATGGAGGTTTTTGGCTCACACAATTTTGGTGTGCCTATCTCCAAAGAAGGGTGGATTCGACGAACTGGCCAGTGAACAGGCCTCCGCCTTCTATGCTGTGGTAAAAAGTGAAAACTTTAATTTTTCCAAACTCATTTTAAAGCCCTAAAATCAAATGTCCAACCTGAATACATCTACCTGTACCCCAGATTTTTAACTTACATTCTCAAAGAAGAGTACCCCCGAATTGTTTGGCTTGGTACAATTTTGCACCAAAAACTTCTTAATGAGAAAACTTTTTCAAACCTTGCTTTAAACAAGTCTGCATTTATTGGAAGGGACACTGACTATCCCTTACCAATTCCAAGGCAGTTTCCAGATGAACCTGCTACTACAGAGGTTCAACCGGAAACTGTAGCAGTAACTGAGCCCCAAGCTCAAGATGACAGAGCTGTAAACCCAACAACCTCTGATCCCACATCTGTCCCATCTTCCTCTACTATCAAAACCTTTCAATCCAAAAAGAGGAAAGCTTCCACAAACACTACTACTGCCACCTCCTCATCCAACTCACCTCCTGTCATATTCAAAAGACAGAGAAATGTGGTCACTGGGTCTCCTCCACCTAGTACCACCAACCAACCCGAAGCTTCTAACCCCGTCCAAGGCAAAAAGCCTAAACGGAAACTGGTCAAAGTGGGATTTTCTCTTAGGGATGAACCTTCAGTTGAGGGGGAGTCATTAGAAGCAGATGTACCTTCCCCATCTGAACATTTTTCACCCCTACAACCCCTGTCACCGAGGAGTGATAGTGCTCTCAATCTTGGCCTAGATGAAGGTGTTATTAACTCACCTACCTCATTACATGATGAAAGTGCGTGAGCGTATGGATCTTCTACTTAGTCGTAACGAAATCAATGAAATACGAGATGTAGCACAAAGACTAAATACAAATGAGCTTTGTATTAACCATAGAGACCACAGAGTACACAGAGAATATATGACGCAGAAGCATAAACTGTTATTGGATACAATACAAGACGCAACTATTTATAAGGCTGAAATACGACTGGCCAAACCTCAGGTTCGGCCACAAGCTCGGAGCTGTCCGAACTCCAGGTTCGCTGGGAGTTCGGACCTCAGCAATCTTGTGTGATCCGTCTTGCATTCGATACTTCACATGACGATCAAGGACCATGTATCAAGAAACTCCCCCTCGGCATGTGCAGTATCATCTTCTCTATTCAAACTTGTATCTTGTATCTTCAATCAAACTCTTCCTCGATCTTGACGATGAGTTCAATCTTGAATACTTGATCTTGCATCGTGTGTAATCTCTTTATCAACAAACTTCAGAAGACTTGAAGTTGTAATGTTCTCTTCCCACTTAGAAACCTGCCAACATAAATAATCTTGGTGCAAAATGTCTCTTCGAGACCAAGATAGATTGATTTTGAAAATTGATTTTGTATTCCGTGTTGATCAAACGAAAACAAAACAGAAACAAAATCTTTTTGGCTTTTGGAAACTTTATATCAAAACACACCTAAAATCTTTTTGGTATTTTTTGATAACAGAAGTAAAACAATACTGAATTAGACACTATTTTTGTCTTTTGTGAGAAAGATCACAACTTGGGATCATATTGGTCATAACATGTTGAACTACATTTCAATTACGATTATTACAGCGCATAAGCCATGCCGATTGCAGATATAATTTGTCCAACTTTTAAACTCTGGCAGAATCGTACTCATAACATCTGGATATGTTAAGATATTAATTAAGCTTGTATTGACCAGTGTACCCCACACTATCAGACATACTCAGATATGCTTTGCTTATCACATTTTGTGATTTCATTTGTGATTTGAATCACATAATGATTGTAACCATGATATAGTCAACTATGTTCCATGCAAAAAGAAATAAGAACGTTAAATCGTCTACCTTAAGGTCGATCTTTCGATACGCAGATAAGGCCTCAGATTTAACAAAATAAGAAAATAAAACAAGTTGAAGTTGTATAACTCAACAACAATCAGGTTGGTACTCCCGTACACGCAGAGAAAGTCCGATGAGTTATACGAAACACCAAAGAAAATAAAGCAGAACGTCAAACGAACAACAATCAGGTCGGTCTTTCGACACACAGAGAAAGTCCGATCGTTTGACAAAATAAAGAAAATCAAACAAGTTTAAATCTTTGCAAAATGAACACATGTATACACAGTGACTTCTCATTTTATTTTTCAAATATTTTTTTCTTGACATATCATGAGATATGCATCAAGATGTTATCCACTAGGTCAAGCATCAGATTTAGTGTATATCACATTTGTATACTTTCTGATTTGCTGAGCCTACCTTACACATCGATCAAATGATCTTATGGCTTTTTCATCTACTTTATCCATGAGTCAGACACTGTCAGCCAATGTACCATCATTTCCCAATCATGTCGGATACAATTTCTCAATTTTCAATGTTTTTAGCTTTTTGCATTTTTCAATGTTTTTGTCTTTTTCAAATTTCTCCCCCTAAAAATGACAATTCTATTTATAGATTTTCATTTTTACAATTTGAAAAACAAAACACTATTTTTGTATTTTTGCAAAAACAAACTCCCCCTTAGAATGAGACAGAGTAAAAAAACACGAAAAACTTGATCAACCAACACGAATACTAGCAGTTAGCCCTTTTGAAAACAAAAATTGATTTTGAAACTCAAGTTAATTAAAACAGATATTTCACAATCAGCAATTTCCAATCACCGAAAGGTCTTCCTGAAACACCTGCTTGACACCAAATAAAACATTAGTTGCATTGGATCGACCCGAATCAGCAGTGTCGGGTCGCCCGGTGTCTTCCACAAAGTCTTTGTTGGCCTTGGAAACAACTTTTGGTTTCCAAATTTGTAAAAGTTGTAATTTTTGATTGGAACCCGAATCAGATTCAACCGACGTACTTGATTTAGACCAAGACGATTTACTAGTTGACTTAAGCTTTGGGGACCATGGTTCATAAAAAATTTGACCTTTGTTATCCACATATTTTGCAGTTTTGTGAATATATGCAGTCGTCGAACAATCAGCAACTAGATGTCCTGGTTGACGACATACATAACAAAGTCTTTCTCTAAAATTGTTTGAAAATGGTTTTGATTTTTGAGAATCAGATGAATGTTCAGAATGAAAGTTATCAAAGAAACCATCAGAAGAATCATACCTAGGAGATGGACTCCTTGAAGATGAAGATCTTCCAGAATAATAAGAAATTTCCTTCTGAGATGGTGATTTCTTTGTAACTTTTGCTTTAGGAACCTTCTCAGCCTTCATTGATTTCTTTGCTTGAACCGGTTCTTCCAACACTTTGTAACCTAAACCTTTATGTTTAGATCCTTGAGTCTTTGAAGAATTTGACGAAGAACCCGAATCAACTCTTGATTTAGCAACACTAGTGAATTTGTCTTTGATATCCTTTAACTTGTTCTTTTCAATCAAAACCTTCTCTTCTTCGTTTGCAGATGAAGAACTGGAAACAACCTTATCAAAAACTTTTTCATTTTCCAGCAATACAGACTTGGAAACAAATTTTGGAACTTCACCCAAAGGTTTCTCCTTCTTTTTAGACTTGGACTTGTGCTTCTTGGATGGAGTGGCAAACTTGGAATAATCATGTAAGTCATCTTTTGGATCAATCTGAGCAGCGGTAACTTCAATCAAATCCACTGGTTGAGGAACCAAGTGAACATCATCCTTTTTAGAACTTTCCGAACTCTGATCCTGCTTGTATAAGAAGTTAAGCAATGTTGGTGACAAATTGCAGTTCTTCACTTGCCTTTTCAACTCCAAAATCTCCAATTTTAAATCATTAATCTTCTGTTGACCTTCAAACACCTCTTGTTTTGACTTGATAAATTTTGCATTGAGATCATCATATTCGTAAGTTTGTAACTTCCGGATCTCACATTCAGCATATAATTCCTCAAGCACATTTTCTCTCTTTTGCTTATAGATCTCAACATCTTTTGTTAACACTTCATTCTTGTCTCTGTATAGAACATTTTCATCTTGAAGCATAGATATCTTGTTTTGAAGCTTCTCAACGGTAACAGCAGTTGTTGCTATAAGAGCAGTAGCCTCTTCATATTTTTGCTGAACCGGATAACTCTTCTCAAACAGATTCTCAAAATCTTGGGCTGCGTTTAACGCTTCAGCTTTGGCCTTTTCACACTCTTCAGCCAATTGAGCCTTTTCCTTCAAAACATCTTCATGAATATGAACTAATGTATAATATTTCTTTTGAAAATCGTCCAACTCTTTCTTTAACACCACAATTTCTTCAGTTGAAATCTGACAATCTTGTTCAGACCTTGTAATTTTCTTGAGCAACTTCTCACAGTTATAACATTTAAAGTCATCATCTTTTGAATTTTCATAAGACTTAGGTAATTCTTCTTGAACCAAAGACATACTTGAAGAAGTATCAGATTCTGTTAAAAAACTTTCATCATCAGCATGTTGAACGGTTAAAGCAATTGAGATTGGAGTATGATTCTTTTTAATATCTGAATCTGCATTCCAGGCAAATCCATCTGGATGAATAAATGTACTAGTCCAATCATGAGCAAGAGTAGCAGCTTTCTGATCGACCTTTTCAGCTTTATCTGAAGGATGAAAAACTAAATGTGCATGCTGACCAGACTTCAATTTACTTTCTGCAGAACGTGGACATTCTCGAGCAAAGTGACCATAAACGGAACACTTATAACATTTCACTTTAGATTTGTCCAATCCAATCTTTCCTTCCTGATTTAGTCTCTTCTTACCAGTTCTATTGAAAAACTTCTTCGTTCTACGAACCAACATAGCATATTGCCAATTCAGATCCATTTCCTCCAAATGATCATAATCAATCTGATCGTAATCTTCATTTGCTAACTCAACATTACTCACAGAACCAGTGATAACACCAAAGTATGAAGATACCAATGCAGACATCAACGCATTATAATCATCAACAGTTTGAACAGACAATGCACTTTGAGTCGAAGAACTAGGAATTGACACATTACAACCAGCAGATGAATAACTTGGAGTGTCAGATTTACCTGCCAGAAATGCTGTAGGGGGTGCAGAACTAAGAATATTAGACTTTCCAGCATTCAAAGTTGAATCATTGTTGCCATAATATACTGCAGGATTCTGAATTTGCTCAGGAAGTGACTTGTTCACTTTTAACTCCATATCCCTAGCTTGGATTCGTTGAATCAGATCATTAAACGATAACCTTGGATAATCCTTATCATTAGTAATCATCATTACATAATTTTCCCACTTCTCTGGTAGAGCTTCCATAATGTTTTCTTTCCTATCTGCTTCATCTTTTGTAAGATTCACCAATTTCATTTCACTCATTAAATTTGCAAATCTTGCAATCAGATTTGGAATTGATTCATTTTGATAATGCTTGAAGCTATCAAATTCTTTCTTCAACACTTTTTGTCGACTTTTCTTATACTGATCATTGCCTTCACATCTCTTTTCTAGAGCATCCCACAAGCTCTTTGCGGTATAGTTTCTTGAAAATTGATGTAGTAAATCAGTAGGCAAAGCCATTGTTAAAGTGCCATAAGCCTTTTTCTCAGCTTGATATGCTTTCTTTTGTTCACCAGAAAGCTTCCTTTGAAGAATTGGCTCCCCATCCACACCCTTAGGATATGTATATTGTTCAGAATACGATAACCACATATCGATATCATTTGCAGAAACAAACGCTTCAAATCGTGTCACCCAACTATGATAATCTTCCAATTTAAGTAATTTGGGCACTTTATGACTTGTTCCAATTTCATTATCATAATTAATCATTGTTTGCATCGTTGCCTGAACTAAATTTTGAATAGCCGTGAATGCTTGAAAATCGGACATTTTCGAAAAACTGGTTACTGTACACTCCGAACCTCGTCCGAACCTCCTCCGAACGATCTCCGAATGTCGTCCGAACTTTAGTTACACCGAACGTCCTCCGAACCTAACCTTCGGAAAGAGAAATCAACAGCAACTCCGAACTTGCTCCGAAATACCACCGAACTCTCTCCGAAACAAGACCGATCTCTCATCGAACTCAAATAAAGACCGAACTCCGTCCGAACCTCGAGTTCGGAGCGGTTACTCCGAAGTTGTCCGAACCTCAAACGAGACAGATTTCACTTGACCTCATTTTCTTGATTTTCAACGTTTTTGACTGGAATTTTCAACATGAATTCAAGCAAACATGATAGAAACAACTCAGGAATGAATTTTGAAAGAAAAGCACACTCGAAACACTCAAACAAACTAAAAAATGATTGACATTTTCATAAAAACGTGAATTTGAACCCAAAACTCCGAAGAACACTAATTTCCGACTAGTAAAGAAAACCTAATGCTCTGATACCACTTGAAAGTGCGTGAGCGTATGGATCTTCTACTTAGTCGTAACGAAATCAATGAAATACGACATGTAACACAAAGACTAAATACAAATGAGCTTTGTATTAACCACAGAGACCACAGAGTACACAGAGAATATATGACGCAGAAGCATAAACTGTTATTGGATACAATACAAGACGCAACTATTTATAAGGCTGAAATACGACTGGCCGAACCTCAGGTTCGGCCACAAGCTCGGAGCTGTCCGAACTCCAGGTTCGCTGGAAGTTCAGACCTCAGCAATCTTGTGTGATCCGTCTTGCATTCGATACTTCACATGACGATCAAGGACCATGTATCAACACATGAGAACATCCTGATAGGCCAGGTCCCTGTAGCACTGTACCCACACTCCTCACCGGAGGTGAATCTCAGGAGTCAGGAAGAGATTCATGCAAAGCGGGCTGCTACTGCCCAAGGATCCCCACTGGATCTTGGTGTCAGCAGTAACATCAATAAGACCCAATTTGCGGTAATCTTCTCTGAATCAGCACCCAGAAGTCCTTTATTGGAACCAAGGGTTACTGAAACAGATGAAGAGAATCCCAGGTGCCAAGAACCGTGGGTACCAATGCTGATCAATCTATGATTGATAGTTTGGTTTTGTCCAAGGATGCTGGCAAAAAGCCAATTGAGGACAGTTATACACTACCCGAATTGACGAAATTGTACCTTTCACTCCAAGCACAGGTTGATACTTTGAATGCAACTGTTGCTCATTTGGTGCAGGCTGATCCCACTCATACTGAAGCAGGTCCTTCAAACCCTGTCAGAGAAGCTGATGAAGCTGTTATTGCTGATGAAGCTGATACTGTCAAATTGGGGGAGAAGATGCCATCAAGGCCTGTTATTTCAGAGATTGAAGAAGTGGAAAGGATACCGGCTGAAGTTAGAGCCACAGCCTGTGAAAGAATTGGTGTTAACCCCTTCTCTGTTGAAGAAATTTAGGTGAACATGAAATGCAGTCAACTGATTGCTATTTCTCCTTTTGAGGACCCCAACCTCACTGAGCTTGTACAGTCATCTATGCTGATTGCTGGTGCTCTCCCTGAGCACATCAACATGATCACGACACTCCTCAAAGATGTCATTTTTCCGGCTGAAAGAGCCAGTGATCAAGTGATAGGAAATATTGCCTCCACCAGCAAGGCAGCATTTGATGTTGAAGAGAGCACTGCAACTATTGCAGTTGCTACATTGACTGAAGGAGGAGACGAAAACTTGATAGGTGAAGAAGAAGGCACAGAGGTGCTGAAGATTTCTGACAAAGAACCTGAAGTCACCCAACCTCTGGTGGTGACTGAAGGTCAAATTCTTGTTTAAACGGAAGTTCAACCGGAACTTCAACCGGAAGTTCAAGTGGTAGCTGAGCTGAGTGTTCAACCGGAAGAGAAAAGAAGTGAAGGAGCAGAGGATATAGCAGCAACTCTGATAGCTTTAAGGAGCACTGAGCCAATTCAAACTGAAGAACCTGTTCAAGCTGAAATTGCTAAAACTATTCAACAGGTAACTCAAACTCCTGAAGCTGAGGCTATACTGAAGATGGTAGAAGATGCCAAAAGGGCAGCAGAGGATGAGAGGCATGCCAAAGAACTACAAGAGGAATATGATCTGTATCTGCAAAACAGTGTGTTTGAGAACTTACTTGAAGAGGCAAAGACTAGGTCTTTCAACTGGAGATTAAAGGATTATGATCTGGAAGCAGTGACTGAAACTGATAGGCAGAAGTTGATTTCGATTGCTTCTCAATTGCCTACCAGGTTGACAAAGAATGATGAGAATTACATCCTACTGAAAAAGATACAAAGGGCACTTATGGTTAGAAATTTGAAGACAGAGGAAGAGGTAGCTCAGATGCAAGTTAGGGGACTTTGCAGCTTGATAGATTCAATTTTTCATGAGCTTAAAGGAGAAATTGCTGCTGTCAATCCTAATTTGGTGATGCCCTCACCATCAGAGCTCATGTTGATACATAGTCTGATCGTCATGTGAAGTATCGAATACAAGATGGATCACACAAGATAGCTGAGGTCCGAACTCCCAGCGAACCTGGAGTTCGGACAGCTCCGAGCTTGTGGCCGAACCTGAGGTTCAGCCAGTCGTATTTCAGCATGTATAAATAGTTCATCTTGTATAGAATAGAAAAGGCTTCCGTGTCATATTCTCTAAGTGTACTCTATGGTTTCCTCTGTGGTTAATACAAGTCATTTGTATTTACTCTTTGTGTTTTACACATTTATCTTGATTTCATCACGACTAAGTAGAAGATTCATACGCTCACGCACTTTCAAGTGGTATCAGAGCATTAGGTTTGCTCTACTAGTCGGAAATCAGTGTTTTCCAGAGTTGTTGAGTTCGAATTCATGTGTTTGACTTTCAAAGCTCGTTTCTCATCTTCATTTTTCAAAATCTTCGTTTAAAACTTCATGATTTACGTCCAATATGTATGTGCTTGTCCGCTTTCATTTGATTGAGTGTTCACAGCTCGAGAGGTGTCGATTCCAGTGAGTTTTTCCAAAGTTTTCGATTTTTCGCGATCGGCCGAACTCCAGGCTCGGCATAACTGCTCCGAACACCAGGTTCGGAGTAAGCTCGGTTAGTGTTTCTGATTCGGTGAGAGTTCGGAGTCCATTCGGAGAGAGTTCGGTGGATATTTTGTCTCGGAGGGAGTTCGGACTAGGATCGGAGAGAGATCGGAGTTTCTGAGTTCGGTGATACGATCGTTGAGAGTTCGGACTTTTTGTTTTAAGTTCGGAGCAGCTTCGGAGGGTATAGTAGGTTCGGACGAAGTTCGGAGTGAACAGTATTCAGTTTTTTGAAAATGTCCGATTTCCAAGCGTTTGCAGCTATTCAGAATTCGGTTCAAGCTACGATGCAAACAATCATGAATTATGATAATGAAATTGGAACAAGTCAGAAGGTTCCCAAATTGTTGAAATTGGAAGATTATCATGGTTGGGTTACACGATTTGAAGCGTTTGTCGATACGAATGACATTGATATGTGGTTAGCGTTCACTGAGCAATACGTTTATCCTAAAGATGAAACTGGTGAACCTATTCTTCAAAGAAAAATGTCTTCTGAACAAAAGAAAGCTTATCAAGCTGAGAAAAAGGCATATGGTACGTTAACGATGGCATTGCCTAAAGAGTTACTTCATCAATTTGCTGGTAACTACACATCAAAAAGTCTATGGGATGCATTGGAAAAACGATGTGAAGGCAATGACCAATACAAGAAAAGTCGAAAAAAGGTTTTGAAGAAAGAGTTTGATAGTTTTAAGTATTATCAAAATGAAACGATTCCCAATCTGATTGCAAGATTTGCTCATCTGATGAGTGAAATGCGTTTGGTGAATCTTACTAAAGAAGAGGTTGATATGAAAGAAAATATTTTGGAAGCATTGCCTGAAAAATGGGAGAATTATGTAATGATGATTACTCATAATAAGGAATTTACAGGATTGTCTTTCAATGATTTGGTTCAAAGAATTCAGGCTCGGGATATGGAATTAATGGTGAATAAATCACTTCCTACACAAATTCAGAATCCTGCAGTGTATCATGGTGAAAATGACTCTACAATGAATGCTGGGAAGTCTAATATTCTTAGTTCCGCTCTTCCTACAGCATTTCTGGCAGGTAAATCTGAAAATTCAAGTTATTCTTCTGCCGGTTGTAATGTGTCAATTCCAAGTTCTTCGACTCATAGTGCATTGTCTGTTCAAACTGTCGATGATTATAATGCATTGATGTCTGCATTAGTATCTTCATACTTTGGTGTTATCACTGGTTCTGTGAGTAATGCTGAGTTAGCAAATGAAGATTATGATCAGGTTGATTATGATCATTTGGAGGAAATGGATCTCAATTGGCAATATGCTATGTTGGTTCGTCGAACAAAGAAGTTTTTCAATAGAACTGGTAAGAAGAGACTTAATCAGGAAGGAAAGATTGGATTGGACAAATCTAAGGTGAAATGTTATAAGTGTTCAGTTTATGGTCACTTTGCTCGAGAATGTCCAAGTTCTACAGAAAGTAAATTGAAAACTGGTCAGCATGCACATTTAGTTTTTCATCCATCCGATAAAGTTGAAAAGGTTGATCAGAAATCTGCTACTCTTGCTTATGATTGGACTAATACATTTATGCATCCAGATGGGTTTGCCTGGAATGCCGATTCAGAAGTTAAAAAGAATCATACTCCAATCTCAATTGCTTTAACTGTTCAACATGCTGATGATGAAAGTTTTTTAACAGAGTCTGATACTTCTTCTAGTATATCTTTGGTACAAGAAGAATTACCTAAAGTCTCTACAAGTTCAAAGGTTGAAGAGTTTGAATGTTTCAAATGTAAGAAATTGCTCCAGGAGATTGCAAGTTTTGAACAACGTTGCCAAATTTCAACTGAAGAGATTGTGGTGTTAAAGAAAGAGTTAGAGGATTTTCAAAAGAAATATTATGAGTTGGTTCATATTCATGAAGATATTTTGAAAGAAAAATCTCAATTGGCTGAAGAGTGTGAAAAAGCCAAAGCTGAAGCTTTAGATGCAGCGCAAGATTTTGAGAATTTGTTTGAAAAGAGTTATCCGGTTTAGCAAAAATATGAAGAGGCTACTGCTCTTATAGCAACAACTGATGTTACCGTTGAGAAGCTTCAAAACAAGATCTCTATGCTTCAAGATGAAAATGTTCTTTACAGAGACAAGAATGAAGTATTAACAAAAGATGTTGAGATCTACAAGCAAAAGAGAGAAAATGTGCTTGAAGAATTATATGCTGAATGTGAGATCAGAAAGTTACAGACTTATGAATATGATGATCTCAATGCAAAATTCATCAAGTCACAACAAGAGGTGTTTGATGGTCAACAGATATTAATGATTTGAAATTGGAGATTTTGGAGTTGAAAAGACAAGTGAAAAACTGCAATTTGTCACCAACATTGCTTAACTTCTTATACAAGCAGGATCAGAGTTCAGAAGGTTCTAAGCAGGATGATGTTCACTTGGTACCTCAACCAGTGGATTTAATTGAAGTTACTGCTGCTCAGATTGATCCTAAAGATGACTTGCATGATTATTGTCACACCCCCAAATAACCACTAACGGAGTTTATACCGTTAAGGGGTGCGGCTAGACCAGGATCCACAACCATTAGTTACAAATACTAAATGAATCAGAGTTAGTTCAAAATCAGTTATAAAGTAAAGTCTCAAATACAAACGCAGCGGAATAAAATATTGTCTTAGCACTAACCACGTGCTTTACAAATTCTTTGTTTAAAATTCCCAATTAAGTTTAACAGAAATAAGATGGTCTTCACGTGCCATGCCAACCCGCTCCGGATACTCCTTAGCGATCTGCAAAAGTTTAAACCACGCAAGTGTCAACCTAACGGTTGGTGAGTTCACAGTGGGCTTGTCATGCATTGGCCCGGTCTCATAATCATAATTTGTATCAAGGTATACTTACATAGTATTCGTTTGTGAAAAGCAATGCTAAATGTTATGTCTTAGTTTATAAAGGAATTGTCCGTGACCTACGTCATCGGGTATGAACTAGTTTTGTAAAATTAAAGTGCTCAACCGATATCGCGGGTAGCTAATCCGTTGTTCCATGCACTAAGGAAGTTTGCACCAAAGCTGACCATAATTTATTGTAGTGGCCGAGCCATCTAGTACTGCGGACCTACGTCATCGCGGATTTGCCTCCCCCGTGTCCTCTCGGGATCACGGTCAGATAGGCTGATATTGTACCTCCGTGCACTCCCCGTGCCACGGGGCGGAGTTTGTCAAACTCCAGTAGATCTACCCAACATCCCCTCGCTTTACAATTAATGGTACAATTAGTTGAGGACTTTTAAGTTTTCAAGGCATCCTTAGAAATCATGTGATATCATGTGGTTTAGACTTTAACCTACACTAGCCATATTAAAACGGTTTTCTGGATTCTCATGAATCTCAAAAGTGTTCTCAGTTTCGTTTTAGAAATCGTTGTTTTGGTAATTCGCAAGTGCTTCCCATAAAGCACTTCAAGTTCATCAAGTGGGTGCCGAGCACTCCAAGTTTTCAAGTTTATCAGGGAGGTGCCTAGCACTCTCGAGTTGTCAGCATTGTTTTACTTTTAGGTATTCGGTGTGACCCGAACGGGTTCACGGTAATCGGGTTAGTGACACTCACCTTTGGTTGCACTGCTACACTTGCTAATAATCCAAGTATGCTTAATGAAGACCTATGAACACGTTTAGGTCTAAGGTATTAGTTTTGTGTCTAATCTTTACTTAACGTCACTATGGCCCATAACATAGCACGTTGAAACTATGACTCGACATACCGACACACGACACCAATGGTTGATCATAAATAAGGGTTCACATATTACAGAAATCATAGCATGCGTCATCATGGCATAATCATGTAAGTCATGGCATAACATTCAAGCAAATTGTACAAGTTTAGATTCTGGTCTCAGTTTCGCTAGCAGTTTCGCTAGTCAGTTTCGCTGTGTGCACGGGCAGCACTTTCGCTAGGCAATACCCGATGACACAGTTTCGCTAAGCTAGTTTCGCTCGAAACTGTTGGCACAGTTTCGCTAGCCTAGTTTCGCCCGAAACTGGTTTGAACTTTCGTTCAGGGAATTTCGCTCGGTAGGTTCGCTCGAGCTGGTCTGGTTGGTTTACCCGGCGACACTGCAGTTTCGCTGCATAGTGTCGCTGGTTGAAGATATACATAGTTTCGCTGGAAAATTTCGCCCAGAGAACACCACAGTTTCGCTGGTCGCGAAAAACATACGGATCAGCCTAAAAATTAACCTAGCAGCTTCCATTTTACATGTAATTCATTGTTTAGCATACATAGGCATTTACCAACATAAATCAGTAAGCTTTAACACCTTAAACATGCATTTTATCATCAAATCACCCAAAATACATATAAAACCCTAAAATGACTAGAATAGCATAAATCTTTATCATGGATGGATTTCACACGTAAAGTTATCAACTTTATGGTAGATCTAGCAATCCTAAGCAACATATCAGAAGATCTAACAATAACACAGAGATCTAGGCATGCTTTATGAAGAAACACATAGAAAAGCATAGAAAATGGCATAAAGGAAAGGTTTTGGGACTCACGATTCGATCAGGGAATCGAATGGATGTTGTCTTGGGCTGAGATCTTGGTTTCTCTTGATGGTTTTCGGCTGACCAGATTTCCAGAGAAGAATATGTGTGTTTGTGGTGTAAATGAGGCAAATAGGAGAACTAGGGTTTATTAAGATTATTTATATCAGGGGTTAGTTTCGCTGGCAGTTTCGCTGGCCAAGCGAAACTGGCCCTGAACTCGTGCAGGTCAGTCAGTTTAGCTAGCTACCGGGCGACACTATAGTTTCGCCCGTTAGTTTCGCTGGCTGCACAACTTAGGCAATTTTCACATAATCAAGGATTTACAATTTGTCATGCCATTTATAATATTAAATCATGCGTTTAAATCACATTGCACATAATGACATCAATAAATGAACACATAACACATATGGGCGGGTTCGGTGATCAACCAAAGGACGTGGACGTATTCGGCCTAGTTAAGTATTAGTTACTAAGTTAACACTTATAACGTAACTAACGGAATTGTCTAACGGAAGTTAACCTTGGAATTCTCGGATGTCACATCATCCCCTTGTAATTGGAATTTTCGTCCCGAAAATTATTCTTGTGTCGTAGCGTTCGCAGCATCAGCTGTCGTTGTTGCTGGGGAAAGAAAGCAAAAGTTTTAGGGTCGTCACAATTATTCCAAGTTTGCCACTCCATCCAAGAAGAACAAATCCAAGTCTAAAAAGAAGGAGAAGCCATTAGGTGAAGCTCCAAAATTTGTTTCAAAATCTGTTTTGTTAGAAAATGAAAAGGTTTTTGATAAGGTTGCTTCAAGTTCTTCATCAGCAACCGAAGAAGAAAAAGTTTTGATTGAAAAGAACAAGCTGAAGGATATCAAGGCTAAATATACTAGTGAAGCTAAGTCAAGAGAAGCTTCAGGTTCTTCTTCAAGTTCTTCAAAGGTTTCAGGTTCCAAGCACAAAGGTTTGGGTTTTGTTCTGAAGGAAGTTCCGGTTGTTGTCAAGAACCCAGTGAAAGCTGACAAGGCTGTTAAAGCTAAAGTTACAAAGAATTCACCATCTCCAAAAGAATTTTCTTATTATTCTGGAAGGTCATCGTCTTCAAGGAGTCCATCTCCTAGGTATGATTCTTCTGTTGTTTTCTATGATAACTTCCATTCTGAACATTCATCTGATTCTCAAAAAATAAAACAATTTTCAAACAATTTTAGAGAAAGACTTTGTTATGTATGTCGTCAACCAGGACATCTGGCTGCTGATTGTCCGACGACTGCATATATCCACAAAACTGCAAAATATGTGGATAATAAAGGTCAAATTTTGGCTGAACCATGGTCTCCAAAAGGTAAATCAACTTGTAAATCGTCTTGGTCTAAACCGAGTACGTCGGTTGAGTCTGATTCAGGTTCTGATCAAAAATTGAAAATTTTACAAATGTGGAAACCGAAAGTTGTTTCCAAGGCCAACACGGACTTTGTGGAAGACACCGGGCGACCCGACGCTGTTGAATCGGGTCGATCCCAATGCGACTAATGATTTATTTGCTGTCAGTAGCTATTTCAGAAGACCTTTCGGTGATTGGGAAATTGCTGACTGTGGAATATCTGTTTTAATTAAACTGCCTTTCCAAATCACTTTTGTTTTCACAAAGCTAAACTGCAAGTATTCGTGTTGGTTGATCAATTTTTCTTGTTTATACTCCGTCTCATTCTGAGAAATTGTATAAATAGAGTTGTCATTTTTAGGGGGAGATATTTGAAAAAGACAAAAACATTGAAAAATGCAAAAAGTCAAAAACATTTGAAAAATGAGAAATTGTATCCGACATGATTGGGAAATGATGGTACATTGGCTGACATTGTCTGACTCTTGGATAAAATAGATGAAAAAGCCATAAGACCATTTGATCGATGTGCAAGGTAGGCTCAGCAAATCAGAAAGTATACAAATGTGATATACACTAAATCTGATGCTTGACCTATTGGACAACATCTTGATGCATATTTCATGATATATCAAGAAAAAGATATGTGAAGAATAAAAATGAGAAGTCACTGTGTATACATGTGTTCATTTTGCAAAGATTTAAACTTGTTTGATTTTCTTTATTTTGTCAAACGATCGGACTTTCTCTGCGTGTTGAAAGACCGACCTGATCGTTGTTCGTTTGACGTTCTGCTTTATTTTCTTTGGTGTTTCGTATAACTCATCGGACTTTCTTTGCGTGTACGGGAGTACCGACCTGATTGTTGTTGAGTTATACAACTTCAACTTGTTTTATTTTCTTATTTTGTTAAATCAGAGGCCTTATCTGCGTATCGAAAGATCGACCTTAAGGTAGACGATTTAACGTTCTAATTTCTTTTGGCATGGAACACAGTTGACTATATCATGGTTATAATCATTGTGTGATTAACGTTACAAATGAAACCTCAAAATGTGATAAGCAAAAGCATATCTGAGTATGTCTGATAGTGTGGGGTACACTGGTCAATGCAAATCTAATTAATACTTTAACATATCCAGATGTTATGAGTATGATTGTGCCAGAGTTTAAAGTTGGACAAATTATATCTGCAATCGGCATGGCTTATGTGCTACAATAATCGAAATTCAAGTGTAGTTCAGCATGTTATGACCAATATGATCCCAAGTTATGATCTTTCTCACAAAAAGACAAAAATAGTGTTTAATTCTGTAATGTCTTTACTTTTCTTATCAGAAAATACCAAAAAGATTTTATGTGTGTTTTAACATAAAGTTTCTAAAAGCCAAAAATATTTTGTTTCTTATTTGTTTTCGATTGATCAACACGAAATACAATATCAATTTTTGATATCAAACTATCTTGGAGTCTCTAAGAGACATTTTACACCAAGATTATTTATGTTGGCAGGTTTCTAAGTGGGAAGAGAACATCACAACTTCAAGTCTTCTGAAGATTTTTGATAAAGAGATTACACACGATGCAATATCAAGTATTCAAGATTAAGCTCATCGTCAAGATCGAGGAAGAGTTTAATTGAAGATACAAGATACAAGTTTGAATAGAGAAGATGATACTGCACATGCCGAGGGGGAGTTTGTTGATACATAGTCCTGATCGTCATGTGAAGTATCGAATACAAGATGGATCACACAAGATAGCTAAGGTCCGAACTCCCAGCGAACCTGGAGTTCGGACAGCTCCGAGCTTGTGGCCGAACCTGAGGTTCGGCCAGTCGTATTTCAGCATGTATAAATAGTTCATCTTGTATAGAATAGAAAAGGCTTCCGTGTCATATTCTCTAAGTGTACTCTGTGGTTTCCTCTGTGGTTAATACAAGTCATTTGTATTTACTCTTTGTGTTTTACACATTTATCTTGATTTCATCACGACTAAGTAGAAGATTCATACGCTCACGCACTTTCAGCTCATCTCAGGTACAACAACTGTAAATGTTAAACCTGAATTTTCTGACATTGCAAATGTACAACCTCCACCTTCTTTCACTTATAACCCAAACCCTATGCCCACAACAATTCCATCTATCTTACAATCACTTGCCATCACACCCTACAAACCTCCCTCCATCTCCAAGAAAGTTTCCACCAAACTTGCCAATCCCAAGTACAGAACAGATAATTTTACTCCCATTGCTCCCCTCAAGAAAAAGCCTCCACCTACCATGGATTTCTCTGATATCTTTCCTCCTACTCCACCTTCAAGCCCTACTCCAAAAGCTGATAGACCACCAACACAAACTTCCCTACCTCCACTCACCTTCAAAGAACCTTCTGCCACCACCATCAAACCTACTGAAGTTCAACCCGATCCTTCCTCTCAATCCTCAAAGGGCAAAGCTCCAAAAGAAATAGAATCAACTGATGATTCTAATGAGGAAAACAAAATGAGAAAAAGAAGACTACTGCTTCACAAAAGAAAGAGAGAACAAAGGCCAAGGAAGAAAGGCCCACCCAGGCAAAACAAAATTGTTAGGTGGATAGTTATTGAAGACACCTTCAACTTCAAATTCCAGTGCCTAAGTGGGGGTCACCAGAGTAGTGAATGCTCATCTTGCCACCAGAATGCTTGACATCTCCCAACTATCGGATATCTATGCTAAACTGCAAGGGATAATGAGTTTGTCCAGAGCTGAGCTCCTGCTGAGAATGAGCATAGAACCAAAAGTGCTCGAGCATGGATTGTTCTCTGAAACTCAGGTTGATGAAGATACTGAAGAAAAGACAACCAGTCCGATAAAATTTGTGATTTGGGAAGAAGAAGAAAAACTCTTCTATGTACACAGGGCAGATAGCAGTTTCACAACCCATGAAGCAATTAATGTTCAAGATCAGTGGAATGAACAAGATTGGGAAGCTCTGCAACATGTTAAGGTCACCATGACCAGCATGATTGTTCTCTCAAAAGATGTGAATGCATGGGTTAAGTTCTTTGAAAAGTAGGTCAAGGAGAAGAAAATTTTTGGGTACAAGTCAGTTTTTGAAGATAAACATTGAAGTTGAAGAATAATTTGACAGCATCAGCATATGGGGAGATTGTAAAGAATATTACGCTTGAAAGATTTCCGGTTGAATGCCAATTTTGTATAGTTCCAGCTGAAATTGAAGTTGAAGCGGAATTCTTACTTCAAGCGGAACTGGCAGTTCAAGCGGAAAGAAGCAGTTTTGTCCCTTAGCGAATATTCCGGGTGAACTCTATTATCCACCAAATAATGAGTTCAACCGGACTTTTCCTGAGATGTCTTTTCAGCAAGTCCAATCCTGCAAAAGCTTCTCGTATGCTTCTATATCTGATTCAAGCCGCTCTCCTAAAGTAGTATGGTGCTGCAAACACGCAAGATATTCCAATTGTCGATGTCAATTCTTTTGGTAGTTTGTATTTGACTTTTTAGTTTATGGTCTAGATTACATCGCATGAGATCAATGGCTGTAATTGATCTCATCAGCACTATATATAGCTTAGTTAGCTCTAGTTTACACATCACGATTATCTTTGTTGTTATTAGTTCTTGAACAACTTGTAATAGTGTAGCTTCGAGTTAATACAAATAGTGCCGAGTATTTGATACTTTGTTGTTACTATATCTCTGCAAATCAAGCTTTTACATTATACACAAGAACTTATTATTGCTTGAGTAAAGTGAAATATAACTTTAATTCCGCAGGGTTATATTTGCGAGTAAAGGGCTTTGTTTTAGTTTAACTCTAATTTTTAACGATCCTACACTACCTAATACAATAGAACTAAATCTGCTAGAGTAAAGTGAAGTATAACTTTAATTCCGCAGGGTTATATTTACAAGTAGAGGGTTCTTGTTTTAGTTTAATCATAACTATTAATGATCCTACAAGTTAGTTAAAGAATGAGATCCCCGGAATCCCGGAGAGTTTGTTATCAATGTAACCGATATATAATAGAGGTTATGATCGATTTAGGGACACGCAACGACTCACTCACACATTAGCTCTGATAGTAAAAAATCATTGTAACACTTAGCTTGATCGATCATACCTTCACAACGATTGTAGTCTTAATTTTCATATTAATAAAAGTGCTAGGCAGCAGGCTCTTCAAGCCGGCTCCCGAGGATTTTTTCCAGGATTCCTAGAGGAAACTCGAAGGATTCTGGATTTTCCCTCTTTACATCCTTCTATCGATATCCATAATACGATATAGTATAATCCTCATTACAAAGCACACTACCTCACTTACAAAGTTTGGTTCACTAAATTGCTTCGGTGATTTTCAACCAAAACAATTTGGCGCCCACCGTGGGGCAAGTGTTGCTTCATTCTACAAAACTTTCCATATTCCTTTCACTTTGTTGAATCTCCACCTCGAAAATTTCGACCCAAACAAAATCCGTTTCAGCCTCTGTTTCATCCTCCGTCCCCCCTCTTCCACCTGCTCCAGGAAGCCAGAAGAAGACCAATGATCTTCAAAAGAAAGTGGATGAGCAGTCGAGGAAAATAGATTATCCTGTGTTCATGGGATCCTAGGTTCAATATGTTGATCCTGTTATTACTAACACTGATTTGTTTGCTTTGATTAAATAGGTAAAGAATCAGATGGATCAGTAAGAAAAAACTAATCACACGGTGATGAAGGAAATTGAGGAGCTCAAGAAATCTAAAAGACCTTCAGAGGAACATATCCCCTTATTTCCTAGGCATCTCGAATTTAATGCCTCGGGATTCTCAGATCCGGCCCGGTAGCATCTCAAATCAACAGCGCCGATAAACACAAGCCTTACTACAGCCCCTACGATGACTTCTCAGGCTGCTGGGTATGCGAGGTTTGCTGTTGGGTTCTCAGAAGCCGCTCCACGGGAATCCTCACAGCCACACTCTAAAGATCCTTGGACTCTGTTATCTTTAGGATCCTTAGCTACGCCATCCCAGGGATAGCCATTTTTATACAGGAAACTCAAGCCAGAACTGTTGGATATTAGGTGTCCTAACCCGACGTTTAACGTAACCGACCTGGTTTTAACCCGGAAGAGTTACACCAGTGTCAACGAACTATAATAATAAATTACCGGTTAATTAATTGATGAACGATTAAATAAATAAATACTTGTTATTTATTTATCGTAACGAACAGAACATCATTCGTGAAACAGTTTACGAATTTAATGGAATATTGGGTAATCGTTAAATGGTTAGCGGTTAATAATATCGATGGGCGTTAGTGGGTTTTGTGCAATGATCGCGATATGGGCTTAGCTTGCCTAAAGGCCCATCGAGGGAAATTAAAAGGAGGATACTAGGGAAGGAAACCCTAATCTCGAACTCCCCCCTCTTTCCCTCTCCTCGTCGTCGCAAACTACTCCCCTCTCTCTCTCTTTGTTTCGGCGTGACGAACCACTACCACATCTTTGTCGCTCGCCGTCGCTAAGATGGTTAAACGTGATCCCTATTTGATCGGTCCGCGTTGAAACCAAAAAACATCACCGCCACCACCCGTGCCACCGCCGCTGAAGAGAGGGTTGTGGCCTCCGCCGCCGCCATCAAAGCTGCAAGGGCGGACCACCATGAGGTGGTGCTCGCCTTCCCTGCGCCACAAGGGCCATTATTAGAACCTCCTCGTGCCGCCATCGTTGACTCGAGAGAAACCCTAAGTGGCCGGCGCCAATTTACTCCGCCGTCGTCACGCCACTTCCTCCGCCGCCTCGAGGCATGATTAGTGAAATCGTCGTTGTATCAATTTCATCTTCGCGCATCGCAGAGATCTCAGATCAGGTGTCATGATACGCGACACCGTATCGTTATCACCACCACCGTCGGTTCACCCGGTGAACGCGACCCTGGTGCCCGAGCCGTCGTCTTCGCAGGTGGTTGAAGATTTGACTCGCCGATTCGAGTCAGACGTTTACGTTCATGCTAGCGCCAGTTCATCGAACCCCGGTGTCTTAAACAGATGTTCGGATCCCGCAAAGGTATATCTAACTCGATTTAGATATTATTTATTTATTTATTTTTCTGTATTTACGCGTACACGGTGATCAGACCCCGTCTACGGTTTTACTTATTCGTGTTGTAAAACGATTTTCCACTGCGTAGTTAATATTGATTAATTAACCTGTTAATATAGTTGGTAATAAATTTTAGCGGGCAACCCAGATACCCACTGTAAAACTCAATAGTGGTATCAGAGCCACGATCACCGCGCGTAAATCAGGATCGGTCTTTTCGTAATCGGTGGTTCGCAATTTCTACTCAGTTCCAAATTGCGAATCGAATTACTTGTTTAATTCATGTTTTATTTTATTGTGTGTTACGGCCGACCCCTTTATTTAAAATACATGGTTTGTATGGTGGCGTGTTTGTTTTCTCTGATCGGCCCGAACGGTTGGCCCAATTGTATTTTATTTTGGTTTTGGTGGACCTACTGGTTTTTAGGTTTCAAAGTTGTAACTAGAGCTAGGTATACTAAATGTTTAGTAAACTTCAAATTTGTAAAACCAAGACCTAAAGATCAGACACTCGCCATAAAGGAGTCTAAAGGCTAGTGGGAGTTGAACCGGATCCATGAACGCACCGAGTTTCCTTCCATGTGGTTGTTCACTTTTTCTTTATTTTCCTTAACGGTCTTGCTAATATGGCTATAGCAAGACCATGCCATATGTCGTTAACACACAATTGACCATTCGAGGCACATAGATATTTTAAATAGGTTATTTAAAATAATTGTCACGAGTGGAGATAGGGTTTATCGTTTGTGTCTAACGATCACCGTTTTTAATATCCCTATCCGGTAATAATAAATTAATGTCATGCCGTCCAAAATCAAGTCAAACTTGGAACGTATTTACTGACGCATCAGTGTTGGAGTATTTCAACACCGCACTTGGTGTCTAGGGTACCTTCCAAGGTGGAGGCATTGGAGTATTCTAACACCATGCCTGCCACATTGACAATTTGGGATTACTATCGCTTTACTTGTGTATGTTTGTAGTGATGGAGTATTTCAACACCACACTATGAGTGTGTACAATTAAGGTGGACGTGGATGAGGCTAAACGTATCGTAAAATACAAAAGTTCTATCATGCGGCCTCATACCGAGAATTATGACTGAGATCTCGCAATTGACACCTGTTGTTAGTTTGGTTACACGAGTTTGCTCCTGAGGCTCATTTGGCGGTCTCAAGTAAAATCGTTTAATCGAATTCTTAATTTTCTTATTGAATAAATTTTACCAATTTATAATAAGAAAATATTTTACACTGAGTTCTATGGCAACTCTCGACTTGTTTACTGAGACAAACTTCTTGCCATGGCAAACCCTCCTGAGGAACATCTTGAGGCTTTTCGAAAAGCTGTATGTTCTTGGTCGAACCATCCCGAGTGTGTCGTCTTACTTGCTAAACGACCGCTCTCGGATGGAAATCTAAAAGCACACCGACGACTCTAGGGAAGTCACTAAGCTGATGTTATCTAGCATGAGCCCGGATTTTTGGTATAATTTTACTAACATGGGAGTGTATGATATCATGAGGAAACTCAAGGATCTCATTGAGATAAGCTAGAGGGGTAAGCGATGTTGAGCACTTCAACATTTTGTGAACTGCACTATGTTGCCAAACACCTCAGATTACGATCATGTCATCATGATGAAGGGGTATCGCGACAGACTGGTCGACCTCGGCTACACCATTCCTGATAGAATGGCCTTCGATGTAGTCCTTAGATCTTTACCTGAGCATTATCACATTCATCTAATTAATTGCTCGGTTCAGACTATAGATGAGGTTGTGACATTATTTCCTAATGTCAAGATCAGGACCACACCGACTGTGCTCAGAGTTGCTGATACAGCCAAGTCCAAGAACAAGGTTAAAGAGACCAAGGGCAAGAAACCATTGGCGCCTCCTCCTCAGGAACACCAATGCTTTGAATCTAATCAGATGGGCCACTAGAAGTGCAACTGCCCCATCTACCTGGCTAAGATCAAGATGACTAGAAACTCCTGCAAGGGTGCCTCATCAGGTATGGCAATACACGTTATTGAACTTTTCACTGTTTCCTCCAATACATGGGTATTTGATACTGGATGTGGTTAGCACATTGTTAATGTTTTGTAGGAACCAGAAAAGTGGAAGAAGATAGAACAAGGTTGCATGGAGCTTATCGTTGGTGATGGCAAAAGCGTCCGGTCTTGGCTACCAGCACATATTCTCTTACATGCCCTTCTAGCCTTATAGTTACTTTAGTTAACTGTTTATATGCTCCTGGCTTGTCCAGAAATATTATTTTTGTCTCTTCCCCATTTGAACAAGGTTTTAAGTACAAGTTTGATGGTAATACCATTTTAACCTACTTTAACGATATCTTTTATTTCGAGGCTAGACCTCGACATGGTATATATGAGATAATTGTTCATATGAATGATCAACTCTATCATGTTTCTAAACGAAACAAAGTTGATAATAACGATTCTTCATTATGGCATCATCGACTTGGTCACATAAGCAAGGCTCGCATCAAGAAGCTACAATCTATTGAGATTCTTGAATCCTCTGATGCAGATTCCTTCGACGAATGCAAATCTTGTTTATTTGGGAAACTCACCAAGTCACCCTTCACCCATGTTGGTGAACAGGCTGAATGTTTGTTAGGATTAATACACACTGATGTGTGTGGACCCTTTCGAACCGAAACAATAAATCATGAACGCTACTTCGTATCTTTCATAGATGACTATAGCAGATACGCTTACGTCTATCTGATGAAACATAAGCACGAGAATTTTGATAAGTTTAAAGAGCTTCAAAAGGAAGTAGAGAATCAACTAAGTCGAACTATTCAAATACTTCGATCGGATAGAGGTGGTGAGTATCTTAGCAACGAGTTCCTCGATCATCTCAAGGATTGTGGAATTATTTCACATCTCACTCCTCCCAGTATACCCAAGTTGAATGGCATTAGTGAAAGGAGGAATCGAACCCTGTTGAACATGGTTCGATCGATGATGTGTAGGACTAACTTGTCCCACTCCTTTTGGGGTTATTCTGTCTTAACCGCTGCTCGCCTAATTAATCTGGCACCGACCAAGAATTTGGACAAGACCCCATACGAGATATGGCATAGATCTTATACAAAGTTATCGTACCTCAGGGTTTGGGGATGTGAAGCTTATGTCACTAGTGATTCTGACAACAAGCTTGATCCTCGAGGTGAAAAGGTAATTTTCATCAGATACTATGGTAATACTGGCTATTACTTTTACCATCCACACGAAAACTATGTTTTTATCAAAATGAAGGGTAAGTTCCTTGAGAAAGAATTTCTCAACAGAAGAACCAATAGTGATTCAGTGGATCTTGAAAAAAATCAAGAAACGCAAAACCCTGAGATGGTCGTTGAGTCTGACCAATAAATGGTTGTCGCACAATTAGACAAAAAAACAAGTGTTCGCAGGAGCGAAAGGATACGCAGGGAAACTGATAGGTACCTCAGTCATCTAGAAGCTTCCGATGCCCTGTTAGTAGCGGATTCTAATAACGAACCTACTAGTTACAAAGCTGTTGTATCAGATCCTGAATCTTACAAAAGGCTCAAAGCCATGAATGCTGAGAGGCAATCCATGCGTGATAATCAAGTATGGGAATTGATTGAGCTACTCCCCCCCCCCCCCCCCCAGTTCTCGGGCAGTGGATCTTTAAAAAAAACTGACATGCATGGAAACGTCTAAACCTATAAGACACGGCTTGTTCCGAAAGGTTTCAATCAAACCCAAGGGATTAACTATGAAGAAACTTTCTTGCCTGTGGCTTTGATCAAGTCGATCACGATCTTGTATGTAGACGATATGTTGATCATAGGAAACAACATTTTGATTTAACGAGATTTTGATTTAACGATTATTGAAAGAATCTTGGGGTTTATATCTCAAAATATATAATTTTGAATGTCCTACAATCATTTTAATAATTAAAAACCAATAGTTTAATTATAAATCAATTTTGTAAATTAAAACACAAATAAATTAATTTACGGTTTTCCATGCAAATCCGGTATTTACCAGGAGTCACGTAAATTTCAAAAATCATATTTTTATGTTCCATAATGTTTTATAAGGTTGTCATAAGTTGCTCGTAAAATATTAGAGGCTAACGAGTTAAAAACGAGGACGTACGAATAAAAAAAAGAAAATAAATATATATTAAATATGTATTTATATACCTCGTAACGTATGTCCCGAGACTTAATAAACCATGAGAAATCATTCTAAACAAATTTTGGGCATAAAATATTAAGTTACTCAAATTTTAGGGGTTAAAATCATACAAAAAGAAACTACAGGGACCAAAACTGTAAATATTCCAAAGTATGGTTAAGAATCACGGAATGCGGACCGTCTACATCACCCACCAAAAAAACCAAGGGGCCCGCATCCCAGCCCAGCAGCGTGTTCTTCAAGTTTTTGCCACGTTAGTTCGATTTTGATCCACAAATTCGCCCCCTACGTGTCGATTTCACTTGAATACTCACATGCTACTTTGACTCCATGATTTTGCGCCCCTAACAGTATATATAGCACCTCAGATCCATCATTTAATCTCACTAATTTCATAGATTTCTAATCCAAAAACCCTAAAACTCCTTCGGATCTTCTTCATTCAAATTCGAGCAAACCGTAAGGTGTTAAGAGCTGAATTTCTGCAGTACGCCATTGTTAGGTATGATCTACAATAACCTTTCTCAGATTTTGATAATATTGGGTCTAAGTATGATTTCTAAAAATGTATAAAAATTAAGGTTCTTGAGCTTGTTTTGCTGAAATCGGGTGATCGGGTTGGAATTAGGTTCTGAATTTTTGTAGGAAATCCTAAAATAATGTGTTTTAAGAATGACCTAATTTAATTTCAAGTTTTGGTAAGGTTTGGTATTTTATCTAAAAATCGGTCAAAATTAGGGTTTTCGGGTCGTTGTTCTGCCCAAATTGAGTAAAAGGTATTGAATTAAGGTTTACTATTTTGAGGAATATTATAATATATTATAATGAATAATACCGTAAGTTTATACAATTTTATAAAATGTTTTGATATTTATTTAATAAATATGTTGAAGTTAGGGTTTTCACGACAATGTTACGCCAAAATGGAACAAACGGGTTAAATTTAGGGATAATATTTTAAGGTATATTATAAAATAATATTTTAAGTAAAAGCCCTAAGTTTATTCCATTTAATAAAATATTTTTCTATTTATTTGGTAAATATTTCAAAATTAGGGTTTTAAATATAATTATTTAATATTAAACAAACCAGAAGGTATTAGGACGTGGGTTTTTGTCTTATATCTTGTTTATATATATAATAAGTGAATATGAGTCCAAAAGTGATAAATAATAAAGTATTATAAATACCGAGTTAATCGGATACATATAAGTTCGTGCGGACCGAAAGGGTAAGCGCCTTTACTCTGAGGTTTCTTGCAAAGCGGGGGTGTCGCATAAATCCCAATTGGGACCTAGCATACCTCACTGGGCGATCCTTGGGTGAGCATTTTAATTTATAGGAATTCATATTTACTTTAGAACTATAAACATTATGATTCCTTGAGAAAGAATTTCTCAACAGAAGAACCAATAGTGATCTAGTGGATATTGAAAAAAGTCAAGAAACGCAAAACCCTGAGATGGTCGCTGAGTCTGACCGACAAATGGTTATCGCACAATTAGACCAAAAAACAAGCGTTCGCATGAGGGAAAGGATACGCAGGGAAACTGATAGATACCTCGGTCATCTAGAAGCTTCCGATGTCCTGTTAGTAGCGGATTCTAATAACGAACCTACTAGTTACAAAGCTGTTGTATCAGATCCTAAATCTTACAAAAGGGTCGAAGCCATGAATGCTGAGATGCAATCGATGCGTGATAATCAAGTATGGGATTTGATTGAGCTACCCCCCAGTTCTCGGGCAGTAGGGAGTAAGTGGATCTTTAAAAAAAAACTGACATGCATGGAAACGTCCAAACCTATAAGAAACGACTTGTTCCGAAAGATTTCACTCAAACCCAAGGGATTAACTATGAAGAAACTTTCTTGCCTGTAGCTTTGATCAAGTCGATTAGGATATTGTATGTAGACGATATGTTGATCATAAGAAACAACATTTTGATTTAACGATTATCGAAAGAATCTTGGGGTTTATATCTCAAAATATATAATTTTGAATGTCCTACAATCATTTTTATAATTAAAAATGTGACACCCGGTCCAAAAATCAGGTCAAACTCTCTCTCCGTTGACTTTTGTTGACTTTTATAATTATGTGATTACTATTTTTAAACCGCATGATTAACTACATTTAGTTAAATGATTAACTGATTTGAATTTCGCGTTAAATAACTGTGAAATATGAACGTTTCATATTATTATTAATGGAACTTTAATAATAAGAAATTAAATATAAAATTAGATGTTTTATATTTTATCAAACCGATTCAAACCGTTAAAACGTTTCATGAACTCAAAATGTAATCAAAAGCATTACGTTGTCAAGACTTAGCCAAACGAGTAACTCATTTCACCTATTGGGCCCGGTAAGCCCAATAAGCCCAAAAATGTCCGGATCAACCCAAAAAAATTTACCCGAAGGTTCGTCTCGACTAACCGAGTCATCAACCCGACCCGCCGGCCCGACCCACGGCTCAATGTGCCTTGGGCCGAACCCGGTCCTCCTCTCCCTTCGGCCCAGCCGGTACCCGGCCCAAACCGGCCCAAACCCTCCTCTTCTTTCTCTTTGGGCTCGGCCCGTATCCACCAAACCAAAACCGAATGGGCTTCGGCCCATTCTCCCTTTTTCATCCCGATTGGGCTTCGGCCCAATTGTAAACAAATTAATAAATTTGTTTAAGCCCACTAGTTTATAAAGATTAACCCCATTTCTTTAACCCACTAATGTTTTACAAAATTCGGGTGAACAACGTTTATAATTATAAAAACCACCATTCAATTGGATTAATTATACTTGGGTTTAATTTTAAAAAGTTATGATTTTTATTAACTCCTAACCCTTCCATATTTTATAAAAGCTTCTAAACTTTTATAAAATTTATAAAACAAACCACCTACACTTGAGATTAGTTGGGAGAATTGTGGAGGTGACAAGTGACAACACATTATTACCCATTGTGTAATTAGGCTAATCTTGATTATAAAAGAAGACCCATGTCCCCTTTGGTTCCCTTGCACCCAGCCAAACAAACACTCACTCCCCGCTCCCTCTCCTCCCTACTTCGGCCGATAACCACCACCACCCACCGCAGGACCACCGCAAACCACCGCCACGTTCACCGGATTCCCTCCTCTTCTTCCTTTTGTGAGTTTTCTAACTCATTCTCCACAAAATCTCCACCCCATGATAACCTCAAGTCTTGACAACTAACAACCAAATCTTTATATTTTTTTTTGTTTGAATGCTTGTGTTTGTTAATCAACTAACACAAACTCTCTTCTTTACCTCCTTCTTCCAAGATCAAACACTTTGATGGTGCATTTTAAATGCTTAAAGATAGCCAACAAGTGTGGTGAAACACACTTATGAAATCCTAGGAAAGTAATATGGTGTGCACCATGATTCTTGTATATATGAAACCATGGTTTCATAAGTTAGTTGAATTCAAACAAACCCCCAAGCCTCTTCATATAAATTAAATCATGAATGTTAACTAACAACCTATACATGTTTATATTTATTTGTCCTAACACAAATGTGTTAGTGATTGTTATTTATATTTCCTTGTCCTAACACAAATGTGTTAGTGATTGTTATTTATATTTTCTTGTCCTAACACAAATGTGTTAGTGATTGGTATTTAATTTTCTTGTCCTAACACAAGTGTGTTAGTGATTGCATTTTATTTAATCATTGGTCCTAACACAAAGTGTTAGTAGATATAAACTTATGATTATGTTATAAAAATGCTAGAAAATGAAAGAATATAATAAACATGTTAATGGACTTGTTTAAATCAAGGAAATTAAATAAGTGTTACATATGAAGATTTTGACTAAAAATAACTAGAATGTTACATATGTAACCTATGACTAAAACAAAAAGAATATTACTTGATTTGGAAATATAACATATTAAATGTGTTATAAAAAGTTCAAGACAAATTTTTTTTTTATAGATTTCCTTAATAAAATTTGGAAAGAATAAATTTATGTCAAATGATTGGTTTGACATAAATACTTGGATTTATTACAAGTTTTAAACTTTCTAAGACTTTTTACTACAAATGGACACTTTTTCTATAAAAAGTCACATGTGAGAATAAATATTTTTATAAAATGATTTTTATAAAGATAAATCAAAGGCAAGCCATTGAATTTAAATACTTGTATGGATTTTAATGCTACTTTGATGAAATCAAAGTAACCACAAAATGGAATTTCGTCCGTTAAAGATTTTAAATAAAACTCGAATCTTTATAAAGACAACATTATATAAATCCAAGCGTCGTTACAA
>JBCNJP010000006.1:38608176-38669084 GCA_039602395.1 Deinandra increscens subsp. villosa
AAAAACGATCCAACCGATCTCCGGTCGTCCACTGTGCAATCCGAGTTCACCATCACTCTCGGAATCAATTTCCGACCTCAAAAACATCAAAACCCCCTTTTATTCGACTGTGTTCGTGGTGCAGTCACCGATTTTGTGTTTTTAGCCCTAACAAGTGATTATTCTCAGTTTCTACTGTGTTCGAGTCGTTTCCTCGAGATTTGAAGTCGTTTTTGTGTTTGCAACACTTAAAAGGTAGTTTACAATGATTGGTTTGAGTGATTGTCGAGTTTTAACGTGATTACAAGTTATTTGCAGGTGCATCAATGGCGGACAAGGAGCTTACGATCGTCTCATCGGAGGAGACGACGTTTGGAGATCTCGATCCGGATTTACGACCCGGATCAACGATTCGATGATTACGATCGTTTGATTACGATGTTTATTTACGATGAACGTTTACGATCCGCACAAACGACAAAACATGTTTACGATCGGGTTTGGGCTGATTCCTGGGTTTACGATTGGACCTTTTATTTACGATTGGGGCAATGATTTGATGAATCGTGAACCCAATAGAGATATCGTAAATGCATTTTTGGGATCGTAAACACAGTTTGTGAATCGTAAACTATTATAAAATGAGAATTAAATTTTTGAACACTTAATAATTTTGAGAATCTCATTAAGTTGGTCGTTTTTGAGATAAAATGTGTCGGTGTTTGTAAGCATGTGCTTAATTCAATTATTTTCCCTAAAATGTTCAAATTGAAACTTTGTGAAGTTCAAAAGTAAAATGTGATCGTCAATTGAACATGTAAAGGGTTAATAATCATATTTTGCTTATTAAAGATTGAATATGTCTGATGCATATGTCTTGTATTTCTCAGATGGCTGAAGAGATGCTAATTGGAGATATAAAATATGAACCAGATCACTGTATGCCGGCTTATCTAGAAGACCCGCCAGAAAAACACATGGAGTTATTTTACTCACTGGTCGCCGGAATGAACACGTGCAAGATTAACCATGCCTTGAGGACAAATGTACTCATCGACGAGATGCTGGTCAGAGAATTTTGGGGAACTGCCAGGGCAAATTCTGACAAGACTAGGATTACCGCAACGGTCAATAACAGACAAATTGTCATTGAAGAAGAAGACATAAGGCAGGGGCTGAACATCACTGATGATGCTTCACATCCTATCAAGTATCCGAAGGAGGTAGTTCTGGCAGGTGCGCAATCAATGGGGTATGAAGGAAAATTTCCGCCCATCTTTAAGAAGCTTCTGCCGCACTACTGGAGGTGCCTGGCGCATTACATGCAGAAGTCTTTCCTAGGCAAGAGAACGAGTTTTGATCAGCTAAACCAACTCCATGGAACAGCCTTCGTAGCATTGGCCTTAGACTGGAATTTTAACTACTCAAGGATGATGCTGATTGATTGGATAGGCAATGCAGAACTGAGTGCCAGAGAGCAGTTTCTAATGACGCCAAGGTTCGTTCAAATGGTAGTAATGAAGAAGTATCCGATGATAGAGGAAAGAATTGAGAAGCTTGATGTAAAAGTGATGGATATTGGGGTCTTTGGTCTGCAAACCCAAGACAGACCAGGCAAGCAGACATTTGAAGGAAGATTGGAATGGGTTAAGAGAGGTGCGTTCCCTGAAGTTGCACGGGAACAAGTGTTGGATGACTCTGAGGCAGAGGCAGATGTACCTGAAGTTAATGCATCAATTGCCGAAGACCAAGACTTGACAGTAACTCAAGATGTTAATGTTCAAGATGAAGATGTCATTCCATCTGATGAAGAAAATATCATGGATGACATTCTGGCTGGGTAGGACATCTCTGAAGAGGATATTTATAGAGATTTGGAGCCTCTCACCCATAAACGGTCGAGGGATGACATGATTGGCTCATCTGGGAGTGACACGACGCCTCCAGAGCTGAACCTGACTGTGGATGATGTTCTTGAAGAAGAACCCGTCCCTGCTCGTGAACCATCTCCGCGAAAGAAATCTGATCCTAGGAGCATACGGTTCAAGTTCACCAAGACAAGCTCAAGCCTTTTGGTTGTACAACCAGCTGGACCCAGTTCTGAGGGTCCCAGTGGTCAAGAAGAAACCGTTGATGAAGCCCTTCAAGAGCAACCGTCTTTCACACAGACTGAAGATGTGATTGATCAACCTGCCCCTGTGCAGCAAGCTAGTCCGATTCTGAACGTGCAAAGCCCTGTTCGTGAAGATAGGCAATTTCTGGAGGTTGAGAGCACCTTCGTTGTTCCAAGTCCGGTAAGAGTGAGCGTCTCTACCGCGACCAGCCAACCACTCGCGGCTCCAGGTTTCCGCCCATTGATGGCTGCTGAGCTTCCAATAGATTTGAGGATTAGTGCTGATCCTCAGATCAACTTCCTGATCTCTCAGAATAGGATCAGACAGAATGAGATCAAGGCTCTCATGGAAGAAAACCAACGTTTGAGAGAGAAGGAGGAGGCAAGCAACAAATATATGAGAGAGTATGAGGTGGCAGACAAGGAAAGAATGGAATATCTTTACAAGATGATAAAGGACCTGAGAAGGAAGGTTAATGAACTGACAGATGGTGCAGGGCCTAACAACACAGGTGCCCCTGGTCAGAGTTCATCTCAGGGAAATCAAGCTGCTGATGCAATGGAGACTGACGAAGGTGATGAGAATATAGTGATGCCGGATTACGCCCACTGTGGCAGGATCATCTCAAAGGCTCCAAGATTCCACGAAAACTGGTTCAAGGAGTTTTTCCAAGGACCAGCTCCCACACAGTACACCATTGATGTTGGTGAAAGCTCGATTGATAGACGTGGGAGTCGTGAGACTATCTTATGCTGGCATTACGATATGGAGAAGAAAATCTTTGACGTGATCCGTGACGGTTATAGTCCAGTGGAGTACTACTCTTCACATGCTCAATTCCACTCCTGGACTGAGCCTGAGATCAGGAGCCTTCTGAGAGCTCCATTTATTAACAGGTGGAACGGACCAGAAGGTAATCAGATCAGAGATAATCTGCTAGGCCACATGGAGAATGATTTCAGAGATTTCGAGCTGAAGGAGGTCAGATGGAGAGAGACCGGGACTGACCCTGTGACAGGGCAGTCTATTGGAGAAGCACGGAGGCCACCAACTAAGCGCACAAGGGTGATTAATATGTTGGACGAGATCGAGGATGAAACGCTGGTAAGAAACTTTGATTGCTGTTATTACGATCCAACAACACATGAAGTGGTGGTTCTCTGCAAGCCGATGCGTCAATTCAGATTTTATGACCCGGTGGATTTGCTTAGATTTGGTGAGAGAGATATCAAGCTTCTGGCCACCCAACCCATACTTGGAGACGAGAATGATATGGCGAATGCTATAAGGGTTGGCATATTTGATGGAGCAGCGAAGAAGATTGTAGAGAACGGATGGTGGTCGAACAACGTTCAAACATCATTCAGGTTTGACTTGCTGCTGCCGTGAAGTGGTCTAATGGTTCATGCCTAGGGGAAGATTGTAGGGCTATATTATGTAAGGCATGAACATTAGTTGGGCTTTTGTATTTGGGCTTATTCTAGCTTAGTTAATAGGCCATGTGGGCCATTTAAATGATTATGATTGGGCTAGGTTAGTGTTTATGATTGGCCCATGTTCATGTATGAGGTGGTATAAATACCACCTCATTGTAATCGATTAGGTAAGCTTTTCAATACACAATTTCTGTTTACGATTTCTGTCTCCATTGTGTGTTCACGATCAGCTTCAATAGTAGGTGTTCTTCATTCAAGACTTCATCTTTCTCCTAGATCTAGTCTATTCTTCTACTATTTCTCTTGAATTAATCGTGTTTGAGGATTCCGCACTCATTCACGATCATATATCGTGTGTTTGGGAGAGTTCCGGACCTACACCTACGCTAGTCATATTAAAAAGGTTTACCGGATTCTCACGAATCTCAAAAATGTTTTCAGTTTCATTTCAGAAATAGTTGTTTAAGTAATTCACAAGTGCTTCCCATAAAGCACTTCAAGTTCGTCAAGTGGGTGCCGAGCACTCCAAGTTTTCAGGTTCATCATGGAGGTGCATAGCACTCATAAGGTTGTCAGCATTTTTTTTCATTTAGTTATTCGTTGTGACCCAAACGGGTTCACGGTAATCGGGTTAGTGACACTCACCTTGGGTTGCACTGCTACACTTGTTAATAATCCAAGTATGCTTAACGAAGACCTATGAACACGTTTAGGTCTTAAGTATTAGTTTTGTGTCTAATCTTCACTTAACGTCACTATGGCCCATAACATAGCACGTTGAAACTATGACTCGACATAACGACACACGACACCGATGGTTGATCATAAACAAGGGTTCATATACATCAGAAATCAAAGCATGTATCATCATGGCATAATCATGTAAGTCATGGCATAACATTCAAGCAAATTGCACAAGTTTGGATTCTGGTCTCAGTTTCGCTAGCAGTTTCGCTAGTCAGTTTCGCTGTGTGCACGGGCAGCACTTTCGCTAGGCAATACCCGATGACACAGTTTCGCTAGGCTAGTTTCGCTCGAAACTGTTGGCACAGTTTCGCTAGCCTAGTTTCGCCCGAAACTGGTTTGAACTTTCGTTCAGGGAATTTCGCTCGGTAGATTCGCTCGAGCTGGTGTGGTCGGTTTACCCGGCGACACTATAGTTTCGCCCCATAGTGTCGCTGGTTGAAGATATGCATAATTTCGCTAGACAGTTTCGCCCAGAGAACAAGGTAGTTTCGCTGGTCGCGAAAAACATACGGATCAGCCTAAAAATCAACCTAACAGCTTCCATACTTCATGCAATTCATTGTTTAGCATACATAGGCATTTACCAACATCAAACAACAAGTTTTAACACCTTATTCATGCATATTCATCATCAAATCACCAAAATGCATTTAAAACCCTAAAATTACCTAAATAGCATAAATCTTTATCATGGATCAGTTTCACACGTAAAGTTGCAAACTTTATGATAGATCTAGCATTCCTAAGCATTCCTACAGAAGATCTAACGATAACACAGAGATTTAGGCATGCTTTATGAAGAAACACATAGAAAAGCATAAAAATGTGGTTTTGGGACTCACGGTTGATCTAGGATCGATGGATGATCTTCACAACTCGAGGTGATGGCTGATTCTTGATGGTTCTTGGTTGGAATCAGCTGGTCCAGAAGTTTCAGGAGAGTGTGTGTGTTTTTGTGTGAAATGAGGCAAATAGGTGAGCTAGGGTTTATTAAGATTATTTATATCAGAGGCTAGTTTCGCTGGCAGTTTCGCTGGCCTGGCGAAACTGGCTCTGATCACGAGTGAGCCAACAGACTGCCGGGCGACACTATAGTTTCGCCCGGTAGTTTCGCTGGTTACCAAAAGTGGTCAATTTCACATTCTAAGCAAGATAAACACGATTCATAAATTGTCATGCTATTCACAATACTAACTCATGTATTTAAATCACATTGCACATAATGACAACAACAAATGAACACATAGCACATATGGACGGGTTCGGTGATCAACCAAAGGTCGTGGGCGTATTCGGCCTAGTTATGCATTAGTTACTAAGTTAATACTTATAACGTAACTAACGGAATTGTCTAACGGAAGTAAACCTTGAAATTCTCGGATGTCACATTAAAATAGTGTGATTTCTTGTATTCAAAAATGAAAAAGCATAAAAAAATGGAAAAATTAAAAAATTGAGAAATGTGATGGAGCTGACTAGAAAGCCATTCTTGAACTATGGTGAACATCCTTTGGATGAGTTCTTCAAGAATAAGTTGCATGAAGAATGTCAAAAGAGATTCAGATTTTTGAATCCTCAAAGGCCGAAGTATTCAGATCATCCAACAAATATTTATCCAAGAACTGGAAAAGCAGTTGTAGTGTTAAAGTATAAGAAGCCAATTCAACTGAAGAAGATTCCTTTGAAGAAGCTCGAGCAAGATTTCATAAAAACTTTGAGATGGTGGTATTATGATGAACGGACCGGAGAAGCGGTGATTGTTGTTAAAGAAGAGAACAAGGTGGTTCGGATCTTTGATCCGATGTGGTTGATTAATCTATCTGAAGCAGACATTGATAAGCTCTATCACAACAAGATACTATATCAGGCCGAGGATGCTGGTTAAGTTGGTACGCTGGACAACTAACTATAAATAGCTTCGTGTCTTTAGTTTAGAGTTAGATGAGCGATTTTACTCTGTCTTAGGTGTGTGTTTTGTTAAATATTCTCTCTATGTGTCTCTCTGTGCTGCTTGATCTGGAATCTAATCAAAGAAGCTTATATTTACTCTCGTGTTCATCGAATTGACCATATCATGCATTAGTAAGATCCTAATTGTGTTTTACAAGATAACATTCTGCTTTCTTTTTTCATGACACAAAATGGATGTTTACATCTCTGAAAAATAAATTCTATAAAGCAAGAACAAAGATGTGTATGATTGAAAATATCTACATGATATGGCTTAGCTTGAAAATTGATGAGTTACCAATATCTTTGAAAAGTGTGAGGACCACGTTATCAAAGCATGGAAAATATACCCTTTACTATATCAGAAAGCTATATAAATTGATTTATACATGCTGAAATAAATAAGAAATTATTGTATCTGCTATCATCTTTGCCTGCATGCTCACTAAGTTGAAATTGAAGTGTGCTAGATGTGTTATGACTGATATATGATCTTACGTCGTGATCTTTCTCACAAAACCAAAAATAGAGTTTAATTCTGTATTGCATTTATGTTTTAGTTTTAGAAAATCCAAAAAGATTTTAGGTGTGCTTTAATATAAACTTTGTAAAATCCAAAAAGATTTTCTTTCTTCTTTGTTTTCGATTTGATTGGCACGCGATGCACCAAATATTCAAAACTGATTTCAAATATCTTGGGTCTCCAAAGGAGATTTTTGTCCAAGATTAAAGTTACGATTGAAAAAGAAAAAATTTCAACTTTTGTCTTCTAAAGGTTGCAGGTTGAAATGATCAAATTTTCCCAGATATAGATCTCAGAATGGATCTCATGCATGGTTACAAAGCCGTCAAAGAGTTTATTCCTTTAGCCAGTCAGAGGACAAGCTAACAAAGGATACTTTCACAAATGGTTCAGTTGATCCAGTCCAGTTTCTACCATGCCTACCCTACATCAACTAACATCTGATTCAGAGAGTGAAGATCTGATACAACACACGTCAAGGGGGAGTCTGTTAGAGCATTTTCTATGTGACGTGTGTGTATCATAGTTAGTTCCTTTAGTAATGTTCAGTTAGAATGTTAATTCATGTTATAGGGTAGCTTTCGTAATTCATAGATAGTTGAGGGGCTTGAATGTGAATCTTTATATCGCATATGTATGAGATTTATTGATATCAGTTTCTATAATTTACATTGGAGAAACTCATTTCTGCGTACCATGAATTGAAGGTCCAGTGTACCAATCCAATTGATGAAGGACCAGTGTACCATGCATCTATATATATATGTGGATTGGTTTGTAGCAGTGGAAAACTTCATGAGAACAACATAGGAATGTACCAAAAAACCCCAGCTCTATTCTCCGAGTCGATTCTTCTAGGGAGAGAGTTTTTGATCTTGTTATTCAGTTTATTGATCGTTCTTGAGTCAATCATATGTAATCTGATTCAATCAATGCTATACAACGAGTTTTATTTAGTTGATTATGTTTTCTTCGTGTTCTTACACTATAAAAAAATGCCATTTAGTGACACATTCTTTTAGTGGCATTTAGTTTTTGTGTCACTAATATAGGGTTTTAATGCGACATTATGTGTTGACTCATAGTTTTAGAGGCATTTATATTTTGTGCCACTAATATAGAGTTATAGTGGCACTTTAAATATGCCACACAAATCTACTTCTTAAAAATTTACCTTCAAATAATTTAATGAAAAAAGCGCCAAAATGAAAATAATACCGCCCAAAATTAACCCTAAAATTTATTCCCTCAAAAACATCAAACTTTGAAGAATTCACGGAACAACAAGTTCAACATACAATTCCTTTCAGCTTCAAAAAAGTCGACTCCCTATCAATCCAAAAGGGGAAGAACAAGTATCGAACAACAAAAACCCTAAGAAATCTTCCTTCACAGCCGCTATTATTCCCTGCAGTTTTCTTCATTTCGATTCGGCACTAGGTGGTCTTTGCTTCTCTTTTAGGGTTCCATTTTCGTCGATGTGTGTATAGTCTTTTTGGTATGCCTTCTTCTCTGATTTGGGTTACATGTTTGTTTTTTTGTTTGTAATCGTTTTTCTGTGTACGGTGTCTTTGTTTGTTGCTTTTCAATTGTAGTATTTTGAAATTTGATTCTTTGAGGTTGAATTAAGTTGGACTTTATCACTTCCTCGCAATTTTGTTTGTCGAAATTTCGTATCCTGTATAATTTCATCCATATGTCATCATGTTCTTATAAAGAAATCGACATCTGAAATCGAATTTCTCCAAATTTAATTGTCATTCAACGGAACATTAACATAAACTCAATAATTGACTTTTTATGACATATGCAATCAATTGGTTGGCATGGGCCTCAGGATTTTTTAAACTTTATGAGGAGGACGGTGAATAGCTTGCCACCGAACCTGCAGGAAAGGCGTTGTTGGTGAATCAGGTTGAGGTTTTGAGATATTGGGGTAATTTCGAGATCAAAGATCACTAAAGACGAAGGTAATTTGTTTTGATGTTATCTAAGATCGTAGCCCTAAACTGATATTTTAGTTGTTCAGGGGTTCTAATCTGTCATTTGCAGCCAAGCCTCGCCAAAGGTATTGATAATTTGTCATGCTTTTAAGCTTTTCCCCTGCTTTGATTATCGTCATGCTTTTAAGATTTTATCTTACTATTATTTATTTTTACAAATCTACCTGACTTCTTTTGGATCATGCTTCTATGTAGTTCTAATTTGGATATGCACGTTCGTTCTATTAATACTGAAGTGAAACAAAAATCAATTATAACTAAAGCTTTGCCAATTTATGTTAACCTAATATGTATACTTGAATGTACTAAAGTATGTTTAGAAAATTGATGCTTTACCTATTTCTAGTGTTATGTTGAAAACAATCTTACAAATCACACCATCCAACGAATGTGTTGAAATGCACTGATATTGATATGTTGAAAGCAGCATGCTACAATAAATACATAACATGTTACAATACGTACATACATATTAATTGCCATATTCAATATTTAAATGTTCAAACATATATGTATTATAATGTAAATGTTAACCTGCTTGATTTGTTGACTACTCATAACATAATAATATTTTCTTGAAACAAAAGATTGTATTAACTATTTCAAAAACCGAAAAAGATTTGTTGGTTGGTCACCCATTTCCCATCGCACCCAATATGTTTGGTGTAATTCTCAAAACCATCAATTAGTGATTGATTTTGTTGTAAAATCAGAGATATGATATGATGAAATTGAAAAGAGACGTGTCTGGGCTGGAGTCCAGTGGGGTGGGTGGGCCTTGTAAAAAAGTCAAAGGGTCTTTGGATGATGTAGATCTTAATTTTCCTCCTCCTCCTCACAATGTTAAGCTTCCGGTTATTCCCAAACCAAAGGAGACGTTCAGACATCGGAGGAAAGAGGGGTCTTTACCTGGGGGGACGCAAACCTCGAATCATGGTGTCGATGTCGAGGCCGTCGGTTTTGGCGGGTGTCTCCAATCGGTGGAGGTGCCTAGCGGTATGGATGGGGGCAATCTTCAGGAGGAAGACTCCTCTTCTGTTCAGGTCAGTCCTCAGACTAAGGCTGATATTGCCCTTGCGAATGAGGTTATTTATTCCCTTAAAGCGGCAGCGTTGGTCGGCATCCATTTAATTGATTGTGAAGAGAGGGTTAGGGATTTGGTTCTGGAAGACGGGGTGGTCGAAGAAATTTAATGGATTTTCTATCGATTAATGTTTGTGGCCTTGGGGATATGGTGAAGGTGAATTGGATCCAAAATTTGCGGAAAGATCATCGTGTTTCTGTCTTGTGTATCCAAGAGTCCCATTTGGCGGAGGAGAGCCGATTGCCGATCTCGGGGTTGTGGGGTGGAAGTAGGGTTTGCTATGATTGGATTCCTTCTGTGGGTAGGGCTGGTGGGATCATTACTTTATGGGATCCTTGTGTTTTCTCTGTTAGAAACGTGGTGAAACATAACCATTTTTTGTTGCTCTCGGGTATATGCTTGGTGAATCAATTAAGATGTAATATTGTAAATGTGTATGCCCCTCCTAGAGGCTCTGGTCAGCAGGGTCTATGGGACTTGCTTTGTGGTTGGATCGAAAGTTTGGAGGGATGGTGGATTGTAGGGGGAGATTTTAATGTGGTTAGATGTGAGGACGATCGTCTCCGTTCGGTTTTTAATCCCTCGGCTACTGCTCGATTTAATGATTTCATTTTTGAGGCTGGATTACATGAATATAATATGGGCGGTTCGGCTTATACTTATTCGTATGGGAAAGGCATTAATTTTAGTAAGTTGGATCGGTTCTTGGTGTGCGGTGATTTTGTGAATTTGTGGCCTTTTGCTTCGTTGACGGCTCTGCCAAGATTGTTTTCTGATCATAACCCGATCCTTCTAAGAACTTCGGCCGAGGACTTTGGGCCGATCCCGTTTCGTTTCTTTTCTTATTGGAAGGGGATGGAGGGGTATCATTTAACGGTGTCTAAGGCGGTGGAGGCGTTTAATGGTATTGGGAGATCGGATGTGTTACTAAAAAATAAACTAAAGTGTATCAAGATTGCCTTAAAAAAGTGGGCGATGGAGGCCAGGGAAAGTGATCGGGTTTTGGCGTCTGAGCTGCAAGCAATTTGCGAAGATTTCGAGCGGCGTTCTGAAGTGGATCTACTCCCTCAATCTGATGTGGATGCTTGGATGGTTGCGAAATCGAAGCTTATTCAGGTGGAAGGTCGACGTTTGGATGAGATTAAACAGAAATCCCGCATTAAGTGGGCTAAGGAGGGTGATGAAAATTCAAGTTTTTTTCATCGTACATGTAAAATGAATGCCCTTTCTTGTCGCATTAATGGTCTTTGGATTGGTGGGAAATGGATTTCTTCCCCTGTGTTGGTAAAAGAGGAGATTTTCAACTACTTTAAAGAGATGTTTAAACAACAGGAGCATCCATGGCCTCCTATATGGTGTTCGAATCTCAATCAAGTCTCTGATGTGGAGAGTGAGATGCTTGTGGCTTCCTTTACTAGAGAGGAATTAAAAAGAGCTGTCTGGGATTGTGGGAGTAACAAGGCCCCGGGCCCTGACGGTTTTAATTTTGATTTTATTAAATATCATTGGGATGTTCTCGAGAACGATTTTTTCAATATCCTTAATCAATTTTTTATGGATGGTCGGATCGGTAGTGGGTGTGGTTCCTCCTTTATTCATTTGATTCCTAAGAAAAAAGATTCATCGTGTTTAAAAGATTTTAGGCCTATTTCTTTGTTGGGGTGTATCCCTAAAGTGATCTCTAAAGTGTTGGCGCTTAGATTGAAGACGGTGTTGAGTTCGGTGGTGTCTGAGAACCAAATGGCGTTCGTGGAGAAGAGAAGCATCTTGGAGGGGCCGTTGATTATTAATGAGGTGTTTTCATGGCTCAAAAAATCAAAAGCTCAAGGTCTCTTTTTCAAGGTGGATTTTAATAAAGCGTATGACTCTCTGGATTGGAGATTTATTGATTCTATTATGGAGCAAATGAGATTTCCGGCGAAATGGAGAATGTGGATTATGGGTTTGCTTGAGGCGAATCGGTGCTCGATTCTTGTGAATGGATCTCCTACTCGGGAGTTTCAATGTTATCGGGGTATTCGGCAAGGTGATCCCATTTCTCCGTTCTTGTTTATTATTGTCATGGAAGCTTTTCACAACATGTTGGATAGAGCGGTTTCTTGTGGGTTGCTTGAGGGGTTGTGCCTCCCCAATGGGGGTCCGATTCTTTCACACCTCCTCTTCGCCGATGATGCAATGATTATGGGGAAATGGTCTAGTAAGAATGTGTTGAATCTGAATAGATTGCTTCGGGCCTTCTTCCTTACGTCGGGTTTGCGGGTGAATCTTGATAAGTGTGGGTTGTTCGGGGTTAATGTGCCCCCTGAGGAGGTAAAAAATTGGGCTGAAAAAATTGGGTGTTCTATTGGTGTCTTCCCTTTTAAGTACTTGGGTCTTCTTGTGGGGGAGAATATGAATTTGATTAGAAGCTGGGATATGGTGGTGGATATATTCCATAATAGATTGGCTAGTTGGAAGGCTAAGAATCTTTCTTTTGGGGGAAGACTTACGTTGGTGAAATCTGTGATGGAAGCTGTTCCGATGTATTTTCTTTGGGGTTCTTATGAATCCCGAAAACATTTTTCAGTTTCGTTTTAGAATTAGTTGTTTAAGTAATTCACAAGTGTTTCCCATAAAACACTTCAAGTTCATCAAGTAGGTGCATAGCACTCTAAGTTTTCAGTTTCATCAAGTAGTGCATAGCACTCATAAAATTGTCAGCATTGTTTTTCATTAGGTTATTCAGTGTGTCCCAAACGGGCTCACAGTAAACGGGTTAGTGACACTCACCTTGGGTTGCACTGCTACACTTGTTAATAATCCAAGTATTGCTTAACGAAGACCTATGAACACGTTTAGGTATTAAGTATTAGTTTTGTGTCTAAAATCTACATAACGTCACTATGGCCCATAACATAGCACGTTGGACTATAACACGACATACCGACACACGACACCGATGGTTGATCATAAACAAGGGTTCATATAATACAGAAATCATAGTATGTCTTATCATAGCATAATCATGTAAGTCATAGCATAGCATTCAAATAAGTTGCACAAGTTTGGGTTTAGTCTGGCGAAACTGCTGGAGAAACTGCTAGAGAAACTGCTAGAGAAACTGCTAGAGAAACTGCTAGAGAAACTGCTAGAGAAACTGCTAGAGAAACTGCTAGAGAAACTGCTAGTTTCGCTAGCTAGTTTCGCCAGGAACTGGTTGAACTTTCGTTCAGGGACAAGGTCAGTTTCGTTCACGAGAGACACTACAGTTTCGCTGCACAGTGTCGCTGGAAGGAGATATGCATAGTTTCGCTGGATAGTTTCTCCTAATGAATGCACAGTGTCGCTGGTCGCTAAAAAACCCGTAAATTTGACTAAAAATCTTTCTAACAGCCTCCATACTTCATGTAATTCATTTTCAAGCATACATAATCATTTAGGAACATCACAGGAGCATTTTTAACATCATAAACATGTATTTTCATCATCAAATCTTCAAGAACACATTTTACACAAAATAACCTAATCTAGCATGAATCTCTATTATGGATCAGTTTCACAGGTAAAGTTGTAGTCTTTATGATAGATCTAGTATTCCTAAGCATTCTTACAGAAAATCTAACGATTACATGGAGATCTAGGCATGCTTTATGAAGAAAACACATAGAAAAGCAAGAAACATGGTCATGGGACTCACGGTTTGATCTAGGATCGATGGATGATCTTCTTCTACAGAAAAGATGGCTGATCTTGATGGTCTCTAAGGCTGGTCCAGAATCGCAAGAGGGAGAGAGTGTGTGTGTGTTTCTTGTGTGATGTATGCAAATGGGTAATTAGGGTTTAAAGCTTCATTTAAATACTAATGGCCATCATGGGCTTTCATTGGGATTTGGGCCCCCAATGATTAGCCATCATTAGCCCATGATTAGTCTAATGACTAGCCCAATCATTAATCATGTATGCATACACTTAGTTACCCGGTTAAACATATAATCACATAATTAGGCAATTTGTCACTTAATTTATCAAATAATTAAATAGTCATTCTTTTTAATGAAAATCATGCATTTAAATCACGTTTCTCATAATAACAACATATAAATAAATACATAGCACATATGGACGGGTTCGGTGATCAACCAAAGGTCGTGGACGTATTCGGCCTAGTTAAGAATTAGTTACTAAGTTAACACTATTAACGTAACTAACGGAGATTGTCTAACGGAAGTAAACCTTGAAATTCCCGGATGTCACATCATCCCCTTGTAAATGGAATTTTCGTCCCGAAAATTATTCTTGTGTTGTAGCGTTCGCAGTCTCAGCTGTCGTGGTTACTTGTCGTTGCTGGGGAAAGAAAGCAAAAGTTTTAGGGTTGTCACATCCTCCTCCTGTTACAGGAATTTTGGTCCCCAAAATTAAATTATACCTTGAGTTTCTGTGGACGTCTGTTTGAACAAGTGAGGATACTTTTTCTTCATTTGGTCCTCTCGTTCCCAAGTATATTCAGGTCCACGCTTTGAGTTCCATCGAACTTTGACGATCGGAATCTTGCTACGCTTGAGGGCTTTCTCCTCGCGTCCCATGATTTCTACTGGTTGCTCAAAAAATCTTAGATGTTCATCAATTTCCAATTCCTCCAAAGGAATTATTTCAGTGTCTTCAGCCAGACATTTCTTCAGGTTAGAAACGTGAAACACGTTGTGAACTCCATCGAGTTCAGCAGGGAGTTTTAATCGGTAGGCCACCGGCCCTACTTCCCCGATGATTTCAAATGGACCGATATAACGAGGATTCAGCTTTCCATGCTTTCCGAAGCGTATCACTCCTTTCCAAGGAGATACTTTCAATAGTACCTTGTCGCCTACCTCGAACTTCAAAGGTTTACGGCGTTTGTCAGCATAGCTCTTTTGTCTATCACGTGCTGCGGCTATCCGATTTCTGATTTGAATAATTTGTTCAGTTGTATCATGAATAATTTCCGGTCCGGTGAGTCCTTTCTCACCTGTTTCGGCCCAACACACGGGCGATCTACATTTCCTGCCATAAAGTGCTTCAAAAGGTGCTGCACCGATGCTTGAATGATAACTGTTGTTGTAGGAGAACTCCACCAACGGAAGATGAGCTTCCCAGTCTTTACCGAAGTCGAGAACGCAAGCTCGGAGCATGTCTTCTAAAGTCTGAATAGTTCTTTCCGTCTGACCATCGGTCTGCGGGTGATAGGCCGTGCTCATATCAAGTCTGGTTCCCAGTGCTTCTTGCATAGATTGCCATAATCGGGAGGTAAATCGGGGATCTCTGTCGGAGATAATGGTCTTAGGCACTCCATGACGTGCCACAATTCGGTCAATGTACAACTTAGTTAACTTATCCATATTGTCATTCTCCCTCATTGGAATAAAGTGTGCGGATTTGGTTAGACGATCAATGATAACCCAAATCGCATCCGGTCGATTCGATCGATGAGGTAATCCCGTTACAAAGTCCATGGAGATATCCTCCCATTTCCATTCTTGGATCTTTGGTTGCTGTAATAATCCAGAAGGCTTTTGGTACTCGATCTTAACTCTTGAGCATGTTAAACACTTAGCCACATATCGCGTAATGTCGGCCTTCTTATTCGGCCACCAATACAAACCCTTCAAATGTTGGTACATTTTGTCCGATCCAGGGTGCACCGAATACCTTGACTTGTGAGCCTCGTCCATCACGAGCTCACGGAGATTTCCGAGTAAAGGAACCCAAATTCTGTCATTGTAATATCTGAGTCCGTCGGACTTAATTTCGGAGCTACCATCTACCCCTCGCAGTGCTTCAGCTGCGAAGTTTTCCTCTTTTAAAGCTTCTCGTTGGGCATCGCGGACCCGATCCGGCAATCCCGTGTGAATGGTAAGTTGCAGCGCTCGTACCCGTCGAGGCTTTTCATACTCCTTTCGACTTAATGCATCAGCCACAACATTGGCTTTTCCTGGATGATACTTAATTGCTAAGTCATAGTCATTTAGTAACTCGACCCACCGTCGTTGTCGCATGTTGAGATCCTTCTGATCAAAGATGTGTTGTAAGCTTTTGTGGTCGGTAAATATTGTGCACTTTGTTCCGTAGAGGTAATGTCTCCAAATCTTGAGTGCATGAACAACGGCTCCCAATTCCAAATCATGTGTTGTGTAATTCTTCTCAGTATCCTTCAGTTGCCTGGACCCGTAGGCAATCACTTTGTCTCGTTGCATCAACACACAACCGAGTCCTTGGATGGATGCATCACAGTAAACTACAAAGTCGTCAACCCCATCGGGTAACGCGAGAATCGAAGCTGAACATAACATATCCTTAAGAGTTTGAAACGCGCGTTCTTCTTTTTCACCCCATCTATATTGCACTCCTTTGTGCGTTAAAGCCGTCAAGGGTTGAGCCAATTGCGAGAAACCCTTGATGAATCTTCGGTAATATCCGGCAAGTCCCAAAAATTGTCGGATTTCGGTTGGCGCTCTAGGAGTAGACCAGTTCTTGATAGCCTCTACTTTAGCTGGGTCGACATGAATTCCATCCTGATTAACAATGTGTCCAAGAAACTGGACTTCGCGGATCCAAAAATCGCATTTTGAAAACTTGGCGTAAAGCTGTTCCTTGCGGAGTAATTCCAAAATAAGTCGCAGGTGATTCTCGTGTTCTTCCTTTGTCTTGGAGTAGATCAAAATATCATCAATGAAATCTATCACAAACTTATCGAGGTACGGCTTGCACACTCGATTCATCAGATCCATGAACACAGCAGGTGCATTAGTTAGCCCAAACGGCATAACTAGAAATTCGAAATGACCGTAGCGAGTTCTGAAAGCAGTCTTGGGGACATCCTCATCTCGAACACGAAGTTGATGATATCCAGACCGTAGATCAATCTTTGAGAAGTAGCTCGAACCTTGCAGTTGGTCGAAGAGATCGTCGATTCGAGGAAGTGGATACCGATTCTTGATCGTAACCTTGTTAAGCTCTCGGTAGTCAATACACATTCGGAACGTTCCATCTTTCTTCTTAACAAATAGTACCGGTGCTCCCCATGGAGACGAACTTGGGCGAATAAATCCTTTGTCGAGTAGCTCTTGAAGTTGTGCGAGGAGTTCGTTGAGTTCGCTTACCGCCAAACGGTAAGGTGCGCGTGCAATCGGAGCGGCTCCAGGAGCTAAATCGATTCCAAACTCGACTTGTCGAAATGGAGGCAAACCAGGCAGATCTTCAGGAAATACATCTTGGAAGTCGCGGACTATCGGGTAGTCGTCGATTCTGCGCTCGGGAAGTGTCGTGTCTGTGACGTTTGCAAGGATTGCGAAGTGACCTTTACGAAGGAACTTTTGAGCTTTGAGAAACGAAATAATACCGGGGACTGTTCCACCTTTCTCGCCTTGAGCTGTTAACACTTTACCTCCTTCGAGTGGAATACGAACCACTTTTTCTTGACATAAAATTTCAGCTCGGTTTTCAGATAACCAATCCATTCCTACTATAACATCAAAACTACCAATCGGGAAAGGCATGAGATCGATCCCTAATGTATGGCCAGCTAGTTCTAACTTACAGTCCTTAACTATCTGAGTTGTATCGTGAAGTTTACCATTCGCTAGCTCTACCACATACTTAGCACCTAAGGCTATTGGTTTAGCCTTAATTAGCTTAGCAAACTTAGTGGAAATAAAACTTCTTTCAGCACCAGAATCAAACAATACAGTAGCAAAGAAACCATTAAGGATGAATTTACCGTTAATCACGTTGGCATCGTTGCGAGCTTCACCTTGACCCATGAGAAAAGCTCTTCCTCTGCCATTTCCACCATTCCCGTTGTTACCATTCCCGTTGTTACCATTCCCGTTGCCATTACCTCCACCATTACCATTCCCACCATTGTTTCCTTGATTACCATTTCCCTGTCTTCTCAACTGCGGGCAGTCCCTTTTCATGTGGCCTTGAGCACCACATTCAAAACAGCCACGGGCTCCACCATTGTTGTTGTTCTGATTGTTTCCTTGCCCGTTGCGGTTGTTCCCATAGTTGTTGCCATGATTGTTGTTATTTTGCCTTAGGCGGTTTTGTTGCTCGGGAAGAATTGTCCAACAATCCTTCGCCTCATGGCTTTTCTTGCCACACCTTTCACAGTTCAAATTCTTTCTACAAATACCAGTGTGATGCTTCCCACATTTGTTACACTTGGGCAGGTTACCCTTGTAGTTGCTTTGCCCATTACCGCCCTGGCGGTTGTTACCACTGTTGTTCCCAGACCTTTTGCTTTGACCTTGGGAGTTATAGGACCTCCCAGTGCTGTTTCCCACACTCTGATTGTTCATGGAGTTTTCAGGAGCTTCATCATCAGCTTTTCTCTTGCCACTTAAGGCAGTCTTCTCTGTGGCTTTTGCAGGTAGTGTACCCTTTTCAACTTCCTGATCAATAAGCTTGTGAGCCAAGCGGATGGCTTGGTGCACGGTTGCGGGGTTGCTGGCGGTCACCAGCCCTTTGATTTGAGGCGCGAGGCCTTCCAGATAACGCTCAATGCGTTTGAACTCAGCATCCACCATTATGGGGCACAAGACCACGTACTCGTGGTAACGCGCAGTATATTGCTCAACTTCAGACCCAATCATTTTCAGATTCAAGAATTCGCCCTCTAACTTCTTCACTTGGTCACGGGGACAGTACTCTTCCATGATCAGTTCCTTGAATGCTTCCCAATCCATGTTGTTAGCCGCGTTTACCCCAATCATCTGAATTTCAGCGTTCCACCAGGAGAGAGCAGCTCCCTCGAAAGTACCAGTAGCATACTTCACTTTGCTCTCAGCAGGGCAGTTACACATAGAGAAGACCTTCTCAGACTTCTCGATCCACCTGAGGAGTCCCACCGCTCCTTCCCCGCCGGAAAATGTCATTGGCCTACAATCCATGAAGGACTTAAACGTGCAGTGATGGTGGTTTCCTGATGCAATAATAGTTCGGGTTTTCAGTTTAAACAGGTCAAAATACAATTACTTTGTGCCTTAACCGGCATAATAATTACCCTGAGCGGCGTACGCAGCTTGGACGGCTGCCACAGCGGCTTGCACGTGCTTGTTAATCATAGCTTGTAGTTGTGCAGGCGTCATGTTAATGTTGCTCCTTCCGTGTCATCTTCCAGACATCTTGCTGGACAGTTAAAGTAGCCAGTGTTCAGTCACAGTTATACTTTATACATATCCCATAATATGTATATCAACAATTTCCCGTTATCCCACTATTAGTCCAGAAAAATTTTCGTGCAAAATGGAGGCGTCGTCGAGGAATGTCGTAAGTCGTAAGTACTATCGTCGAAAGTCGGCTTTCCCATAAAAGTCACCGTCGGTGTAGTCATCGTAGTAGAAGTCAGGACGTAGCATGCAACATCGTTTCGTTATCGCTTTCCCCCGAATTTGTGCGCGTATTCGCGTTCGCATTTCGTGTTCGTGTGTGAAATCATCCTAAGGTTTTCCGTTAGACTACCTAGACACGGTCTTATATATATATATTTATATAGATATATATACATATGGAGTATTTACTTACAGAGCAGAGCGAGTATCCCAGGTTGGCACGTAAAAGTTTTGTTTTGAGAATTTGTTTGTTCATTTGTAACTAAGGTTTCAAGTTGCAGTTTCCAAATCGTTTTTAGAAAATGATTCCAGTTCTCTGCAACTTATGGCTCTGATACCAATCTGTCACACCCCCAAATCAACCACTAACGGAGTTTATACCGTTAAGGGGTGCGAGCAAACCAGGACCACAACCATTAGTTACAAATACTAAACGAATCAGAGTAAAGTCCAAACATTAATAATAAAAACAGTTTAACAGTACGCAGCGGAAAACATTGTCTTTAGCACTAACCACGTGCTTTACAAAATCAGTGTTTAGAAATCCCAGTTTAGTTTTAAATGAAAGAAGAACATCTTCATGTGCCATGGCAACCTCCAGCGGATACTCCTCAACGATCTGCAAAAGTGAAAACCACACAAGTGTCAACCTAACGGTTGGTGAGTTCACAGTGGGCTTGTCATGCAGTGGCCCGGTCTCATACATCATAATCGTGTAAACATATTCTTATGTACAATTTAATTGTGAAAAGCAATGCTTAATGATAACCAAAATCATAGTATTGTGGTTTAGTAAAAGTATTGTTCGTAACCTACGTTATCGGGTATGTACTAGTTTTGTATAGTTAAAGTGCTCAACCGATATCGCGGGTAGCTAATCCGTTGTTCCATGCACTAAGGAAGTTTGTACCAAAGCTGACAGATAATTGTAGTGGCAGCGCCATCATCTATTTTGTTTTGCAGACCTACGTCATCGCGGCTTTGCCTCCCCCGTGTCCTCTCGGGACCACGGTCAGATAGGCTGATATTGTACCTCCGTGCACCTCCAGTGTCACGAGGCGGAGTTTGTCAAACTCCAGTAGATCTACCCAACATCCCCTCGCTTTACAATTAATGGCACAATTAAGTTGAGGACTTTTTCAGTTAAAAGGCAATCCTTAGAAATCATGTGATATCATGTGGTTTAGACTTTAACCTACACTAGCCATATTAAAACGGTTTACTTTGGGGTTCTTATGAATCCCGAAAACATTTTTCAGTTTCGTTTTAGAATTAGTTGTTTAAGTAATTCACAAGTGTTTCCCATAAAACACTTCAAGTTCATCAAGTAGGTGCATAGCACTCTAAGTTTTCAGTTTCATCAAGTAGTGCATAGCACTCATAAAATTGTCAGCATTGTTTTTCATTAGGTTATTCAGTGTGTCCCAAACGGGCTCACAGTAAACGGGTTAGTGACACTCACCTTGGGTTGCACTGCTACACTTATTAATAATCCAAGTATTGCTTAACGAAGACCTATGAACACGTTTAGGTATTAAGTATTAGTTTTGTGTCTAAAATCTACATAACGTCACTATGGCCCATAACATAGCACGTTGGACTATAACACGACATACCGACACACGACACCGATGGTTGATCATAAACAAGGGTTCATATAATACAGAAATCATAGTATGTCTTATCATAGCATAATCATGTAAGTCATAGCATAGCATTCAAATAAGTTGCACAAGTTTGGGTTTAGTCTGGCGAAACTGCTGGAGAAACTGCTAGAGAAACTGCTAGAGAAACTGCTAGAGAAACTGCTAGTTTCGCTAGCTAGTTTCGCCAGGAACTGGTTGAACTTTCGTTCAGGGACAAGGTCAGTTTCGTTCACGAGAGACACTACAGTTTCGCTGCACAGTGTCGCTGGAAGGAGATATGCATAGTTTCGCTGGATAGTTTCTCCTAATGAATGCACAGTGTCGCTGGTCGCTAAAAAACCCGTAAATTTGACTAAAAATCTTTCTAACAGCCTCCATACTTCATGTAATTCATTTTCAAGCATACATAATCATTTAGGAACATCACAGGAGCATTTTTAACATCATAAACATGTATTTTCATCATCAAATCTTCAAGAACACATTTTACACAAAATAACCTAATCTAGCATGAATCTCTATTATGGATCAGTTTCACAGGTAAAGTTGTAGTCTTTATGATAGATCTAGTATTCCTAAGCATTCTTACAAAAAATCTAACGATTACATGGAGATCTAGGCATGCTTTATGAAGAAAACACATAGAAAAGCAAGAAACATGGTCATGGGACTCACGGTTTGATCTAGGATCGATGGATGATCTTCTTCTACAGAAAAGATGGCTGATCTTGATGGTCTCTAAGGCTGGTCCAGAATCGCAAGAGGGAGAGAGTGTGTGTGTGTTTCTTGTGTGATGTATGCAAATGGGTAATTAGGGTTTAAAGCTTCATTTAAATACTAATGGCCATCATGGGCTTTCATTGGGATTTGGTCCCCCAATGATTAGCCATCATTAGCCCATGATTAGTCTAATGACTAGCCCAATCATTAATCATGTATGCATACACTTAGTTACCCGGTTAAACATATAATCACATAATTAGGCAATTTGTCACATAATTTATCAAATAATTAAATAGTCATTCTTTTTAATGAAAATCATGCATTTAAATCACGTTTCTCATAATAACAACATATAAATAAATACATAGCATATATGGACGGGTTCGGTGATCAACCAAAGGTCGTGGACGTATTCGGCCTAGTTAAGCATTAGTTACTAAGTTAACACTATTAACGTAACTAACGGAGATTGTCTAACGGAAGTAAACCTTGAAATTCCCGGATGTTACATGAATTTACAGATCTTCACCCGTCCCAGCCACTAATCACAGGAAAATCAAATGATAAAAACATACTCAAGTCGATCCTGAGCGGGTCGAGCCGCACGCTTCAGTCGGGGGGCCATGGCTCGAAATTGACGCCGGGGTTGAGATCGGAGATCGATTCCGACCGGAGAGGTGTGTCGGATGACTGGAGCAGTGGCGGATGGCGGCGAATTGAAGAGAGGGAGCGGCGGCAGGGCTGTGGGTAATGGAGGGTGTTCGGGTGACGGTTTTCGATGAGGGAGGTGGTGGTGAGTTCGCAGGAGAGTGGCGAAGGTTGTGGTGGTGGTCGATGGTGGTGGCGGTTGTGAATGGTGGTGATCGGAGATGGTGGGTGGCGATTCTAGGGTTTAGACGGGAGAAGAGAGAGAGACGGTAATGGGTAGCCGCCGGCTCCCCTTTGTTTTAAAACAAGATATATATATATTTTTTTAAAAACTTCACTTAACCCCCTTACCTTTTGAGTGTTGCACCTTTAGCCCACAAACTTAAAAGCAAACATTCTCTCTTACTAACCTCAAACTTTTTAACCTCAAACCCTGTTAACTACAAAAAAAACTTCCCCTGAACTCAAGCCCGAGAGATTTATTATCTGGCAACTTTTACTAACAAATAAATACCTAAATGGAATAAACAAAATCAAAAGTTTAGAAAAAATAAAATAAACACAATTAAAATAAAAAAACTAGGCAAACAAATATCTTAACAAACTGAATTTTGAGTGAAAAGGCATTGTTAGGGATCATACCAGATAGTCTGTGACTGAGGAACCTTTTTTCAGCTTCAGTTACTTCGCGTGTTCAGGCGATTGCCGGTATTTCGGTCCAATTTTTTTAAACTCATGCCGCTTTCGCTTACTCAAGCAATTTTATCACATTTAATTATATTTTTCAGGTTTATTAATTATGACAATCTATCCAGGTCACACACATAAGTCCTAGGTATAAGTTGTACATTCTATCAAGCACACCTGGTGAAAATGCGTGAGCATCGGATCGTCTACTCGATCTAGCTAATCGGACATCGAAACGTAATTAACCGATTGTTTTATTGATCAAACGAGAACAATTACAATCAGTAAACACTCAGAATCAGACTCAGAGAAACACACTCAGAAACACACACTTAAGAGATCTCGCACGCTCAGAACTACTAAACACAAAAACCAAACAACTATTTATACACGACTGGCCGAACTCTCTCCGAACCCCTGGTTCGGCCGGTCCGAACTTCAGGTTCGGACCAGGTTCGGCCAACCCTAAATTGGCTTGAACTCGGTCTTCGTTCGATACTTCACACGACGCACATTTCAGGTATCAACAAACTCCCCCTCGTCGTGTGCAGTATCCTCCTCTAATTTCTTCAACATCATCAAAATTGTATCTTCAATCAAACTCCCCCTCAAGTTAAGATCTCATTCGTCCAATGAGATGAATCTTCGAACAAACTCCTCCTCAACTCGATCGTAGCTCAATCTTGAATACTTGATGACATTCTGTAAATCTCTGGTCTTTATCAACAAGCTTCAGAAGACTTGAAGTTGTGATCACTTACACTTAAGCATTCTGCATCAAAACTTAGATAATCTTGGCGCAAAACGTCTTTGAGACTCCAAGATATGATTTTGAAAATTGATTTTATATCACGTGTTGATCAGATCAAAAATAAAGCAGAAACAAAATCTTTTTGACTTTTTGAAAATTTATATTAAAACACACCAAAAATCTTTTTGTACTTTTCTCAATAAGAAATAAAATTGTAATACAGAATCAAACACTATTTTTGGTATGAGAAAGATCACTATATTGGATCATATTGATCATAACGCACTGAACTACACTTCAATTTCAATTAATTGAAGCACACAAGTCATGCCGATTGCTGGTATAATTTGTCCATCTTAAGCTCAAACAGAATCATACTCATAACATCTGGATATGTTAAGGTATTGATTAGATTAGCTTTGACCAGTGTACCCCACACTATCAGACATATTCTAACATTTTCTGTTTTTCTTTCTTTTCCTTTTGTGTGATAGCATTTGTGAAATTTCACAACGCATAACATTTTCCATGATACAGTCAACTGTGTTCCACGCAAAAAGAAATAAAAACGTTAAATCGTCTACCTTAAGGTCGATCTTTCGATACGCAGATAAGGCCTCGGATTTAACAAAATAAAGAAAATAAAACAAGTTGAAGTTGTATAACTCAACAACAATCAGGTCGGTACTCCCGTACACGCAGAGAAAGTCCGATGAGTTATACGAAACACCAAAGAAAATAAAGCAGAACGTCAAACGAACAACAATCAGGTCGGTCTTTCGACACGCAGAGAAAGTCCGATCGTTTGACAAAATAAAGAAAATCAAACAAGTTTAAATCTTTGCAAAATGAACACATGTATACACAGTGACTTCTCATTTTGAATTTCACACTTATTTTCTTTTTGTGTCATGAAATACGCATCAAGATGTTATCCACATGGTCAAGCATTAGTATTTAGTGTATATCACATCTGAATACTTTCTGATTTGTCGAGCCTACCAAGCACATCAAACAATGATCTTATGGCTCTTTCATCTACTCTATCCATGAGTCAGATACGTATGCCAATGTACCATCATTTCCCAATGATCAATTTCTCACAATTATGCATGTATTCACCTTCCTTCCTTATATATTTTGCATGTATTCACCTTCTCCCCATACCATGCATTTTCTCAATTACTCCCCCTTACTTACAATTCTCCCCCTTAAAATGAAAACTCTATTTTTGGATTTTCATTTTACACAAAAACAAGACTCTATTTTTGGCTTTTTGGAGAAAAACTTGTAAACAAACAAAAGTGATCAATCAACACGGATATTTTGCAGTGTTAAAATTCAGAAAATTTTGCATGTTAGAAAAATATAGCATGAAATTTAATTTAAGCAGAATACTCCTCCATCAACAACTTTTCAATCGGCGATAGGTCTTCTAGAAGTACCTGCACACTGGACAAACTGATTAGTTCACAAATGACCCGAAGCGAATCGCTTCTGGTCGACCAGTATCCTGATTTTGCTTTGAAACCACTTTAGGTTTCCATTCTTGGTGTTTTGGTAATTCAGTTTTTGACGAAGCAGGCATAGGTGACTGTGATGATGAACCTACATCATGAGCTTTTGAAAACATTGGAACAAAACGTTTTTGTTTATGATAAAATGTAGGCTCAACTTCATCAAAAACTCTGCCTTGTTCATCAAAAAACTTAGTATTGGCAGATTTACCAAAAACTGGTTTCTTGTGAAACCTTGACTTCGATTCAGCAGAAAGTGGACAATCTTTTGCCATGTGCCCTCTTTGACGGCAAACATAACATAAACGTGTGGATTTGTCCCACTTTTGATGTACCTGTGACGAGCACACATGAATATCTCTAACATGATCAGAAAGAGAATCATATACCTGATGACGATGATCATGCACCCATTTAGAAGTTGGGCTACGAGATTGAGAACTTGCAGATAAAATATCAGCTTTCACAAAAACTTCTGAAATCTTCCGAGCATCAACACAATGAAGAGGAAATTCTTTGTCAGAAAACAATTGATCAGAACCCTTGAGTTTATAAAACCGCTCGGGTTGAACCTTGTCTGCTTTAAAGACATTCTTCTTTACTTGCTTCATTTTAAGTTTCTTCAAACTCTGTGCTTCAGATGCTGGAACCTTCTCAACTCGAACCTTCTTTTCATGAAATCCCAGACCAACTTGTTTACCAGATATCTTCTCTTCAGAATTTGAACTCTGATGTCCATTCTTAGCCAATCTTGTGAATTCAGCTTTCATATCAGTGATTTTCTTCTGATCATAGAAAATAGTCTCATCAATTTCAGGTTGAGACTGAATCTTTTCACTTGATGTAGCCGATTTCTCATTATCAGCAGAGAACGAACCCGAAACAAACTTCGGTGCTGGAGGAATTTCAGATTTCAAAACCTTTTTCTTGTTCTTCTTGTTTTTCTTCTTCTGCACAACCTTTTCTTCTTCAGAAGTAGCAGATGAAGTCTTTGAATAGTCAACATCCTCAACATGTTCCTTCACTTCTTTGAAGGCTTCCTTGATATGAGCAGGAGGTGACGCAGTTTTATCAAACATTCTTTCAAAATTTGCATCATTTGCTAAGAAGTTTGTGAAAACTTGAGAATTTGAAACATTGTTGAGAAGTCTTTTAGCATCAAGAACTTGAATTTTGAGATCAGAAATTTGCTGTTGAGCTTCTGCAAATTCCTTTTCTTTTGCAATCAAACGCTTGGCAACTTTGTGAGTTTCAAATTTTTGTAAGCGAAGATTATCAAGTCCTTCATGTAACTCCTTCTTCAGTTTAGCTTCATTTCTCTTTTGAATTTCCAGATTTGCAGTTTGCACCTTATTAACTCTAATCAACTCCCGCTTCTCATCCAACAACTTTTCCATATCAACTTGATATGCTTTAATTTTAGCATCAGATTCTTCAACTCTCTTAGTAAGCAGATCAAGCTTGGCCTTGGATTTGTCAAACAAATTCTGGAAATCATTTGCTGCATCTTCTGCCTCTTCCTTCCATTTCTTCACTTCTTGCATCAATTCATCCTTTTCTTCACAAATCTCAGCTTTTGAAGTTTCAACACTTTTCTTATCTTGCTTCAAAACATCTATAACTTCATTCAACATTTTGATTTCAGTAACCAAACCCTCATTCTTCAAAACCAACTCTGTTTCATGTTCTTTAGAAATTTTCAATTCAGAATTAATCACATCAAATGCCTCAGACAATTGTTGAACCTTCTTTATCAACAAAGCATTTTCCTTCATCAGACTTTCCAAGTTTTCAGCAGATTCATAAGAACTTGGAATTGAACTAGTATCAGAACTAGTATCCGAACAATAATCTTCCTGTAAATCATGAGTAACTATTAAGGCTGATGAATCATATCCAAAATGTTTACCCCAATCAATAGCACCATCTTTTTGAACTGTCAAAGCTGTTGTCTTGCCTGTATTACTTGTAGATGGTTGAGTAAAACCAGGTTTGGATGATTGTGGAGTATCAGATTTCTGTTGACATTCTTTGGCAAAATGTCCAAGTTGTTGACATTTATAACACTTTAACTTTGACTTGTCGAAACCCAACTTGTCACCAGAAATACGTCTTCCATATTTCTTGAAAAACCTCTTTGACCGTTGGCATAACATAGCATATTGCCACGAAACATCCAATTCAGTCAATTGATCATCATCAAGTTCATCAAGATCTTCACTGGTTAACTTTGCATCAGCAACATTTTTGAGAATCAAACCAAAAGATGATGAAATCAATGCAGAAATCATTTTGGCACAATCCTCCGTTGATTCAGCCGAGAAAGCACTTTGAGTTGAAATATTCGGAATTGTGAAATTGCAACCTCTTGAAGAATTATTATCAGAATTTCCTGAAGCTCCAACTAGAAAAGCAACACTTGGTGCAGAATTTAAATTTGGTTTAGCTTTAGCATTCATGCTTGCTGAATTTTCACCATGATACAATTCCGGATTCTGTAAAGTAACACTTGACTTTTTGTTGTTTAACATTTCCATTTCCCGAGCATGAAGTTTTCCGGTAAGCTCGTGAAATGTTAAAGCAGAATAATCCTTGTCATGAGTGAGTAGCAAAACATAATTTTCCCACTTTTCAGGTAAAGCTTCCATGATCTTTTCCTTTAAATCCGCATCAGATTTTTCAATTCCAACAACCTTCAATTCACTAATCAAATGTGAAAATCTTGAAACTAGAGCAGTGATGTTTTCATTGTCATAATTCTGAAAATTATCGAATTCTTTGGTTAAAACTTTCTTTCGACTCTTCTTATAATCAGCATTCCCTTCACATCGTGCGGATAGAGCATCCCATAATTGCTTTGATTTCTTGCAAGTACTAAATTGATGAAGCAATTCAGTAGGTAAAGCCATAGTAAGATAACCATAAACTTTCTTTTCAAGCTCATAACTTTTTCTTTCAGCATCATCAAAATCCTCAATTTCCTTAGATTCTCCATCCTCTTTTGGTTTTTCATACAATTTCCTAATTGGAATCCATAAGTCAATATTATTTGTGCTGATATACGCTGAAAATCGTTTCTTCCAATTCTGATAATCTTCTAGTTTCAACAATTTGGGAACTTTCTGACTTGTTCCGATTTCATTGTCATAATTCATCATGGTCTGCATAGCACTTTGCATTGAGGCAAAAGCTTGAAATTCCGACATCGTTGAAAATTTGAAAAATTCTGATCTGTCCGAACTGGTCCGAACCTACTGTACCCTCCGAGCTTCCGCCGAACTAGTCCGAACTACCTCCGATCTCTCACCGAACCTCAAAAACCCCGAAGATCCTCCGATCCTAGTCCGAACTCTCACCGAACGAACTCCGAACCTATAAAGACTCCGATCTAGACCGAACTGCCACCGAACTCTCGCCGAACACTTCCGAGCTACCTCCGAACCTCAAGTTCGGAGCAGTTACTCCGAGCTTGCCCAGTTACCTCCGAACTTCGAAGACATTTTTCGAAAACTCGCAAAAACGAACTGATTTTGACGAAACTCGATATGGTGGATCAGAAAATTCGATAGAAAATGGTTTAGGAACAATTTTGACACAAAACACACGTCGGAAATGATCGAAAACACGTAACGAAACACGAGAAAACTTCAAAAACGTTCAATAATCCGAGAATAGCAACCACAGATCAGTAGAGTGAACCAGAAAGCTCTGATACCACTTGAAAATGCGTGAGCATCGGATCGTCTACTCGATCTAGCTAATCGGACATCGAAACGTAATTAACCGATTGTTTTATTGATCAAACGAGAACAATTACAATCAGTAAACACTCAGAATCAGACTCAGAGAAACACACTCAGAAACACACACTTAAGAGATCTCGCACGCTCAGAACTACTAAACACAAAAACCAAACAACTATTTATACACGACTGGCCGAACTCTCTCCGAACCCCTGGTTCGGCCGGTCCGAACTTCAGGTTCGGACCAGGTTCGGCCAACCCTAAATTGGCTTGAACTCGGTCTTCGTTCGATACTTCACACGACGCACATTTCAGGTATCAACACCTGGTTTCCGTACAACATTTTTCACGACACCTTTCCTTAAGCCCAACATCATGCTCCAGAGGGGTTGAGAAAAGAAAAGAATAGATCACGGAGGTTTTGTTGGATAATATACAAAGTCAACTGAATTTTTGAAACATTTTTAACAATGTTCTCATCAGTGACAGAGGCTGAGGGTTTTGGACGCTTGAGGGTCTCTTTTGATTGTGCACTTGGCATCTTTTGGTTTATCATATATACAATGTGATCTTAAAAGCGTACGTGGATCAGGGTGGTTCCAGGTCTCCGCTTTCGCAGAACAGAGGAGTCCTGACTCACGTACAACATTCCCAGGTCATTGCTTACGCAAAGCAGAGGGAATGGGATTTTTGAGCATGACATTAACACTCAGAACCGGGCGTGTGTCTCAGGATACCTAATGCACAATCAAATAGGAATTGTACTAACCTAAGTGTGTGCTTCCTTTCAAGCATCATACGTTATCTTCAAGTTTTGTGATAAAACATACCTTTTGATTGATTGTCAGCAGAGCCTACCAAGCATATCGACCATGAATCACTGCTTTTCACATCCACCTTACACATGTCAGTCAGCAAACACATGGAAATTTATATCACTTCCCCTGCCTGGTCAACCAAACCAGTAAAAAAAATTTAAAAGCACACACATTTGAGGAAATGAATATCTTTTATCTTACCCTTGCTTTTAGATTTTTTAAACTACGAAAAAAAACTATTTTTAAATTTTTGAATTTTTTCAAATTTTTTTTTTGTATTTTTTAAAATTTTCACTTTTTTTAATAATAATAAAACAAGTTGCCAGACTACTCATCAAAGGCTATCATTCGAAGGCCTTTGAGACACATTTCAAATTTTGCACTTGGAAGGGGTTTCGTGAACATGTCCGCCACATTGTCATCTGATGCCACCCTCTCCAAATGAATGAGCCGTCGGTCATAGCAATCCCGAATGAAGTGCGTTTTGATGTCTATGTGTTTGGTTTTGGAGTGCTGCACGGGATTTTTCACAATTTGCAAAGCAGCATTATTGTCACAAAAAATGGGAGTATCAAAAAAATTCAAACCGTAATCTCCCAGCTGATGCTGCAACCAAACCACCTGAGAGCAACAGGCAGATGCAGCAACATATTCTGCCTCGGCTGTCGACTGGGACACCGTGTGCTGTTTCTTACTTTGCCAAGACACCAGCCTGTCACCTAAAAATTGAGCTCCAGCAGATGTGGATTTCCTGTCAAGCTCATTGCCACCATAATCACTGTCAGAAAAGGCATACAGGTGAAATCCAGACTCTTTAGGGTACCAGAGGCCTAGACGAGGCCGACCCTTTAAATATTTAAAAATACGTTTCACAGCAGAAAGATGAGAGAGTTTAGGATTAGCCTGATAGCGTGCACATTGGCACACAGCGAGCATGATATCTGGACGGCTGGCGGTCAAGTACATCAGAGACCCAATCATGGATCGGTACATGTGCTCGCTCACTGGTTGCCCATCCGGATCCCTGGTAATTGCTGGTCTTGCTGCCATGGGTGTGGATACTGGCTTTGCATCCATCATCTTGTACTTCTCCAAAATTTCGGTGACGTATTTAGCCTGATGGATAAGTATCCCACTGTCACTCTGCTTTACTTGCAATGCGAGGAAAAACTCCATCTCGCCCATCTCACTCATCTCAAATTTTGTGCGCATAACTTTCTCAAATTCTTTGCACAAGTCTTCATTGGTTGAACCGAAGATGATGTCATCGACATATACTTGCACCATGATTATGTCATGCTCGACCTCCTTTCTGAAGAGCGTTTGATCAACAATGCCTCTTGTGTAGCCATGTGCAAGAAGATGATCAGTCAGAGTCTTGTACCACGACCGAGGGGCCTGGTGCAACCCATATAATACCTTGTCAAGCTTGAACACATGATACGGGTGTTCTTCATCAATGAACCCTGGAGGTTGAGTGACATAGACCTCCTCATCCATCTCAGCATATAGAAAGGCAGTTTTCACGTCCAATTGGTAGACAGTGAAATTCATATATGAAGCATATGCTAAGAAAACTCTGATTGCCTCTAAACGGGCCACCGGTGCGTACACTTCATCATAATCCACTCCTTGAATTTGTTTGTGGCCTTGAACCACCAACCTAGCCTTGTTTCTGACAATAACGCTGTTATCATCCTTTTTGTTCTTATACAGCCATCGAGTGGTGATGACCTTTTTGTCAGCTGGCCTTTCTACTAGCCTCCAAACTTGAAGCCGTGAAAATTGATTGAGTTCTTCATGCATGGCCTCCACCCAACTGGGATCAGTCAAGGCCATAGTGATGTTAGGGGGCTCAATCTGTGAGATGAAACAGTAGTACATGCAATGATTAATGTCTCCTGACTTGCTTCTTGTGACCACCCCGGATGCTAAGGGACTAATGATGTTGTCCACGGGGTGGTATTTATGAATTCTGGATTCTGCAATGGCATGAACAGGAGGCAAACTCGATAGATCGGGTTCTTCATGTGTATCTGCTTCATTTTCTGGATCAGCTCCGAGTATCTGAGGAGAGTCGGGAGCTGGGTCAACTTCTGCATCTGGTTCCTGTGTTTTAGTCTCTACAGGATCAGCAGGCTCCGGTACTGGTGTAGGATCAAGTACAGGAGCAGGGACAGGAGCCTTCGTGATGGAGTGTGATACAGATGGTCCTGAAATTATTTCTTCATAAAATTCCTCAGCTAAGACGGGGTCTAAACCCAATGGACGGAAGAATTGATTGTAGTCAAATGCTTGAGGAGGACCGACTCCGCCATCAGATGGATTGTCTTCTAGCCAGTCCACATTTGTGGACTCCATCACAATCCCGGTGGTTTTGTTGAAGACCCTGTAAGCGGAGCTGGCAGAGTAACCTACAAAATAACATTCATCAGCCTTAGAAGCAAATTTAGGAACATCAGTGTTAACTAAGACTGTGCATAAGCACCCAAACGCCCGAAGGTGACCAATTCTGGGCTTATCATTGTAGATTAGCTCATATGGCGTTTTCAGCTGCCGCTTATTGATGAGCACCCGATTCTGGACATAACAGGCAGTGTTGACTGCTTCGGCCCAAAACATGGTTGGTAGCTTTGAATCACACAACATGGTGCGAGCAGCTTCAATCAGGGTTCTGTTTCGTCTTTCTACGACGCCATTCTGCTGGGGTGTATAGGGAGCACTGAATTGATGCTCAATCCCCTTATCGGCACAAAAATTGTCGATTGTCTGATTCTTGAACTCTGTGCCATTATCACTTCTGATGGTCTTCACTTGCAGCTTTAATTTATTTTCAATGAGCTTGATGAAAGCGATTAGTATACCTGCAACATCACTTTTCTTGGACAAGAAAAACACCCAAGTGAAACGTGAAAAATCATCAGTAATAACTAAACAAAATGCACATCGGTTAAGACTTAACATACTGACGGGACCGAATAGGTCCATGTGAAGCAACTCTAGAGGAGTTGAGATTCTGCTGAAGACCTTCGGTTTATGTGGGCGTTTGTGCTGCTTCCCCTTAGCACAAGCCACACATTTCTCTTTCAGAACAAATTCTTTGATTGGAAGATCTTTAACAAGTCCTCCTCTGGCCAGTCGATTCAGGTTCTTCAGATTCATGTGCCCTAATCTTCGGTGCCACAACTGAGCATGGTTCACAGCCGTTTTAGAAAGAAGACAGGCCACCTCAGATGTGGGGGGTTTCTGCATATTTAGAACATAGGAATTTCCATATCTGGGTGTTCTCATCAACACCCAATCATCGGGGATGGAGTATCCAGGTTTAAGAATGAGACACTCTTTGTTGTTGAAAAGAACTGGATACTCTCGATCACATATTTGTGAAACACTTAACAAGCTGTGTTTCAACTGCTCCACATAATTGACATTGTGAAAGCTGAGACAACCATTGCGAACCGTTCCTTTCTGACTGATATATCCACCAACTCCTCCGGCACATAACCTCCATTAAATTTTTCCATTAAATTTTTCCAAGTCGTGTAGAAGGGATATGTCGCCCGTCATATGCCTGGAACAACCACTGTCAACGTACCATAGGTTGCTGACATGCCTCCTTGGCTGTTCCTGCATTCAGAGAAGATCAGTTAGATTTTGGTACCCAGGCCTTAACTGGTCTGGGTGAGACTGGTCTGTCCTTGCATGGACTGTGAATGTCTGTAATGTTGACATCACGGTCGTGATTTTCTTTGCCAAGCCATTTTTGATTGATTTTGTTCAATTTAGACCCTTTGACCTCTTCAAAAAATATTGAGTGTTTTTTGTACACTCCTGTTGGCTTGAAGGACAAATTAACCACTTTCGGGACATTCCACCTATCATCATTTTTCTTATTGATTGATTCCGGTTTTGAGAAAAATGGTGTTTCAGAAAACCTTTTGAAAACAGGTTGAGGTGGAACAGGTGATTTTGTAAAATTATCCTGCTTAGGGCGAGAGACAGGTTTTGAAGGTTTAGAAGCCCTGGCAGGTTTAGTGAACATCTTTGAAGACTTCATAACATTTTTATTCACCTTATTCTTCACAATTGGTGGTTTCTAATTAGGTGATTTGGGCTGTGGTCTCCATTTATGGACATGTGATGAGCCTTGCTGCACCTTTTGGTTTGAAGGTGCAGACTTTGCTTTTGGCCTAGGATGTATCTCTGCCTGTGATGGTGGGAATGTGAACTTCTGCACCTTAGGATTCGAAGGTCCAACTTTGGGCTTTGGGCCAACATGTGTTTGGCCCAAAGGGACAGTCTTTTGTTGGACTTTCTTAGGATAATAGGCCTCATAAGGGCGATGCAGACAGTTTCTTGCCATGTGTCCTGGTTGGCCACACACATGGCAAGACTGTTTCTTTGGATACACGGGAGCCTGTGGTTGGTTCCACCCAGTGGATATCCAAGTTGGTCATATGCAGAGTCGACCTTTGGGTACGGGACAAATTCCTGTGGTTTTGTGTCCCGTACTTTCTGCACATTTGGAGTGGGACATTTCACACTCCCCTCAGATTTTTTCACATTACCTGTGGATTTGGGAACATCATTCTGTGGTCCCTTACCCCTTCTTAAGATTCTAACAGTTCTTAGGGGTTTCACAGGTTTCAAATCACATTTACCAAGATTAAACACACCACATTCAGAAAATTTAGCACAAACATTAGACTCAGAAGACTCAGAGGTTTTTGACTCAGACATGACAAAAGTTTCAGGTTTCTCAAAATCAGAATTTTTAACAGAAAATTCAACTTCAGACTTCAAGGGACTCTTAGTGGACTCCTTGCAATTTACTACCCCTGCTTCATGTTTACCTTTATCTGCACAAGAAGTAGAAGTGTTAGTAAGGTTGGAAACAGGAGCAGAAATTTTAATGGGACAAGCTGCCAGTTTCTTTTCAATTTCAGCTTTAGCATCCAAGTTGGTCTTAGAACATTCATAGTCTGAGATCATTTCATGCATCAGGGGCATCGGTACTGTGTGACTGGACTTTTCATCTTTTACTTCAGTACCGAGACCCAAACCAGAGTTGGCTTTTAGATGACGCATTCGAGCGTCTGTGTTGTAAAAAAGTGAACTAGCTTTCATCATTTCTGACACAATCTTATCGTTTCGCTCAACTTTGGTTTGTGATGTTTCTAATTGACCTTTAAGTTGTTCAAGTTCAGTTTTTAATGAGACAATTTCTTCATTAGCAACTCTTAGATATGTGGTTTTGTTACTCAAGTCCCTTTGAAGATTTTTTATGTCAATTTTAGCTGCTTCTAGTTTCTCACTTAAGTTTTTACTCCTACTTTTATATTCTCTCAATTCTTTATCAGAATATTCACGATTTAATGTTTCATTGAAAAACTTATTTTGCCATTCTTGAGATTCATTGAGTATAGATTGACATTTAGGATTAAGACATACCTCAGAGCTGCTGGCGGAGGATCCTGGAGTTATGTTTGCCATGAATGCGTGATGGAATTCCTCAGTTGCTTCTTTCTGTGCTTCCTCTTCAGCTAGCAAGGCCACATGGTCAAGTGTTAAGCTGAGGTCTTCCACCTGGGATGTCCAGTCATATCCTGGCGTATGTTGAACCACCAGTGCCTTGTCATTCTTTCCTGCCTCCTTCTTCATGCTCTCTCCCCGGTTGCCAGCCTTGCCTTCTCTATCAACTCTTGGTTTGGTGCATTCTCTGGCATAGTGCCCATACTCATTGCAATTGTAGCACCTTAGATTTGCCTTATTAAAACTCAGCTTTATTCCTTTTCCACCATTCCAATCCTTCTGCCCCGTCTTTGCCATGAACTGCCTAGCTCGCAGGGCAGACATTCCCATTTGATAAGATATATCCATGTGCTCTAGATCATCGGGGTTTACTTGATTCACATCATCAGATGATAGATCCGTGGGAAGAAGTGAAGCTGCTATGAGTGCGTGATAGCAACTCATAATTCCTACCCCAAGGGCAAAGCTGGGATCTTTAGTCAACGCATTTACATCCAGAGAAACAATATTTGAAGTTCCAGATGAACTTGACCCAGTGGCTTGGGCAATGAATCCCATTGGAGTTGATGGTGGGTTGACTGGAGCGACAGCTGGCTGAGAAATGAAAGCTTGATTCAGTTGATTCATTAATGCCCCATTGCCAATTTTTCTCGCCCTCTTCTGTTTCTTCTCCTCATAGGCTCTGATGGTGGACATGAGCTCATTTAGGGACGAAGTGGACATTTCCACAATCTTTTCAATCAGTTCAATGGTGCTGTCCCAGTTTGGTGGAAGAGAGTTAACCAGCTTTCTGTTGACCTCCACTTGAGTATATGTCACTCCAGCATCCTTCATCCCAGTGACTATCTTGATGAAACGTTGAAGCAGAGTCTCAATGTTTTCACCAGGGATATAGTTAAACTCATTGAACATTTCCCTCAGATTTTCTTTGCGGGATTCTTTCATATCATCATTTCCCTCGTAAGCAGCTATAAGGGCATCCCACAGAGTCTTAGCTGAGGTGTATTCTTTGAAAGCTTCAGCAACTTCAGGGGATAAGGCCATAGTCAGGGCAGCCAGTGCCTTTCTATCTCGTTCTACCCTATCCCATTCATCATCAACCCATTCATATTTGGCTTTAGGAACAGGTGGTTGACCCTGTTCCCATGGAGTAGATGGGACAAAATCTCCCACTTCGATCGATCGCATGATCTTAGCATCATGGTAATTGACGTAGTTGACAAACCTATACTTCCAGCTCATGAAATCCTTGCCAGACATTAGACGAGGTGGTCTGGAAGATGTTCCGATTTTAGAGTCCATTTCCAGAGTGGCACTCGACAGGCTTGACATGTCAAAGGCCATAGCTTCAGAGGGTAAAAAGGATCGAAAAAGGGTTTACTGTCGGAGAGGCTAGATCGAAAAGTGGTTTACGGTCGGAAAGTGCTGGTCGAAAAATACTTTTCGATCGGAAAGGTTGAGGGTCGAAAAGTCTGGGACGATCGAAAAGTGAGGGACGGATCGAAAAGTCTCAAAGGGGACTTTTCGATCAAAGAGCATAGTGGATCGAAAAGTCACAGGGGACTTTTCGATCAAAGAGGCTGATCGAGAAGTCTCAAGGGGACTTCTCGACTGAGATGGGCGGATCGAAAAGTCTCAGAGGGACTTTTCGATCGAGGACACTGATCGAGAAGTCACAAAAGGGGACTTCTCGATTGGGAATGCAGGTCGAAAAGTCACTTAGGGGACTTCTCGACTAAGATGATTTGATCGAAAAGCCACAAGAGGGGATTTCTCGATCAAAAAGGGTCGGCAGAAACGGCTTTTCGATCAGACTGGCTGATCGAAAAGTACACAGCAGGGTCGAAAAGTGTCAGAAACACGAACACAGCTTCAATAAAGCTTCTGTCTTGAGTGGTAACCTGCACAAAAACACCTCCGAATGCGCTAAAAGCTGAAAATCACCACAAAACTCAAAACGTTAGTACTCAAAAACTTGAATCTGATATCGCGAGAGCCTCGAAACTTGCGTTTCTTGGCACTGATACCAATTGTAAGGATCAAACTAACCCTCACGCGATATCAAAGACTAGCAAAATCGTGCGGAATCCGGTTTAGCTAGGTGATTCAAGTATAAACAATATAATCAATAATCGAAAAGTATAATGCACTAGGAAACACAAACCAATTGTAACGTGAAAGAAAGAACACTTGAATTAATCACCGATTTCCAGCTTACACCTTGATCGAAATTCTTGGAGAATTTCGATATCACCACCAATTTCCCAAAAAAACTAGCAACCCTAAACCAAAATAAGGTGGGTCTATTTATAGGAGAGATTGACTTCGTAAACAAGTCAATCTCTTTACAAGATTTCGAACTCTAAGCCCACACCAAACCGATCGGACCCAAAACCCACAATAAACCTACTAAAGTTAGCCCAATTACAAATAGTTACTAGCCCACAAGTATTAACCTAAACCCAAAATTCATCAAATGCAAAAGCCTCATTTTCTAGGTCTCTACAGTTTTTGTTATTCTTTGAGGACCTTTTTTTTCTTGATGATGAGGGCTTGGGAAAATGGAAGGGACAAAATCTTTGAACTGTTGATATTGATAATGCTATAGGTGAGTTAATTTTTGTAAATCTAGATAGTTTATAAATAGTCAAATTATGGTAATTGAATGGTAAGACCTTATATTTCATATTTGCATATGGTTAACATTTTTGTTATAAAAATATATAATAAGGGAGTTGAAATAGGCCATGTGACATTTAAATTTGCATTAGTGATGAAAGAATCACTTGCACAACATTTAGTGGTTGCTGCAATAACATCTACAAAGGTCACGAACTTCGAAGGTTATAATAAACCAAAAGGCAGTGAAATTTATGTTGTTTACAATGCTCATCTCTCGATTTGAGTCGAGATGGGGAGGCAAATTCTATAAAACATCAAAGATTAGATTTAACAAAGGATGTAGTTTAGGGATACGAGTTGCAGTTTGTTGGGTTTACCTGGATTCTGAAATCAAGTTCTTGTATTTACATTGAGTAAAAATATATCGTCAGCAAGAGCCATCAAGCACCACACCTGCATCAAAATACCAACCACAAACCGACCAAGTAACCCAAAGGTGAAAAGAACTATGTTCCCAACATCAGGTACAATCAGATACTTACCAGATAATAGGAAAAAAAACTAACAACAAAATATCCTTTGCAGAAAATGAATCAGGCCACGCCAAAAAAAAAAGTAATGAAGACAAATGAAAAGGCCGCAGGTAAAGAAAAGGCCACTCATTTTGCAAAGATGCAGCCTACTAGATAACAAGAAAAGAAAGGTACACCCCTTCTGTAGAAATGCAGACTGCCAAAATCACTTATATTGTACTAATTGTTCTAATTCAAGATGGAAACAAGCAAATCCTTGGCATGAAAAAACACTACTGTTCCATGAATATGATTTTAACACATCTGTTTTGTAAAATTTAGTCCCTATAAATCTAATGGTGCAATATTTGTGCACACCTTTAATATGGTTATTCTTGCATTCCAAGATTTTGCAGAATTTTGACCCATTAGCCCCTTTTATTTTCAGATTGTAGAAAGTTGCTGTAGAATCTTGGTATCCCGGACTGGCGGATAGGGTGCGCTGGGACGGGTCCTAGGACGGCACGTCTGGATATCAGATCTACCAGGTGAGTCTGGGGTCGGTCGGGAGGCCGACCGTGGTGCTTGTGAACCTTGAGAACCTGCAAGACAAAGAAACACCGTTTTTCTTGGGGGCGGTATGGGGTGTCCCGCGACTAAGCTTTGATGTGAGGATAAGTATTTGTTTGATCAGGAAAGAGAGAGAGGAGAGTGATGCTGTATTGAATGTCAACTAACCTGGTGGTTGAGGGGTATTTATAGCCCTCAACCCTTGTCTTGATGTGCCATTAATGAGTCTTTCCCGAATAGGCGACCTGCAGGACTGTGCTGTCAGGCAGCGCCGCATACTACAGTGCCTATTTCGAGTAATCCTTGATCAGTGAGCCCGTCCGGGTGGCGTAGTGTCCGGCCGGTCATGTGGTCTTGAGCTTTGGTCTGTACCGTCTGTGTAGATGGCTTCCGAGCCCGACCGAGTGGCCTTGTGGGTTACCGGTCGGTATGGCAGGTTTGTATTGAGGGACGACTGTGACGTCATCACGGGTGGACATACGTCATCAGCCCCCCAGCCCGAATATGTGATGGTCTGGTCATCGCCGTTCGGGTTTTGTTGTGTTCTGCTGGCGGTCCGAGTTATTGATCGGTCAGTTTGTGACCGCCTGGGTTGCATCGGTATCTGTGACAATTAATTAGACAGGATAATTGAAGGGACGTTTGACCACATGGGGGACAGCTGTCCCATGATGTGTCATGCATTCAACGGCTGAGGCGGTTATGATCCAGTGTGACGCTCCGATAACTGCTCTTGTACTCTGCCTATAAATAGGGGGGGGGGGGCAGTTACCATTTTTTACAGTTTTCTACTTTGCTCTGTGACTCCGACTTAGGGTTTTTTTTGTTCCGGCAAAGTTTTCCGATCAGTACGTTTCTTTTCCTCTCGCTTTTCTTTGCTGTTGCCATGTCGTTCAAAGGCGAGATGCAACGTATGTTTTTTGTTCTGACTGAGGACAAATTGACTGAACATTGCGAAAAATATGGTATTCTGGCACTTCTAGGGCCGGAACTACCAAAACCTAAATCCTGGATCAAGTAGGCATCCGAAGTTAAGATCGGGCTGTATACCAAGGCCTTTAGCAATGGTCAATTAAGAATTCCCTTTTCGAAGTTCTTTTTGTCTGTCCCGAGCCATCATCTTGTTCATATTTCTCAACTTCATCCTTATGTGATTCTCCGCATAACTCATTTTGAGGTGTGATGTCATGTGATTGGAAAAGAACCAACGATTGGGCTTTTTCGACAGTTTTACCGACTGGGTCGTCAGGGGGACTGGTACATTTTGGAGCGTATGCGGGGTAGGCACGATGACGGCACCCCTAGCCCTGATTATCTGTCTTGGGTTCCGAGCAATTTGAAACATTTTAAAGACAAGTTTTTTTGGATTTCTGATAAGGTGTTAGATAAGTCAATCCCTTGGAAAAATTCGAGTTGTATTCTCAATCTAGGTGACTCTGAAAAAGAGGAGTATGATAAAGAAGCCGTGGAGAAGCTGGTTCAATTGCAGATCAAACTCAAGCCGTTCCCTGAGAGGGTATTGGTGATGACGGGGCTGAGTCGGAACTGGGTGAAAACAGGCTTGAAGCCAGCCTTTTTTAATGATGGGCATGGTATGCCCTTTGTTTCATATTTTGCTCGTTTCTCCTGGGCATCTAATTAATTTTGTTGTTTTTGTTTGCAGAGATGGATCTATTGTCGTTTATCAAAGTGAAGGAGCCAGAAGACATCGTTCAGGGAAGTAAACCGATAGCGAGGAATGAATTAGATCCTGTTTCTGCGACAACAGGTCGTCGTCACGAGAATTTTTCCATCCGGGATGGTAATCGAACGATTACTTATTCGGCTATGGGCGGGCCGACCAACACTCTGGTTGATGCTGAAGAGGAGGTGTCAAAGAAGAAAAAGAAAAAAGGGAAGAAGCATGACGAGGAAGATGATTCTGGTAAGGCGATGCACAGGAAAAGGGTGGCGAAGAGGGACAGATCAACTTCTAGTCGTTCGAAGAGGTCGAGAACCGAGTCGGCCTCTGCGAGTGTCGATGATGGTCCCGAGGGTGCCGAAGATGAAATTCAAGATTCTGATGTGGAGATTTTGGAGACTTCAGTTGATGGTGACCGGCCGGTGGGTGAGGATCAGCCGGTTGAGGGTGAAAGGCCTGATGATCAGACCCCAGAGAAAGACATTCCGGTACTTCCTTCTAATGTTATAGATGTAAATGACCATCGTGCTTCGACCATTGTTAGTCCTCCTTCTGATATGGATGAATATCTTTGATTATTACAGGAGCAGCCAGCTGGTGATTTTGGCTATGTTACAGCCCCCGGTGGGGCTGACAGTATGATAAAGGATCTAGTCAACATGGAGCTTGAGAAGGGTAAAATGTTGGAGTTTGGTGGTGAAGGGTCGGGGCAGCAATTGGTGGGGGTAGATGTTGGCAATGAACCGTTCCGGCCGGATTGGAGCTTGAAAAATAAGAGTCGGTTTGAGACATCCGAGAGATGCCACGAACTTGCCTTGTCGTGCCTCCCGACTGGCGAGAGGGCGGCCTTGGAAAAAGACAGCCATCGGTTGGCTCGTGATAAGGCTTATTATAAGGTTATTCAGGGTTTTAGCTCTGCGATTGATATGGTCCGGCGAAACGAGTTACTCGAAAAAGAGTTGATTGCGGCTAAGGAAAAAAGTGAAAAAAGGCGTGTGGAGCTTGTTCCCTCGAAGAAAGAAATTGACAGTTTGACCCAAAAGTTTTGTAGTGTGGAAACAGAAAAAATTTTGAAGATGGAGAATGACCTTGCCCGGCTGGAGGAGCATCAGGATTTTTGTGAGAAGCAAAACGCCTAGTTAAAGGGTGATCTGGATAGTGCTTATGGCGACTTAGAGGCAGCCCGGGCGGAGGCACGTCAGGCGTCGGAGGCTGCTCAGTCGGGTGCCCAAAATCTAGCTGATGCGAAGGCCGAGATTGCGAAGTTGAACAGTGATAAAGACAGAAATTAACAGTTGTATCAGGGAGAGCTTGCACGAGCGCAAGAATATGGGAATGACCGACAGTGGCTGATTGAGGAAGGTTTTGGTTATGTGGTCAAGAGGTTGCTCACCAGCAAGTCTTATCGGGAGCCGATAGGTACCTTCGAAAGTTTGGTAAGTGACCATGGGGTTTGTACGTGGTTTTCGGCAGGTTATAAGTGGGCGCTCACTAGCAAGCCTTTGGAGGACCACTCCTATTATGACCCTGACTCGTGGACAAATGTTCAAGAAGGTGGCCGGGCGTTAGCTGAGAAAAAGTTTGCTTACCTGGAGGCTATTTCCAAATGTACCAACAAGAAGCTGAAAGAATTACGAGCCCTGGACCCGGATGAATGTGAAGAAGTGAAGAAGGCTGTGGCTTCTAGCAGCAGGGCGCAAAAGGGTGGTGGAAAGTAGTCGCTGACTTGCTGGTTTTCATGTTTGTTTTGTGAAGCTGTCTTAGTATTTGTCTATGTAATTTGCCCGCTCGAGTTTGAACAAGTGTGCTTAGTTTGTGGGACGGCCTTCGTGTAGGGGACGGTTCATGTTTTGTCTGATATTTGTGGAACGTTTGTGTGTGAATGGCTGGATTTATCCGCTTGTTTGACGTTAGTATTTATGATATAACTACTGCTTTGGTTTGTGTTACTATTATGACCATGCTTTTGTATGTTTGTTGAATTATTTCATAATTCATTGAGTTTATGTATCCGGATATGTATGTAGTTTGCGCGACTTTTATACCTAGGTTTGACCAAACTTTGGTCTATGTGGTCCAGACTACGCCTGCCTTCCCATGTGTCGGGTGTTAACTGCCAGACTGGGTAAAGGAGGAACCATGCTGGTCACCCACTAAAGAGTTATGAGAAATGGACAATGGGATGTCTTCCTATGTAGCCCGGTTCCGATAACCTATCTTACGAAATTGCAAAGTGGGAATTCTTGAGGGCCATGTCTTTGTTGCCGATTATGGTTGACTGGTTGTTTCCCTCTTCCCGAAGTTGCAATGGTTTACACTTGGTGCGTTTTAGTGTATTATGTACAGGTGACATAAGTAGCCCTATGGCTGATTTGTTTGTTATCATGTGTGTGTGTTTGAAAAAAAGATGTACTGAAAAGTTCATGTAATTCCATTAGTGGCGACTTTTAAACATAATGCCGCTTGAAGTATGTAGTACAAAATTTGGAATTACATATTAGTTAATGTTTACATGTAGCATTTTTTGAGCTGCATTCCGTTCCAGTGCCGGGGGACCGACTTTCCTTCAAGAGTTGCTAGCTTGTAGGAGCCCTTGGCATGTGCTTCCAGAATCTGCTACGGGCCCTCCCAGTTTGGGCCTTGTTTGCTCGTGTCTTCTTGTCGGCTGGCCTTGTTGTTTCTGAAAACATAGTCTCCCGGCCGGTAAGTGACTTCCTTGACTCGCTGGTTGTAGTAGCCTTCAATTTGTTTGTTGTACTTAGCCTCGTTTATTGCTGCTATGTCTCTCCGTTCTTCTGTTAGTTCAAGATTAACTAGTAGCTCCGAGTCATTTTCGACCTCTGAGACATTGTCGGTTCTATAGCTGGGCATTCCTATTTCGGCCGGGATAACCGCTTCGGAACCGTATGTCAGGCTATATGGGGTGTGCCCGTGGCTTGTTCTCTCGGTCGTTCTGATGGCCCAAAGGACGTTGGGGAGTTCATTCAGCTAGTTTTTGCCTTGGTTTCCTAGCCGGGTTTTGATACCATGCACAATGCTTCGGTTAGTTCGCTCGACCTGCCCGTTTCCTTGGGGGTGGGCAACCGAGGTGAAAACTTGAGTGATCTGTAGCTCTCTACACCAAGCACAAAAGGGGTTTTCAGCAAACTGTTTTCCATTGTCGGTGACAATTTTGCCTGGGAGGCCTTACCGACACACTATCTTCTCCCAGACAAAGTTGATGGATTGTTTTCCTGTAATCGATGCTACTGCCTTGACTTTTGGCCATTTGGTGAAATAGTCAACCGCTACGATTAAGAACTTGATTCGCCCGGGTGCCTCAGGAAAAGGTCCTACGATGTCAATGCCCCATTTGTAAAATGGCCAGGGGGAGACCACCGGGATCATGTTGTGCTTAGGTGCTTTTGGTACTGGCCCATGTAAAATGGCCAGGGGTGACCATCGGATGTTTTTAGAGGGATCTGTTCGGCCTTTCCACTCAACACGATCCCCATAATACAGTTGTTCGACTCTTCTCATTGGAGAACGTTTGATAGGAAATCACTTTCTATACTTTCAATTTGCATTCCTTTCAAAAACCTCTAAACATTTGGCATCTCCTCAACATCGGGTACACATTCTTGATCATAACATCCATCACTCCTTTTGGAGTAGGAAACCGGGATTCTTTTGATACGTTGCTGTCAATTTGATTCTTGAATCAGTCTTTACTGATTAAAATTTCGGGACAAAATTCTTTCAACAATGGGATGATGTGGCGACTGAGAAATTATTTTTACCTTTTCTTGTATCCAACTCATTAACATTAACCATGTTACGCAATTTTCGAGGACGAAAATTCTTCAACAAGGGGATACTGTGACACTCCGTCTTTTCAGCCCCTTTTTCTAATTTAAAATAAGCATAAACTGTATTAAATGTTATGTGAACATTTATGTGCTGACTGTGTTGACTTTAGCAAATTAGGGTTTTGTATAACCATCAATATACGAGCATTTCCGTAAGTTTAAACGTTTGATATTCTATGATTTCATCTTATGATTTTTGTGATATATGTTTATATATTCACACGATTTATTCAATGATTTTATGTGACGACGTGTCGTGAAATTACACGTATTGTTGTATGATTTTATGTGAGTAAAACTTATCATTTTATGCGAGATAAATCTATGAGTTTATGAAAACCTAAAATAAATAATTACGAGTTATTATTAGCATTTTATGTGGTTATCTAGGGTTTATATCCTTATAAACGTCAAACATTAATCATCTAGTGGTTTATATTCGTTTTTTTTTCGTCGTCCAAGTTAGTCTCGTTAACCCCGTTAACTCAAACCCTTTAGTATAAACTTTGAGGGGTAAAGCTTGTTAACTTCTAAACTTGTTTTCTACTTACCTATCCTGCAAGGACCAACCTTGTAACTTCAGAAAGTTGGATGCCATAAATGCAACTAGAATGGGGACCGTTTCTGTCATTGTTCCATAACCAATTTGAGTTCCTTGTAACTGCCGACCGTCGACAATTCCGATTCCGTAACCGACACTCTTTCAATCACCGAGCATTGATAGCATAGTATTAACCTTCTTGATCGAATTAGTCTCACAAAACACAAATCCCTTTCTCTCTCGCAAATCCTCTGCTCTCTCTCGTTTTGGTTTTTCCGGCGACCCGAGAGCACCATCGACACATCACTGTCTCACCATAAATCAGTCACCCTCGTCCTTCCTCGAGCAATCCTGGGATCTCAGTCGCGTGAAAGGAGCAACGAAAGAGAGTTCTAATTCGAGTTTCATTCGTGTTGCGGGTTTTGTTTCGGTGTCTAAAACTCGGCAATCCCTCATTTTCGGCTCAAGGTAAATTCTTCCCTGTGTTAGTCGCACATTTTCGGGGTTTGTTTGTGTTTTCACGATTTTCCGGTGACCGGAATAATACTCCGGCCACCGGAGTTCTTGGGTGAAGAGGTTGAAACTAGGCGGGTACGGGTTATAAGGTTATGGATTCGTGTTTATTAATAGACGCCAATCTGGCACAATGGTTTGGGCGTTGGGCTGTGTTGCGAGAGGTCGTGGGTTCGAAACTCGCCCCATGCTTTTTCTTGTTTCTTTTCATTTTCCTTCCTTAAATCCAGCCTGGTCTCTACTGCTAAATAAAAACATTTCATTTCACAGTATTAACAGATCGTGGAGTTGCCCCAGTGGTCTCAGCCTTGTTATTTGAGTGGGTTGTCGCGGGTTCGAACCCGGGCAACCTCCACAGTTTCTTTTATTTTTGTTTGTTCATTTAAGGCTTATAACCACCTAAAAATTTATTGAAATGAATTTCTTTGAATGTTTGAAAACCTGTAAACCATAAAATAGTTTAAAAAAATTTCAAGAAGTGTCATTTTTACTAGAAACATAAAATACTCGGTTTTCATTTATGATTTACTATAAATTGTAGTTTTCTTTATCAATTCAAAATAAATGTTCTTATCGTCGCAATTTACATGCTAATGTATATATATATTTATATCTCGTTGAAAACTCGTTATTATCATTTCGTATCAACTAAGCATTTTTTTTCGAACGACTGATATATATAAAATTGTTATATAATGTATTTCCTCATGTTATTTCGGTAATCGCTCGGATTTGGTACACGTGCCATTCTCGACTTGTTTCGGACTTCACGATCATTCGTTTTTGTCGGTTACGTTAGACTTAGTCGTTTTTCTTGAACGCACACTTATACTCGCATGCTCGTTAGGTGATTGATTTCTTTCGCAAGTCCCGTTCTTGCTACTTGATTAACTGTTTATCTGGAACCTTGCTGTGCAACCTAAGGTGAGTTTCACGGCCCCATTTTACTATTTCAAATCCTGTTGGGGGAGTTTAACATGAATGAACCATACAACTGAGATAATTAGACTTTTATATATCACTTGAAGTACTTGTAGCACACTGATACAACAAAGTCTTTCTTATGGTACCGTTAGTATTGATGACGATAGCGGGAGATATATTCTAGTATTACTGGGTCTGACAAACCCCACCCGGGTCAGTTGCGCTGACACGATTAGATATCGAATGGGTTTTATATTCGTCCTAAACACAACAAGGCAAACTGCACAAACTGTAAATAACTGTTAGCTTCGTTGACCATCAACGTGCGAAGTTTCATGTATATAGCCTGGCTAGCTATTTGATATATATTAGAGATTATGCTCTTACAACTTGACTGTTGTTGAATAGTCAATCTTAAACTCAACTTGATTGTTGTTTAACAATCAATCTTAAACTGAACTTGAACTGCTTTTTTTAACTGATAAACCTGTGAACTCACCAACCTTTGTGTTGACACTTTTTAGCATGTTATTCTTAGGTTACAGATGATCGAGTATCACGAGTACGCATGCATGAGTCTTGAAACACTTTTAGTGTCTTTGGTCAAGTCACGTCACCTTGGGTGACACTATTTTTACTTTAATGTTTTCATTGTATTTACGCTTCCGCATTTGTAAAACTCTGAATTTATATTTTAATGAAATATGAAACATTTTTATTAATTATTGGTCGTTTGGTGTAACTAATGGATTACGATCCTAGTTTACCACGATCCATGCAGTGGTATTCCGCGCGTGGATTTTGGGGTGTGACACCAAGTAAATCAGGTACTATAAATTTAAAAGCTTAAAGCTGATAAAAAGGTTTTAAAAATTGCCATAATTTATGAACACCTCAGCACACACCAAGCTTTTTGGCGCCGTTACCGGGGACACAAACTAGGATTCCAAGAAAAATACGACCTATCGGCTTAACCATAATTTTCGTATTTTATTTCTATCTTATTTATTAGTATATCTAATATATATAATAATAAATAAAAAAAATTCAACTTTTCACTTTCTGATCACCCACCTACACTGCACCTTTGGGCACAAGAAGAATCCACGGGAAGGAACGGGTAATCGAGAAGGGAAGAAGAAAGCATCAAAACCTAGGGAAGTTATTATCATGATTTTATGAAAGTAACAACCCTCGGCCCAGGTAAGTTTTTTTGATCTATTTCAACTTATTTTAAAAAAATCTGAAAATTTCTTAAAAAGCATACTATCAGAATTTCCCGTCTGATAAAATTAAATAAGATTTCATTGAAAGTAAGCCTTTGAAATATATCAAAACAACAATAAGCCAGGTCTAACTTCCGAAATGTAAATAAACCGAGTTGTTTTTAGTAAATTTTTGAAAAGTTTGAGGGTTTAAGTTCCTTGTATATCCGCCACATCACCAGAGAAATTTTTAATTCGACACGTTCTAAGTGTGACATCTTTAAAAAAAATTAGAAAAAATAAAAAAAATGGTTGAAAAACAATTTAGCACGCCCCGTGCCAACCCAGGCACGGGCCGTGCCAAACTCGGCAGAAACCGGACAAAAGGGAGAAACACTCCTTTGTGATGTCATTTAGCATGGGTCGTGTTGCAAGATTGTCTCTGGGCGAAATCCTCCCACGTGGTCACGAAATTTCATCCTTTTTCACACCATTACCATGTAAGTGACTAGAAACTTTCAAATCTTCTTAAATTTCTTATTTATGTTAGACTTTTACCCAATTTGGGGCTAAATCCAAATCTTCGATTTCCAGCCCGAATTGAATGAAATCTGTTGTAGGATTGTGTTCATTAAGTGTCATGTAATCATCCTTGTTGATAATCCATGTCAAAACACACGAATTAGAGCAATTTTTACAATTTTCTCCAAAAACTATAGTTTAGAAAAATCTAGATCTTGGATAAACGGACTAAGTTTTGGAAAAATTGTTAGTAGGGTTGTTAAATTCGGAGGATTGCGAAACTATACATATAAAAATCTTTAATTTTCGTAAAAATCTTGATTTTCTGGATTGATTGTGACGAACACCAAGAACAACACGCCCCGTGCCATGTTTAGCACGCCCCCATGTTGTTCTTCTGATGAATAAACACAAGCCATGCCCAGCAAAGCACACCCCGTTCTGTTCTTCTGCATCAACGCTAGCCCAGTCAAGAACAACACAACACATGCCATACTCGGCACGTCCTCGTGCTGTTCATCAGGAAAACACATGATCGTTCACCAACCAGCACGGCATGTGCAATACTTGGCACTGCCCCATGCTAAACCCTCTGATCATCAAAGAACTGCATTTTTCTTCGTGTGATCCGCACTAACATCTTCATGTTTTCCATTTCAGGGCAGATTGGGCCACATTCAGCTCGAGGTCCAAGAAATACTGCCACAAACGACTCTGAAGGCTCATCCCTCGGGGTAATAGCCAAACCAGAATCCCCCATGCTAACACACTGGAGCAACTGAATCAGCTCCACCGCTACACGGAGTTTGTCTCAACTCCGATGAGGAGGCTATTTGACCTCTTCATGCCGGGTGGAGTCAGGAATTGCACCATTGAGTTCCTGGCTTCGTTTATGTTCTCCCTAGAGGTCACAAACATAAACGAGCCCGGAGCTGTTCGGTTCAGACTAGGGAAGCATTGGTATTCGAGGTCATTGGCGGAATTTATGACGAAGATAGGAGTCTACCATCAGCACGAGCTGCTTGCTTTGGCTGCAGCTCGTTGGTGCCTTCCACACGGGGAGTCTAGATCCGACCTAGCCCACGGGATAGCCCATCAGGCTTTCTAGGAAAGGATTGGCTCCGCAACTACTAGGTACAACCCAAGCATCACGAAGAGCACCAAGTTAAAGGACCCGTTGCACCGCTAAATTTCAGGATTTTGTTTCCGTATTCACTACGAAACTGAGTGGAACGGTTCCACTCTCTGCATCTGTTTTTCCGCTTCCGCATCGGATGTTTTTAGAGGGATCTGGAGAAAAGGGGAACTATTATGGATTTGGATTATCGGTTCGATTATCAGAAGTTGGAGCATTTTCAGTGATTGAATGGTTTATCTGATTCAGTTTGTTGTGGTTTTGACTCCGATGTTCAGCATTCTTAGTATCGTACCCGACCGTGTGAACCGAGTGAGCTGTAGCACTTGGCTCCCAACTGGTGAAACAAGAATAGAAGCAGCTTATTTAAAGGAGGAATCTTTACAACAAAAAGATTCGGGTTTATCAGTTATTCTTCGAAGATGTACGACATAGCGGTTATTCACCAGTATGACAGATTTGACAGCGTCAGTCAAGGGGGAATATCTTGGAAAAAAAAAATAAGTGTGACTGACGCCATAAATCTATTCTCTTATAATTCGGTTGAAGAATCCATTGTGAAATGATTAAAAAACACGGGTTGTGATGATCGAGGCTTGCAAGTTTGGACCGAAGACGTTTTCTTAAAAAGTCAACTGTTCGAGTCAACGCTCAACGTAAAAGTCAACGGAAGATTGGTTCGAGCGATTCAAGCTTCATATTAATTAAATCAAGTTTGATTTAATTAATAATTTACTTTAGTTTTTTATTTGTAATTTGCTCATTGTATAAGTGTCTTGCTAGTTAGTAGGCTAGTGAGCAGATGGGCTCTCCTATATATAGGGGTGATTTGCTCCGTTTGTAAGATTGATGATCTTGAGTGATGTGAGCTATCATTTCTAGAGAGAGAGTCTCACATTGGGTTTGAGCGCAACCCAATGTGACCATGGATTTCCTATGACGAGTTTGTAATCATTCGGTTCGTTGTAATCATTCAGTAATAATCAATGAATCATTTGATTTATCATTTCTTGTTATAGATTAACTTAGATTCTCATCATCCCGTCTCCGCGTATAATCTTCGTTCTTGCTCAAAGTCGAGATTCTTGTAGTGAAATCGGTCCTGACAAATACCCCAAAAACCCCCAAAGATTTTCCTTTTACACCCTTTGTTTTAGTAAATAAACGGTTATTTCAAAAGGTTTTTAAGAAATAGATCTTCACTATTTTCTTAAAGCCTAATAACAAGGCATGAAGTCTAGACAGACTTTAGACTATATACTTGTTGTAAAATAATGGTCGAATAAAGGGAAAACCCCCTTAAAGGAAAGAGCAAAAGTGCCTCTAGAAGATTTGTTTAGAAAATATTGAAAAATATAAATTTTTGAGAAAAAAAAAACAAGAAGACCGTTTTATTTACGCTTTTCCACCCAATAAAACTACCCTACCCCAAGCCTACCCTTTTCAAAGACCTCATGATGATCTTGTGACTTTGGTGAGATTGGTGGAGGTTCGATTCCATGTCAAGCATATGCTCTTTATTTCATTTTACCTTGGTAGGAGTGTCCACACGAAAAAGAAAATCTCTAACCCGAGCGATGAGTGACCACTTGTGAGGTGTGTAAAAACATAGTTAAATAAATTTCTAAGTAGGCTTCTCATAAATAACTTACTTCACTCAAAAGGTAAAAGTAAGTAGATTAATGGATATAAAATGTGAAAGATGGAGGAGGTATAACTTTTAATGGCACAAGTCTTGACAAAAACACAAAAATAAAAGTTTGGGATGCGTCAAAGCCCCAAATTGTGAAGTTTTGCTTGAGGACAATCAAACATTTAAGTCTGGGGATATTTGATATACACGTAATTATACATGTTTTTATACTAAAATATTCCCACATTTAGGGACAAAACCTAGCCACTCATCAAAACAAAGCGATTTTGTTTTCTTTTAGATTTTCAGGTTTCTAAAGCCAAAATGCTAAAAGGAGCATAATCTAGCAAAAATGTGAAGAGAAATGCAAGCTTTGGGATTTCTTAACTTTAGCACGCCCCGTGCCCAACCCGGCACACCACGTGCCTAACCCGGATCTGTAGAAATCTTCCTCTGATCCAGCACACCCTGTGCCTCTAAATCACCATGCCCGGTGCTGGAGCCTCCTGACATGGCACGACCCATGCTCTGACAAGCACGGCACGTGCCTCTGAAGACAGATGATTTCGAATCATCCATCTGACATGGCACGACCCGTGCCACTAAAAGCATGCACCATACCAAATTCCAGACTTTGCCTATGAAAATCGGCCTTCTCCCACTTCACAACTCGCTCAATTCTTCTCTCTTCCCCCTACTTTTGGATTAGTTGATCGAGCCACTTGGTGTTTTTGTGTCTTTAAGTATGTCAAAGTCTGTAAGAACTTTAACCAGTTGAAGTAATTGAAAGTATTTTGTCTATGAAATCTTCCTTACTTACTGGCAAATCTTCAAGCTATGATTAGCTAGATTCTTACACTTGATTGGAAATAATAAACCTTTAACAAGTTTTCATGTTATCTTTATAAAGTTGGTTTAAGGTGTGTCTAATGACTTTATGGAAACCCTTTTTATTGAAAGTGTATTATTGATTTTCTGAATCAAACGTGCTCTACGTATCTCAGACCATTTTACTGAGAGGTGGTCTAGTTTCCTGCCAACAAGACAATCTTAACCCAAAGTTATAAATAAAAAAGCTTGTCTATAAGTTACTGGTACAATTATTCCAATCAATATTGACTATGACTGCTTGAGTCCGAAAACTCGTTATATATATATATATATATATATATATATATATATATATATATATTAAACTTATTTTTCTAAAAATAAAAAACAGAGTTTGGTTAAACATTGGCAAATATTAAGTATTGGGAACACTCATTTCCCATTGTGTCCCGATCGACACCGATTCAACTTACCACTACTATACTTCCCACGATGGGTATACTTGCCCGTGTAATGTGGTTAAATGGTAGTTGTCAAGTAAATCAGGTACTATAAATTTAAAAGCTTAAAGCTGCTAAAAAGGTTTGAAAAATTGTCATATTTTATGAACACCTCAGCACAAACCAATTTCTTTTCCTTATCTTTACAGTTGTTATATTCGAGAAGCTCGTTAATGTGGGAGAAGATTCCGTTGAGAAGCTTACATGATTTCTTGAGATTCTGGCCACTGACAGGGCTGTCGCTATCGAAGCAGCAGCCAACGAGCAAATCTATTCAGCCGATAACACTCCCGATATGTCTTGTAAGCTTTACAGGGTTCCGAACTTTATGCTTTATTTGAGAATCCCAAATGTTGATAACCTATTTTTCATTGCAGTTCCCAAGTCCAGCTCCTCGTTCTCCCTCAAGGATCTTGATTCCATGCTTACAATCAAGAAGGAAAAATCAGAGCCTCCTGCTACTTCCAAGCCTCCTGCTAGCCGACCCAAGTCTTCAGCTTCCAAGAAGAGGAAGGGTACTGAAGCCCTTAGTACCTGAACAGCTTCGATGGACTGTCTCCCGCCGAGGTGAGCAACAAACTGCTCTCGATGCAAACGATGTTAAACCTGGTAAGAAGCTCAACAATAGTACATTAGTTTTATACCTGTCACAGCTGCTGCTTAGGATTCCCACTTTTTAGTGCAGGGCATTGAGAAGCTCAGCACCTACGATATGGAAATGGAGCAGAAGTTGGCCGAGGCCGAGGACAAAATCAAGACCCAAGCTGAGATCGCCAAGGGCAAGACCCGGTACTACGAGTAGAAGTTCACTGAGCAGCGCGTGCCTTTTGAAGCCGATGAGGCTTCAGATGCTGAAATTGGAAAGCTCTCAGCTGCCAGGAGCGTCTTAGAAAGCCGAATCAAATTGGCGAGTGAAGCTGAAGAGGCTGGCTTTAAGGTTCCTGGCTGGGATGCTGAAGCTTGGAGGTCAATTCTGGAATCCTTGGGAAGAGGCGACGGTGAAGTCGTTGGAACTGGGAAGGATGGGAACGAAGGCTACTACTCAAAGGTGGTTCCAGAATCTCAGGAGGCGATGACAAGGGTGTTCACGGTGAAGCTTGGCAAGGGTGAGAAGCTTGGAGGAGAAGAGAAGGTGACGGGCGATGAGGATAAAGCAACGGTCTGAGCCCAGTTTTTTATGTTTTTTTGTTTGAATGATGATGGTTCTAAAGACAATTAACTGCTTTTTTTGGTCTCCTGTTTCAAACAAGCAACAAACAAACAATAGTAAGGATCCGGGTGGAGGGATCTTGTGTTTTACAAGACGAAACTCGGAATCCCAAATGAACTATGACCTCTGAGCTTCCGAAGCGGAGGGATCCTAAGATTTTCAGGACGAAACTTGGAAGCTCAACCTTGCCCCTTTTTGTTAATAATAGTATGGTATGAGTTTTGACTTAGTATGGTGTACTTTTCAATCTTGCTTGGAAAAGTTATTTTGAGCATTAGAACTTATAGAAATCTTTAAAGTGTAACTATAACTTCATGGAACAATTTAGAACACTTAGAAGTTAAAACAAAATAAAATGGGAAAGATATATGGTCACTGATTAGAGTTTAATAAAGTATAGTTACCTGACCATTAGGTTTCACCTTAGGCTTTCCAAGTTCATTTGTTTTTTATCATTCTTACCGGCATCCTATTCGGGGTCCTTAGGAGAATTTCATCTGGTATGGTGGCAATTTTCACAAGACATTACCCGTAGGATTTCCTGAACCAAACAGGTTAGGAAATATAGCCAAACTGGGGATAAACCCGAAATACTTGGGACAAAGCCAATTCTGGGGACGAGCCCGGATTCTTGGGACTAAGCAAAACTGGGGATATACCCGGATTCTTGGAGCTAAGCCAACGTAAGTGACATGTAAATGTCAAAACCTTTGTTAACACTTAAGTGTTAGAAACCTTAAGGATCCACCCAGCAGCCTACAGTGACAAGATTGTCAGCCACCCTTTAAGATGGAGTGGTCCAGCCACCTTGAGCATACTGGTGGATAACGTGCGCTCCTGGCGAGGGTCGTGCGCTACTGGCGATTACCCAAACGTAGGAGAGGAGACAACCTCTCAAACCTTAGAAGGTATGCAGGATACCCAAAGCAACTTATCAGGATTCTCAGCATCTGCAAAACACTCAACACTTGATGAGGGTGGGTGTTAGCCTTGCTAACACCATTCCAATGCTTAAGTCAGTATTAGATCGTGGAAATAATAAAAATAGTTTTAAGTTTTCCTAAGCTTACGTTATGGATTTCAAACCAAGCATGTATCAGAAGTTGGATTTTGAGATTGGATCCATCACTCGTCCACCAAGACTCACATCGGCGGATAATTTTCTGGAGTGGAAATATAGGTTTGAAAACCACTTAAAGAGTGTTGATCTAAGACTACGGAGAGCAGTAATTCATGGGCCATACACGCCTACACACTCAGAAGGAGTTAATGCGGGGAAAGCTAAAAAGGAAGATAACTATGATGATGATGATTGGGAAAGATGTAACAAAGCTGAGAGGGCATTTGCTATTATGAATATGGCACTAACACCAGATGTTGATACCTGATATGTGCGTCGTGTGAAGTATCAAACAAAGTACAAGATCATGTCAAACTAGGTCTGGCCAAACTAGGTCCGAACCTGAAGTTCGGACTGGCTGAACCTGAGGTTCGGCCGAAGCTCGGACCAGCGGGTATATATAGGTTGTTGGTCTTTGTAATTAGAGAGTTCTGAGCGTGTGAGATTTCTTAAGTGTGTGTTTTCAAGGTGTTTCTCTGTGTTGTGTTTCTGAGTGTTTCACTAATTGTAATTGTTCATTTTGATCAATAAAACAATCGGTTAATTACGTTTCAATGTCCGATTAGCTAGATCGAGTAGACGAACCAATGCTCACGCATTTTCAAGTGGTATCAGAGCTTTTTGGGTTCACTCTACTGATCTATGGTTGCTATTCTCAGATTTTTGAGCGTTTTTGAAGTTTTCTCGTGCTTCTTTTTGTATTTTCAATCATTTCTAACGTGCGTTTTGTGTCAAACTTGCTCCTAAATCGTTCCTAATCATTTTTCTGGTCTGGCTGTTACAAATTTCATCAAAATTCATCAAAAATCGAGCATTTTTGAAAAATTATGTCGAAGTTTGGAGTCTCCAGATCAGGTTCGGAGTAACTGCTCCGAACTTGAAGTTCGGTCCTCGTTCGGTGTAACTTCGGTGGGAGTTCGGACATATATCGGTCAGCTGTCGGTCTAGGTTCGGAGTTTCTCTAGGTTCGGAGATAGATCGGGGTTAAGTAGGAGTTTGGACAATTGTTTTTGATTCGGAGCTTGTTCGGACAAAGTTCGGACTTTGAGTTTAGGTTCGGACGAAGTTCGGAGTTCTGTGTTAGGTTCGGAGCAGGTTCGGCCAGTAGAATTCAAGTTTTCAAACAATGTTGGAATTTCAAGCTTTTGCCGCAATGCAAAGTGCGATCCAAACTATGCTAAACTTTGATAACGAAATTGGAACAAGTCAGAAAGTTCCCAAATTATTGAATCTTGAAGATTACCAAAATTGGAAGAAACGATTTTCCGCTTACATAAGCACAAATGATATCGATTTGTGGATTCCTCTTAAGAAGCTTTATGAACATCCAACTGATGCTGGAGATTTTAAAGAAGTTCATACCTTTGATCTTGCTGAAAGGAAATCATACGAGCTTGAACAAAAAGCTTATGGTTACCTTACGATGGCATTACCTACTGAGTTGCTTCATCAATTTAGTACGTGCAAGAAATCTAAGCAATTGTGGGATGCTTTATCAGCAAGATGTGAGGGTAATGATGACTACAAGAAGAGTCGAAAGAAGGTTTTGAACAAAGAGTTTGATAACTTTCAGAATTATGATAATGAAAACATTATTGCTCTTGTTTCAAGGTTGTCACACTTGATTAGTGAATTAAAAGTTGTTGGAATTGAGAAAACCGATGTTGATTTGAAAGAAAAGATTTTGGAAGCTTTGCCAGAGAAATGGGAAAACTATATTTTGTTACTAACTCATGACAAGGATTATTCTGCAATGACATTTCACGAGCTTACTGGAAAACTTCATGCTCGAGAAATGGAAATGTTAAACTCAAAGAAGTCAACCGCTACCTTGCAAAATCCAGAATTGTATCATGGTGAAAATAGTGCAAGCATGAGTGCAAAGTCTAAGCCAAATCAGAATACAGCACCAAGTGTTGCTTTTATAGCTGGAGCTTCAGGAAATTCTGATAATAATTCTTCAAGAGGTTGCAATTTCACAATTCCAAATTTTTTAAATCAAAATGCTTTTTCAGCTGAATCAACAGATGATTGTGCGAAAATGATTTCTGCATTGATTTCATCATCCTTTGGATTGATTCTCAAAAATGTTGCTGATGCAAAGTTAACCAGTGAGGATCTTGATGCTCTTGATGATGATCAACTAACCGAATTGGATGTATCTTGGCAATATGATATGTTGTGTCAAAGATCTAAGAGATTCTTTAAGAAACATGGAAGGAATATTTCTGGTGATAAATTGGGTTTTGACAAGTCCAAATTAAAGTGTTACAAATGTTCACAACTTGGACATTTTGCTAAAGATTGTCAACAGACACATACAAACAAGTCTGGTGTTTCACAATCATCCAAACCTGGTTTTACTCAACCATCTACTAGTGACACTAGCAAGTCTACAGCTTTGACAACACAAAAAGATGGTGTTTATGATTGGGGTCAATACTTTGGTTATGATTCATCAGCTTTGATTGTTACTCATGTTCCATCAGATGATTTCTATTCAGATACTAGTTCCGATACTAGTTCAATTCCAAGTTCTTATGAATCTGCTGAGAACTTGGAAAGTCTGATGAAAGAAAATGCTTTGTTGATGAATAAAGTTCAACAATTGACTGAGGCATTTGATGTGATTAATTCTGAGCTGAATATTTCTAAAGATCATGAAAAGGAGTTGACATTGAAGAATGAGTGTTTGACTACTGAAATCAAAACGTTAAATGAAGTTTTAAAAGTTTTAAAACAAGATAAGAAGAATGTTGAAACTTCGAAAGCTGAGATTTGTGAAGAAAAGGATGAGTTGGTGAAAGAAGTGAAGAAATGGAAGGATGAAGCAGAAGATACTGCTAATGATTTCCAAAATTTGTTTGATAAATCCAAGATCAAGCTTGATTTGCTTACTAAGAGTGTTGAAGAGTCTACTGCTAAAATTGAAGCATATCAAGTTGATATGGAAAAGTTGTTGGATGAGAAGCGTGAGTTGGTTAGTGTTAACAAAGTTCAAGCTGCAAATCTGGAAATTCAGAAGCGAAATGAGAATAAATTGAAAAAGGTGTTACATGAAGGACTTGACAATCTTCGCATGCAAAAGTTTGAAACTCACAAAGTTGCGAAGCGTTTGATTGCTAAAGAAAAGGAATTTGCAGAAGCTCAACAGCAAATTTCTGATCTCAAAGTTCAAGTTCTTGATGCTAATAGGTTGCTCAACAATGTTTCTAATTCTCAAGTTTTCACAAGTTTCTTAGCTAATGATGTTAATTTTGAAAAGATGTTTGATAAAACTGCATCACCCCGGCACATATCAAAGAAGTTTTTAAAGAAGTAAAGGAACAGGTTGACGATTTTGATTACTCAAAGATTTCATCTTCTACTTCTGAAGAAGTAAAGGTTGTTAAGAAGAAGAAAAGCAAGAAGAACAAGAAAAAGATTATGAACTCTGAGATTCCTCCAGCACCGAAGTTTGTTTCTAGTTCATCTTCTGCTGATCAAGAAAATTCAGCTATGTCTAGTGCAAAGATTCAGTCTCAACCTGAAATTGATGAGACTATTTTCTATGATAAAAAGAAAATCACTGATGTAAAAGCTAAATTCACAAGGTTGGAAAAGAATGGACACCAGGGTTTTAATTCTGAAGAAAAGATTTCTGGTCAACAAGTTGGTTTAGGATTTCAAGAAAAGAATGTTCAAGCTGAGCAAATTCCAGCATCTGAAAGACAAAACTTGAAGAAGCTTAATATGAAACATGTGAAGAAGGAAGTGTTCAAAGCAGACAAAGTTCAACCTGAGAGATTCTATAAGCTCAAAGGTTCTGATCAGCTTTTCTCAGACAAAGAATTTCCTCTACATTGCGTGGATGCTCGGAAGATTTCAGAGGTTTTTATAAAAGACAATATTTCTTCTGAAAGTTTTCAATCTCGAAGCCCTACATCTAAATGGGTACATGATCACAGGCATCAGGTATATGATTTTCATTCTGATCATGTTCGAGATATTCATGTGTGTTCTTCGCAGGTACATCAAAGATGGGACAAAACGACAAGAATCTGTTATATTTGTCGCCGTCCAGGGCATATGGCAAAAGACTGTCCATCACCTACTGATTCACCCCAAAGATTTCACAAGAAATCAGTTTTTAGTAAACCTGCCACACCAAAGTTCTTTGATGAACAAGGCAGAGTTTTGATGAAGTTGAACCTACATTCTTCCATAAACAAAAACGTTTTGTTCCAATGTTTTCAAAGGTTCAAAGTGTAGGTTCATCATCACAGTCACCTGTGATTGTTTCATCAAAAAATGATTTACCAAAACAACAACAATGGAAACCTAAGGTGGTTTCTAAGCAAAACAAAGACACTGGTCGACCAAAAGCGATTCGCTTCGGGTCATTTATGGACTAATTAGTTTGACCAGTGTGCAGGTACTTCTAGAAGACCTATTGACAATTGCAAAGTTGTTGATGGAGGAGTATTTTGCTTAAGTCAAATTTCATGATAAATCTTTCTAAACTACAAATTTTCTGAATTCTAAAATTGCATCGTATCCGTGTTGATTGATCAATTTTCTTTGCTTACAAGTTTTTCTCAAAAACCCAAAATTAGTGTCTTGTTTTTGTGTAAAATAAAAATCCAAAAATAGAGTTTTCATTTTAAGGGGGATAATTGTAAGTAAGGGGGAGTATCTGAGAAAATGCATGTTATTGGGAGAAAGTCATGTTATGGGGAGAAAGTGAATACATGCCAAATATATAATGAAGGAAGGTGAATACATGCCAAATATATAAAATTGTGAGAAATTGATCATTGGGAAATGATGCTACATTGGCTTACGTATCTGACTCATGGATAGAGTAGATGAAAGAGCTATAAGATCATTGTTTGATATGCTTGGTAGGCTCGGCAAATCAGAAAGTATTCAGATGTGATATACACTAAATACTAATGCTTGACCATGTGGATAACATCTTGATGCATAATTCATGACACAAAAGAAAAATAAGTGTGAATTTCAAAATGAGAAGTCACTGTGTATACATGTGTTCATTTTGCAAAGATTTAAACTTGTTTGTTTTTCTTTATTTTGTCAAACGATCGGACTTTCTCTGCGTATTGAAAGATCGACCTGATCGTTGTTCGTTTGACGTTCTGCTTTATTTTCTTTGGTGTTTCGTATAACTCATCGGACTTTCTCTGCGTGTACGGGAGTACCGACCTGATTGTTGTTGAGTTATACAATTTCAACTTGTTTTACTTTCTTATTTTGTTAAATCCGAGGCCTTATCTGCGTATCGAAAGATCGACCTTAAGGTAGACGATTTAACGTTCTTATTTCTTTTTGCATGGAACACAGTTGACTATATCATGAAAATATTATGCATTGTGAAAAATCACAAATGCTGTCACACAAAAGGAAAAAGAAAAGAAAAGCTGAAAATGTCTGATTATGTCTGATAGTGTGGGATACACTGGTCAATGCAAATCTAATCAATACCTTAACATATCCAGATGTTATGAGTATGATTCTGCTTGAGTTTAAGTTGGACAAATTATACCAGCAATCAGCATGACTTATGTGCTTCGATCAATTGAAATTGAAGTGCAGGTCAGTGCGTTATGTTCAATATGATCCCATATAGTGATCTTTCTCATACCAAAATAGTCTTTGATTCTGTATTGCAATTTCATTTCATTTCAGAAAAGAACAAAAAAAAAAAAATTTCGGTGTGTTTTAGCATAAACTTTGCAAAATTAAAAAGTTTTTGTTTCTGCTTTATTTTCGATCTGATCAACTCGTGATACAAATCAATTTTCAAAATCATATCTTGGAGTCTCAAAGAGACGTTTTGCGCCAAGATTATTTTAAAAGTTTGAACAGGTTGCTATGTGCATGTTATCACAACTTCAAGTCTTCTGAAGAAGTTGATAATGTTGAAGAGATACTGCACACGACGAGGGGGAGTTTGTTGATACCTGATACGTGCGTCGTGTGAAGTATCAAACAAAGTACAAGTTCATGTCAAACTAGGTCTGGCCAAACTAGGTCCGAACCTGAAGTTCGGACTGGCCAAACCTGAGGTTCGGCCGAAGCTCGGACCAGCGGGTATATATAGGTTGTTGGTGTTTGTAATTAGAGAGTTCTAAGCGTGTGAGATTTCTTAAGTGTGTGTTTTCAAGGTGTTTCTCTGTGTTGTGTTTCTGAGTGTTTCACTGATTGTAATTGTTCATTTTGATCAATAAAACAATCGGTTAATTACGTTTCAATGTCCGATTAGCTAGATCGAGTAGACGATCCAATGCTCACGC
>JBCNJP010000006.1:38669584-38853170 GCA_039602395.1 Deinandra increscens subsp. villosa
GTAGTGTTAGCACAATGTAACCATAAGATGGATAAAATTAAGCAAAGAAATTAAATTTGACACGTATGGTAATGATTAAGTAAACTAAAGTAACTTGTTACCAATAGCGGCGGTCTTGCGTGCAAACGGTATTCTCAGAGCGGGTCATAGTCCAGGTTTTGTTTTTGTTTTGTTTTTGAAAACCTAGTTCGCTATAACCACGGCTCTGATACCAATCTGTCACACCCTGAACTTTCGGGAACGGAGGCGTGTGACGTCATGAAATCATAGTCGTGGATACTTAGAACAATTTGCAAATATAATAAAGGTAACAATACGTCATTTAGATTGCAGCGGAAAATGTGGTGATAATGACATTGTCTTACAAATTGCGATAATAATAAAAGATGTCTTTAATGATAATACTTAAGATACTTGAAAAGTTGATAAATGATAAAGGGGCTATGATTCCATCGTGAGCAAGAGGTCCGATAAAGTTCAGAATACCCGTTTGCACCGCGTTCGTCATCTAGTTACCTGAGAAAATCATGAGCTTAAAAGGGTCAACATAAAGTTGGTGAGTTCACAGGTTTAAGACTCTACAAACAATATTGTAAAAGGTTTAAGGCATACAAGATAAACAATGGTCACCGTGGTGTAATGATTAACAATGAACTTTGAATTTGAAACTAACAGATTTACCCACTCATAGCATCTTCCCTAAAGATACTGAAATGGAACAATAATAACTGGCGTGTACTACTCGACAAATGCACACGTCGGGATTGGAGCTACCAATCAAGTAGGGTTGTTAACCCAAATAGATCTATTCACTAGTTACCGTTTTGCACAAAACTAATCAAATTCAATTAATAGTGGGATTTGTGACAATTCGTTATGTAGCGAAATGTACTCATTTGTAGGGTAAGTAAAGAACATTTAATCATACGGCAAGTTACAGTCCGACCGATATACCAAGTATAAAACAGTTTTGATTCATGATTTCTCCCCCAAAGTATTAAAACAATTTAAAGGAAAGGGGCCGTGAGACTCACCTCAAGCAAGGTGAAATGATAATGCACGTGAAATGGAAAGTCCGAACGAAAGCACGTAACACCCTAATATGTATAAGTAAACAAGTTGCAAGTATAAGGTCTTTGATCATTGAGTAACGTTTCCGTCACCCAACGACACCGGTCAAGTCTTGATAATAATGTCCCGTTTGTATATTTAGGGAAAATCCATCCGATTAATATTTATTGTCCAAATAAATATATAAGTTTAAGTTTATATTTATGTCAAAATAAATATAAAGGAAATTAAATAAAACGTTTTAATTCAAGAATATATATATATGAAACAATCAAGCCCTAAACATTTGAAAATAATAAAGTCTTTTATTATTTTAAGGACTTAGGAGAATATATATAAATTAGCCACAATTATTTGTCAAAATAGTTATACAAGTATTTAGGCAAAATACTTTACAAGTTTTATTATTTATTCAAAATAAATAAATTATAAATAGAATACAAGTCTTTGTATTAAATTAAATAATTTGTAAAAGTTCTTCACAAGTCATTGGATGATTTAGGTTGGTCACTTTTACTAAATTAAAAGTCTATTGATGTTTTAAGAAAAATAATTATATGTACCAATATAATTATTGGTTTCGTCGAAAATGTTTAGCGTCGTTGTTTAAGTTAATAAAACTTGATAACGTTTAATGATCGTAAATAATAACTTCTCAAGTCAAAACGATTACTTGGAAATGTTTCATAAATATTTTAAGACAAAATATTTATTTATAATTTTTAGAAATCGTAGTCACCGGTTTAAGTTCTTAAGATAGATTTTAACGCATTTGAACTTTATACAAGTTAAAGATTATGTTGAAAATATTCCCTAAAGTCGTTTATAAGTTTAGAAGTATTTCCTTGGTCGGTTTTTAAATAAGTTACTAAAACTATGTTTTCTCGTCGCGTAGTTAACCGTTTTGATCCCGGTTTTCTTTCTAAGCGACGTATCAACGTTTAAGTGACTTTAGTTCATTTAGAAACTTGAAAATATGTTGCAAAAAGTCGACGGGATCAGATCTGGTCCGTGAACTATTTTTCATGATTTTTATGTTTCTAAAACATGTTGTAACTTATAAAAATCATCTAGTTTGTAACTAGTCTTTTTAGGGAAAGTTTGAACATTTATGATAAGTCTTTTAAGGTATAAAAATCCATGTATTTAAGTTCAAAGGATTGATGTAAAAGAAGTGCTATTAAATGCATTTTTACTAGATCTAGTAAAAATAAAATAATCTATTTTTATGTTTTGGTGAAATAAATTCACCAACACATTAAGTCTTGGTCTTTGGTGACTAGCTCCTTATAAAATGTGACATATTTTATAAAAGGTAAGTTTAAGACATAAACTTTAGGTTAAGATTTTTCCAAGAATCTTTGATTTACAAAATGACTCTTATTTACAAAAGTTTCTTGTATTTTTACCAAGTTATTAACTAGTTAAGTTTTATAAGTCCATGTTTTATAAAACTTAAGTCCATGATCATCCATTTTGTCCAATGTAAGCCTTGTGTTTTATAAGATTTAAAGATGATAACATCATGATTTAACTAGTTTTAATAAGTCCTTTGCCCAAGTTAAAGGTTACTAGTTAGATTGATAACATAAGTTAAACAATATATACATAAGTAAACATAGATCATCAACTAGCAAAGCTAGGACATTTATGTTCAAGAATCTTGAACAAATCTACTAACAACTTAGTTGTTAGGACAAGCATCAACTAACACAAGGTGTTAGGACCAAAAATGATATAATTACTTGAAATATAAATGCAATAAATATAAAGACATGAATATAAATTGCAAGTAAATGTAAATAAAAAGTAAATAACATAATGTAAAGACTTTGTTGGTTAAAATGATCTAGATATTTGCATGATACTTTCACAAGATTTCTCAAATGCAAAATCCCAAGAAATGGCTACTTTAAGTTCTTAAGAACACCAAGACTTGTTAGACCAAGTCACTTGTATTATTCCACCCAAGTGTTGGTGATTAGAGGGTTAGAGAAAGAATGGTTGGTCTAGACTCTTGAAGGACCAAGTGTCTTGCATAAAATAGCAAAAGAAAAGATAGGTTTTTGATCTCAAGACTTGTAGGTGATGTTGGGTGAAGATCATAAAGAAAAAGTGGGTTAAAGAGGACTCACAATGAAGCTTGGTTTGAACCGTAGAAGGAGGAGAAGAGAGGAGGAGACGGCGGCCGAACGGTGGCCGGATGGTGGCCGGACGGTGGCCGGAGGTGGTGGTCCGGCGGTGGCCGGCGGCGACTCCAAGGAGGGGGGCGGTGGCCGGTTTTAGAGAGGGGTGAGGAGAGGTGGAGAAAGTCTTGGGAGGTGCAAGCTCAAATGGTGAACCCAAGCTCTCCTTTTATACTCAAAAGTGAGGTTATTATCCTTTGGTTAATCATCTTAAGACAACTAGCATTTTTATAAATTTTGATTTAAGATAATCAAAGAAATTAAGTTGTAGGTGATATTGTATAAAGGATGGAGACTTTTATAAAAATTGGAAGTGTTTTAAAGGTTTATAAATTTATAAAAGTCCATGGGTTGACTTAAATGTAGTGGATTAGTGTTTATAAAAAGTTTGGAGATTAAACACTAATTTTAGTTTTTATAAAAACTACAAAGGTGATGGGTTTTATTATATAAAAGAGTGGGCTAAAATCTATAAAAGATTTTTGGGTTAAAATCATAATTAATTTAAGTGGGCTTGGGTTGGGCCGAAAATCCACAAAGAAAAGGGAATGGGCCGGCGGTGTTTTTGGGCCGAGAGTAGCTGGGCCGAACCGGGTCAGGCGGGTCGGGCCGGGTGCGGGCTGGGTTAACGGGCCGGGCGGCGGGTTGGGTAACCGGGCCGTAAAAGGGTAAGGGTTTGAGTTGTTGGACCGGTTAATGGGCTTTCAAACGGGTCGGGTCATGGAGAAACGGAAAGTGTCGAAACGTTCGTAATGTTATCACGAGTGTTCGGTTAAATTTTGGTGACGAACGGAACTCGTTTGAGACTGTTGGGCTTACGAGGCCCACTAAGGTTTTCGGTTTGTTAATGGCATCAATTCGGTTGACGATTTGGGGAAAGTATCCTGACGAAGGGTTTTGGAAATACAAGTCTTGAATAACCTTGAAGAGAGAATTAATATTTTCAAAAGTTTTGTCGTGACGAAATTTGGTAAGATATATATAAAGTACCATTTATATATATATATAGTTTTTGTTGCAAGGGCTCCATTTATTGACAAATGGGTTTACTTGGTTTTAAAAGATTGGCAACGGATACAAACTCGGGAATTATTCTAAGCATGAAATGATATATATATATATATATATATATGTACCTATATATATAACAAGATAAACACATAATGAGCATATAATGACAATTAAATACGGATTAATTACTGCTAATCAAAGTCAAAGTAACAAGGGTTGACCTGGTTTTGTGCGAGGTGTTACAACGTTGCAATCGTATATTTAATCTAATAACGAATGAGACCGATATGGTATCTTACAAGAAGTGATCAAGTCAAACATCAACAAATAACCATGACACAACAATTGTTTAGCCAAACTATTAACGAATGGAACCGATAAAAAAGTCTACACAATGTGATCTTATATGATAAGTTTTACACAATCAAACACATATGCCAATCATATAAAAAAACACCAAATTCACCAAGTGATTTGATAAATACAAGTATTTCATGTCTAAACTATGATGAGAACTAGAATTGAACAAGTTGGTAACACAAACCCTACACCCGGATGTGATCACGGGTGAATTAGCCACACATGATGATGAACTTGATGGAGAATGATGAGATTTGCTGAAATTGGGTGATGATCTCGCTTGATTTGATCTTCTAACACTTTGTCACAGAGTATTAGGAGCCCAAAAATCATCCCCAATGTTTCTCTGGCCGAATTCCCTTGAAAATCTGCGAAATACCTTTTAATTCTTGTCAAAAAGTGCTAAAAACCGTCAAATATACGCGCGTCAGCGTACCATACGCTGACCGGCGTATGGTACGCTGGGTTCCAAGTGGTACGCCCATTTTATATTGAGATGAAGGCTGCCATACGTTGAAAATTTGAGTTGATTGGGCGTATGATACGCCACCTGACGTATGATACGCCACCTGACGTATGATACGCCGGAGCTTGCTTCAAATTGATATTTAATCTCAAATCAAATTCCAAATTGCTTCCCAACAATTAATTTTCTTGCTCAGCCGACGTAATACACTTTTCATCTAACCCTTTCCTCTTTAGTTTTGTGGCTCCTAAAAGAAAACATGTAGCATTATCGAAACTTGAGTCTGATAAGTGTGATGACTCATTTTCATCATAAGTACACATGCCCACAACTAGTTCCATGCTATGCTTTTATTCCCACGTGTAGTTCACACAATCCAACCTACAAATCATAAAATGTACTTAGATTTCTTTTGATTATCAAACTTATAGATACCAAATACTATATTATTATTAACTATTAATAATATATTAATAGATTGATAATAATAACATGATATTTAGATTCAACATAAGTCTGAAGTTTAAGTCTATCATATCATCTTAGCTCTTTCTGTTGCAGAGTAATCATATTAGCAAATTTAATATAAATATCGATGCATTTAGTATAGAATTAACATATAACAACTTGTACCTAAAATGCACCGATCAGATCTTAAAATGAATTGTACCTAAAATGCACCGATCAGATCTTAAAATGAACCTGTTGAGTGTCGTTATCCTTCCTGTTAACAACTGTACTTCTTTTACATTTGATGGAGATTTCAGATTCAAGATTGTCGTGATCTGCTCTGGGCTTGCTTCTATCCATCTTTCAGTAACCATATATCCTAGGAATTTCGCTGCTCGCACCCCAAAGTGGCACTTAGAAGGGTTCGATTTCATGTTTTACTGGTCGTGAATATTGAAGGCAGTCTGGAGATCCCTGACATGATCTATGGCTTTTTTGGATTTCACCACCATGTCATCGATATAGACTTCCTTTGTGTCCCCCAGGTGCTCCTTAAACATCATGTTGACTAGTCTCTGATATGTGGCACATGCGTTTCTCAAGCCAAATAGCATAGCAATATAACAATATATACCTGTTGGAGTCATGAATGTCGTGTGCTTTTGGTCAGAGGGCTCCATTTGAATCTGATGGAATCCTGACGGGGCATCCATGGAGGTGAGCAACTCATGGCCAGCCGTTGCATCCACCATTGCATCGATGTGAGGGAGTGGGAAATGATTCTTGGGATAAGCTTTTTTCAAGTCTGTGTAATCTACACAAACTCTCCACTTCCCATTATTCTTATCTACTACAACCACGTTGGCTAGCCATCTGGGATACTTGACCTCTCTAATCGTCATTGTTTTGAGAAGCTTGTCAACTTCCTCTTGGATGATTGCATTCTTCTCAGGAGCGAACTTTCTTCTCTTTTGCTGGATGGGCCTGAAAAAATGATCTAAACCAAGTTTGCGAGTAATAATATGTTTAGGGATACCTGTCATATCCTCATGCTTCCAAGCAAAAGTTGAGGTTTTGGCTTTTAGAAGCTGAATGAGCTCTTATTCGGTATCCGCTGGGATGCTAGTCCCTATCAACACTTTGACTTCAGGATTCTCAGGGTCCAATTGCATTTTTTTCACATCAAGCTCTTTGTCTTCCTGTTCGTCATGTGCTTGTTTCTGTAATTGCTATGCTTTCGTCAATTTTATTGTATTCTTTATTGAAGTTGAGTAGCAATTGTTAGCTTCCTGTTGGTCACTCTCTATCCTTACAACCCCCATGGTGTAGAAAGCTTAATGCATTAATGAAAAGTTGAGGGGACTGCTTTCATTTCATGAAAGCAAGGCCTGCGAAGTATAATATTGTAACAAGAGAGAGAATCTATAACACAAATTTTTTGCAAGCAATTAACTCCCTCTATATATACTGGTAACCCGATATCCCCACAGTGCTCTTAGTTTCACCACTAAAACCAACTAACGTTGAGGATCTTGCAACAATTTAACTTTCTGGGATGCCCGTTTTCTTGAGCATGTCAAGCCGAATAATGTTGAATGAGCTCCCGTTATCTATCAGAATCATGCGGACAAAATGGTTAGCAACATATAAGGTTACCACGAGACTGTCGTGATGAGGATCATGTACGTTGCTGTGGTCACTTTCGTCAAACGAGATCACTTTATCTCGAGTCAAAGTGGATGTCCGGACAGGCTTGTCACCCTGTTCAGACTTGGATTCCTTGGCGTGCTTCTTGTCTGATCAATGGGAGGTGCCACAGATATTCGAGCCTCCTGAAATAAAATTGATTATCCTGGCATCCGAGGGTGAAGAAGCTACTCTCTGAGGAAGCTTGTCGGCTTCATGGGTTTTAGTCTTCTTCCTGCTCGGTAATCCTTTGAGATGCCCCTTGCTGAGTAAGTAGCTGATTTCTTTCCGAAGTGCTATGCACTCATCGGTTAGGTGGCCGAAATCCTCGTGGTAAGCACATTACTTGGTCTTGTCTTTTGTAAGTACCTTGAAAGGACCTTACTACTGCATGATTCGGTCAAGACGTAATGAACACGATGTAAATAAAGCTTTGCTTTATTGATTTCATTAAGAGATGATCACACAGAGTTCTAGAGAGAGAAACACACTCAGTTTACACACACTTAGGAGATAGCAAATGACAGAACTAACTCACTCTCTCTAACACAAACTATTTATACTTACCATTAAGTGCAGCATACCAACCCACGTACCAGTTGGTACGCCCGTACCAACTGGTACGACGGACCATATGGTACAGCCCCTAATGGTATGATGACTATTTGACTCACAAACTCGCTCTAATCTAGATACAATACACGAGACACAATGGTAGCATAGGAATATGCTCTAACAAACTCCACCTTAAACGTGTAGTGTATCTAGCTATCTATCTATCTAACAAGACTTCAGTCTGCAATGTTCAGCACGTTGCGTCTGATCTTCAACTTGAAATCTTGTCAGAAATAGAGCTTGCATGGCTGGATCATCTTTGAACAATCTTTGAACATCAAGATCCACTTGTGAAAGGTACTTCATACTCCCCCTTTCACCAAGCTTGAGTCTTGTCACATAGAACCTGCAATTTCAGAAGACAGAAACGCAGCTTTCCTTTTCTTTTGAAAAATTTATTTAATCTTGGCGCAAAACTTCTCTTCGAGAATCCAAGATATAGTTTGGAAATCATAATTTTGTATCGTGTATCGATCGGTCGAAAACAAAAAGAAACAAAATCTTTTTGGCTTTTTGAAACTTTACATCAAAACACACCAGAAATCTTTTTGATTTTTTAGAGTTTTTGCTAAAACAACACCTAAAATATTTTGGATTTTTCAGATATGAAAAATAAAACAGTACATAGTTAGACACAATTTTTGACTTTTGTGAGAATGATCACAACTTGGGATCATATTGGACATCACATGCTGAACTACACTTCAATTTCAATTACTTCAACACACAAGTCATGTCAATTACTGGTATACTTAATCTCAGGCACAATCATACTCATAACATCTGGATATGTTAATGTATTGATTAAATTTGCTTTGACTAGTGTACCCGACACTATCAAACATACTCATATATGTATTTCCTTATCACATTTTGTGATTTCTTTTGTGATTTAACACATAATGATTGAATTTATGATATCGTCAACTGTGTTCCATGCAAAAAGATATAGGAACGTTAAATTGTCTACCTTAAGGTCGATCTTTCGATACGCAGATAAGGCCTCGAATTTAACAAAATAAAAAAATAGAACAAGTTGAACTTGTATAACCCAACAACAATCAGGTCGGTACTCCCGTACACGCAGAGAAAGTCAGATGAGTTATACGAAACACAAAAGAAAATAAAGCAAAACGTCAAACGAACAACAATCAGGTCGGTCTTGTGGACAGGTAGAGAAACTCCGATCGTTTGACAAAATAAAGAAAATCAAACAAGTTTAAATCTTTTCAAAATAAACACATGTTTGCACAGTGACTTCTCATTTTCCTTTTCATATATTGTTTTCTTGATATATTATGAGATATGCATCAAGATGTTGTCAACTTGGTCAAGCATTAGTATTTAAATCGTTTGACACATCTGAATACTTTCAGATTTAATGCCGAGCCTACCAAGCACATCGAACAATGATCTTATGGCTTTTTCATCTATTTTATCCATGAGTCAGACACGTAAGCCAATGTACCAACATTTCCCAATAATGTCGGATACAGTTCTCATTTTTCAATGTTTTTGTATTTTCTGTTTTTCAATGTTTTTGTATTTTCTGTTTTTCAATGTTTTTGTATTTTTCTATTTTCTCCCCCTTAAAATGAAAACTCTATTTTTGCATTTTTCATTTTAAACAAAAACACAAAGACACTATTTTTGGTTTTTCAATTTTCTTCCTAAACTACATACGGAATGTAAAACAAAAGAAAATTGACCAATCGATACTGATACCTTAGGTCTTCTTGAAGTACCTGCACACTGTATTTAAATGATTAGACTTCAAATGACCCGAAGCACACAACTTCTTGTCGACTAGTGTCTTCCTCAAAATCATTTGCAACGTTGGTGACCACCTTAGGTCGCCACTGCATTTTTGATTTATCAGAATGAATTGAGTCATCATCCTGTGATGAACCATCACAACTTGAAACAGTTTTGAAAACTTGTTTATTTTTGGATTTAAAATGTGAAGGTGGTGACTCAGTAAAAATTCTACCTGATTCATCAATAAATGTGGCAGAGTTGTTAAAAAAATTTCCTTAAGCAATTTGAGGACAATCCTGTGCCATGTGTCCCTTTCGACGACATTGATAGCACAAACGATATAGTCGTTTAGTCTTGGATTTTCCCTGAAATGTATGAGACCTTTCATTTGACTCAAATTCATCATAAAAATCATCAAAAACCTGAAAACGATTAGGATGAACCCATCTGGAAGTAGAACTTCGAGGAGTAGTATTAAAACCAGATGATGAAGATTCTCTGATCTGTTGACCAGCTCTGGAAGTATCTTCAAAAACATCCTTCTGTTGATTTTTACCTCGAAATCCTTTTACCATTGTAGAAATAAACACCTGGGCTAGATGATAAATTTGAACTAAATTTGTATCCATCGTGTCTTTCTGACCTTCTTTGTCACAGGCTTATTCTCTCTCTTCTCAAAGTGCTTACCCTGGCTACCCAAATCGGAACCTTTGTACCTAGTAACTTTGTCAGATCAATTTGAGAACATGAGGGACTAGCTTTAGCAGCTTGATTAAATGAAGCTTTGATATCATTTAATTTGTTAGTTTCAACCAACTTCGCAGCAACAAATTATTCGTTCAACTGCTTTTTATCTTTATCTATCTTCTTGCCAGTAGAAATAACTCCCTCTTCTGACATAAACCCATGAGAAACAAATAGTGATGGTGATTTATCAACCAAAGTTTCCTCCTTTTCTCGTACCTTCTTTGAATTCTTTGATGTCTTCAAGTCAGAGTTTTCAGCAATCAATTCAGAATAATCTTGCTTTGTATTCGAAGTGCTCAAATCAATAATAGATTCCGTTTGAATCACTGGATACCGAACTCATTAAAGTCATCGCTTCCAAACACCTTCTTGAAATTATCATCTTCACACAAATAACTTGCAAAAGAATGTGAATTCTTCAAGTTATGCAATTGACGATTAAGATCCAAAATTTCAACATTCAAATCTGCTATCGTCTTCTGTGCCTCAGCCACAACCTTTTCTGACTAAATCAACTTCTCAGATATGCTGTTAAATAAAGACTTTTCTCGTCGCATATCATCATGAGCAGCATACATTTCTTGTGTACTTTTATTTATCATTTCCTTATAAATCTCAACATTTTTGGTCAACAAGGTTTTATCCTTCTTCATATTGATGATTTTATCTTGTAATTCAGACTGAACAATTTGATATTGAGTTCTTTTTGCAATAACTTCATCCAACTCTTTTTGAAATTCAGCATTAGATGTCTTAAGCGCATCCACTCTTGTTATGGATTTCTGAAAATAGATTCTCAAAATCTTCACAAACATCTTTAGTTTGAAACTTAAATTCCTCAACCTCTTTTACCAACTTTTCATTTGCAGTAGTTAACTTGACAATTTTAGTTAGGAACTCATCATTCTCATGTTGAAGTTGTAATTTTTGTTGATCATTTTGAATACAGCGTTCTGGCAACCGTTTCTGAAAATCTTCTAACTCTTCCAACAACAAAATCTTTTCTTTGAGTGACTACTCATTTGTTTTGCAAATTTCATCAAATCCTTAACACATCTTGACATAACCTTCCAACTCTTCATCTTTTCTTTGGATTTCACCAAATTAACACTCATTTTCCTTTATCAAATATTGAACTCGAGTATCCTTTTGAGAACAAAATTCACACACGGATTCATAACCACTAACTTCTGAATCAGAATCACTTGATTCTATTTGCACATTAGCTATAAATACAGATTCATCATTACAACGAAAAGTAGATTCACCCGGAAAATCTTTAGACCAATCATATCCTTCATCAGTTTGAAATATCATAGCTTTAGCTTCTTGATTATGATCATGGTTATCCGAAGCACTTGGTGTAGATGAAGATTGATTACATTCACGAGCAAAGTGTCCGAATTTGGAACACTTGAAACATTTCAGCTTTGACTTACCTAATCCGAGTTTATCTCCATGAATAATAGACTTCTTGCCATGTTTCTTCATAAACCTTCTTCCTCTTTCAACGAGCATAGCAAACTGCCATTCCAAATCTAACTTATGCAGTTGATCATCATCCATCTAACTTAAATCATCTGGAAACATACCATGACTTAAATCATTTGGAAACATACCAGAAGTGCCAATTTGACTAAAAATTGATCTAGAAGCAGATGATATGAACGCAGATAACAATGCAGCTAGATCTTTGTTGTTTCAACAGGAATATAATTGGTTGTTGATTTTTCAGGAATAGTGAAACTGAAACCTGCAGAATAACTAGAATGTTCAGATTTTCCAGCAAGAAAAGCTGTTAGTGGTTGATTAACACTTGAATCAGAATGTGACTTTGATTTAGCATTCACAGTGGCTGAATTATCTTCATAATACAATTCTGGATTCTGATTTAGAGCAGGTGTAGATCTTTTCACCCTCATTTCTAATTCACGAGCTTGCAATTTTCCTGTTAACTTGTGAAAAGACAATTCAGAATAGTCTTTATCATGTGTCAATAACAGAACATAGTTTTCCCAGCTATTGGGTAATGCCTCAAAAACTTTTCCTGTAAATCATCATCATCTTTAGTAACTTTCAGTTCTCCAAGTTCACTAACAAGATGTGAAAACCTAGAAACCAAGTCTGAAATACTTTTTTTTTTCACAGTGTTGAAAGTTGTCAAATTCTTTTAACAAAACTTTCTTTCGACTTTTCTGATGCATCCCACAAGGTTTTAGATGTTGTGCAATTTCCTGCACACCTATCTATTAATGCATCCCACAAGGTTTTAGATGTTGTGCAATTTTAAATTGATGCAAAAGATCCCTTGGTAATGCCATCGTGAGATTTCCATATGTTTTCTTTTCTCATGCATAATTTTCATTTCATCTTCATCAAGATCACTTCGCATGACCGGTTCTCCATTTTTCGTAGGATATTTATACTCTTGTTCAATGGGTATCCATAAATCAATATCAAGAGCACTAATGTATGATTCAAACCATTGCTTCCAGTTATGATAATCTTCAAATCTTAATATTTTAGGAACTTTCTGATTTGTTCCAATTTCATTATCATAATTCAACAAATTTTGCATTGAAGATTGAATAACTGACAATGCGTGAAACTCAGACATCTTTTGAAAACCTTCGAGTGCGAAAACGAAGATCTTAGAATCTGATTATGAAAATCAAATCTGAACGAACAATGTAGATCTCGTTGAGACGATCGATTTAAGTACTTATGGCTCTCGTAGCGATTTACGATACAAAAGTTATGAGACTTTCAATAAAAGACAAACTACTGCCAGCGTACCAAACAATCTTTCAGCATACTAGAATTTTTCAACGTACCATCTACATACCATACCAAATCAGCGGACCAAATCAAATCAGCATACCAGATCAATCTCACTGTACCAGATAACGGACCAGTTGGTACGGAATAACCGTCAGCGTACCACCAAGTAACTGTCGCATACCAACTTTGAAGATTTCCTTCCGTACCACCACTCAGCGTACCAAAACTTTCTGAAGATTGCCTTGCGTACCAGTAAGCGTATCAGAGGATTATCAGGCGTACCAACAGACTAAACCGGCGTACCAAACCATTTTTGACTGAATATTGTGAATTGATGAAAAACGAAGAAAACCTCAACTTTCTCTCACTAGAAATTCGAATCTGACCAAAACTAAGCATTAGAGCAACCTGGATTGCTCTGATACCACTTGTAAGTACGTACCTTGAAAGGACCTTACTACTGCATGATTCGGTCAAGACGTAATGAACACGATGTAAATAAAGCTTTGCTTTATTGATTTCACTAAAAGACTACAATCAAAGAGTTGTCCGCAGTAAACGAGAGTTATAGTATACGTATCAGGTCTAAGGAAACATTAGAGCATACCATTATTCAAGCAAGCAAAGCTTTCCATGATTGCATCGCTTGATGCGAGTTACGTCCAACGTCATTCCCGAATGAGGTCTGTGACTTTGAACGTTAAACTGTTTCAAGGTTCAAAATCAAAATAGTTTTAATTTAGATTCGTTCCCACGGCTCTAATCGACCACGAACATTTAGAACATTTATAGGTTGTTCATGGATAATTAAACGTATTAACATCGAACACAGTTATTAAATTCCATATTGCATTTACCGATGGAATACGAATAGTAAAGATAACTGTTATGTGTTCGTACACCCAAATACTAAATCAAAACATGTCTTTAGCTAATTTAAGCCATGTCGCTTATCTGTGATGATCATGAGTCTCGTGAGTCATGGGCTTCGTAAAAGGATTAGCTAAGTTTTGATCTGTGTCCACTTTGCATATCTTTATTTCATTTCTTTCGACTAGTTCTCTTATGTAGTGAAATTTCCTCAGAATGTGCTTGGCCTTCTTGTGAGACCTTGGCTCTTTGGCTTGAGAAATAGCCCTGTGTTATCGCACAAACTCTCTATTGGTTTCTTGACGCTTGGAACCACATCGAGATCAGTGATGAACTTCTTCATCCACACTGCTTCCTTGGCAGCTTCTGATGTGGCTATGTATTCAGATTCAGTAGTGGAATCGGCCACTACTGGCTGTTTGAAACTACACCACGAAATAGCGCCTCGATTGAGGGTGAATACGTATCTGGACTGCGAGCGAGAGTCATCTCGGTCAGTCTAAAAACTAGCATCGGTGTAACATTTTACAACAAGCTCATCAGTTCTTCCATATACCAAAAGCATCTCACTAGTGTTTCTCAAGTATTTCATGATGTTCTTTATAGCAGTCCAGTGAGCTAGACCAGGACTCTGTTTGTATCGACTTGTCAAGCTCAACGCAAACGAGACATCCGGTCGTGTGTAGAGCATGGCATACATAATTGAGCCTATAACAGAAGCAAATGGGATCGAAGCCATTTGGTTGATCTGTCACACCCCAACCGACGGCGGAATATGTCAGGGCGCAATGATTGTCCAGATGCACATCACAACTAAATTAAGTTGTAATACTTAAACATGCCATTTTTCATTAATCAATTAAAGATATTGTTCAATAAAATTAAACATGTGCAATACATATCAAACTTATTTAAAGTCTTTAATCTAAGTCCAGCAATCCTAGCGTGATCACATAATAGCTCAAGTATGGGTTCCTGCAACATGTATAAGATAAAGTGTCAACTACAAAAGTAGTTGGTGAGTAAACACATATTTACACTACTACAAAAAATGTCTTTCTTGACACGCAATGCGTGTCAAGAAAGGGGTCAGATGACGCGCATTTGCGCGTCAAGGAAGGCCATGTCAAGAAGCTTCTTGACGCGCAAAATGTGTGTCATCTCGTTCTTGACGCGCGAACGATGACGCACATTTGCGCGTCATAAATTGCCTGTTAAGGAAGCCCATGTCATAAATTTTCTTATGACATGCATTTATGCGCGTCATGGTTTTAACTTTTCTTTAAAAAAAATATATTTTTTTGTAGAATTACTAATTTTCATATTAATAACAATTAACATCATAATACAAAATAAAATACACTTATAAAAAAATAATGCATTTTATATATATCAAACATTACAAAGTTAACATGAGTATACAAATGGATCCACTATGCTACCAATTACCTATAATAATAATAATCCTAACACTATATCATTTTCCTTAGTATTCTTACAACCTTTATCTCCATTCCAAGTAGACCTAACTCCATTTGAAGAGCAATCTTGCATCTTAATCTGCATAATCTTGCATCTCAATCTGCACATTACAAACAATTACTTGATAAGTGGGATAAAAAACAATGTATAGACACAAAGGTTTACACAAGTAAATAACTCATGTTTTGGTTAACCTGTTGGGCCAACCCTCAATTCATTTATGACATGTTTTAATCATGAATATGTTTTACAAACCATGAATATGTTTTAATCATTTTAAATTAATGGGTTGATGAATTGGACAAAAAATAAATACATAAACCCATAACCTAATAGCCTTATTTTTATATCAGTCACAAACACATAGTGAGCTTTTCAAGTGTTTCTTCCAAGTTTTATACCAAGGAAAACAGTTAAGACCATAAAGGCCGATGCGCTGACCTGATGAAACATCGTAGAAATGCGCTGACCTTAGAGAACTTTTACAATATTGTTCCTAGCAAACCCACTTCAAACATTCTTAATTCAAAGGTTAGTTGTGAAAACAATAAAATGATAAACACATATAAACAAGGAGTATATGCATATACCTGGTTATAACAACAGGGATGCCAGTCTGTGATGCGTAAACAGCAGCTTTGACTTTAGCTATCATTCCACCTCTTCCTAGCCTTGTTTTATCACAGAAGTAATTATATTCTCAAGCTTTTCCTTAACATATGTATAAATTATCTATGATTGAATATCACTAGGGGAGGGCATTGTAGACATATATAAGAAAATTCAAATGAAAACCTATAAAATGCATGACAGTATTAATCATGAAGCCGACAATTGAAATTATTTATAAACGCATGCCAAGGCTGAGTACATACCAGCAGTACCACCATTCAGAACGATGATCTGCCTTAAAGACGCCAGCTGGCGAACTTCCATTGCTAGTCTACGAACCTAAAAATTGTATTAGCTGCATCGAAATGACGATAACGAGAAACTTGTAAAACTGTTGTCACAAGAGTAAGAAACAATAAAACTTATTTATTCTACTTTCTCTATAGTTTCTTAGTTAATGAGGCTACAAAAACAGCTCTTTGATTCTCCACCCCTGCAAAAATTCAAATTGCAGCATACACATCTGCTGCAGGAGCAGCAACATGAGGGATCCCAATTGCAGCATACACATCTGCTGCACTTAAAAATGAATCTTGAGTCAACTACCTTTAAACGGGTTAAAGGGTTGAGTTGCTCGGTTTAAATGGGTTAAAAAGGCCACGCACCATTTACTTAGATGGTTTATACACGTCATCTAGAACACAGCCCATGTACTTGTATTAAGTGTACTTACATCTATGTGTTTCTGTAGAGGAGTAAGGTCAGCCACAATAGATTTGGCATTGGGCCTCTCTTGAGGTTTATATTGCAAACAATCTTATGCGATTCTTACTAATTCAGTTCCGTCATCATTAGAGAAACGGCCCGCTAAATATAAATCCATTCACATCTGAAAATTATTCTTTTCTATTAAGTCAAGTGGCAGCAAACATAAAGTTTTGGAAGATTCTGTTAAAAGTCGATTCCATCACAGGTTCTTTAGTTCTTACTTGTGTTTCTATCACAGAAACTTAATCTTGCAGGTTTTTTTGTATCAAATGGAAAAGAAATTCGCAGACATTGTTTAGAGAGTATGGGAACTAGAAAATTTATATTACAATTGTCGTTTTTTATACAATTGAGATCAATGGCCCTATTTATACCTATAGATATGACGATTACAATTCAACCGACATACCCCCTGATATGACGGGATAACAACTGCCAATAAACTAACTATTTTGACCCACATGCTATTCGACTGACCCATAACAAATGTTTGACCCTTTTACAATTATTTTATAATATGCATCGATGTTAAGATGAAGATCAAGATTATAATTCCAACACATCCATGGCTTGGTTTCTATGCAGCTATTCAAAGCTTTAGGGGTGTTTGGATGAAGACATCGAGTCAATATAAAGAAGGTACTCCCAGGGAGAACCAGACTAGAGAAAACTGTAATTTTTAAGAAAATATACAGAAACTATAAAAAAACATGCACACAAGAAAAAAAAAAGCAAAAACAAGTATCACACCATGCAGCAGAAAAAAGACATATAAACTACAAAATAGAGTTTCGGAATTGGACTTATCATATTCCATAGTCTCCAGTACTAGACCAGCTCTCCATGGAGCAAGTATGCAAAAGAAGGCAAAATCAACAAGTAACAAAAGCAATATTAGAATATCAAAAATAACATTGTAGACCAATCACACCTCTTCAATAGTTTGTGCATTCCACCAATCTTTATAAAATTCACGATCCCCAAAACGAAGAAGCTCATCAAGTATATTTAGCCTACATTACAGTAATGCGTGCATATGTGATTAGATATGGCATCATGTACATGTTCAATCCATCAAAACCTTTCAGTCTCAGAGAAATATCAATAGCACAAGTCAAGAATTAGTCTCCACAAAACTACAAAAAAATAATAGGTTTCACACAGGTACAAAAAGAACAGAACAAGTCAAAGATCACCATAAGAAGACATTCCAGATTTGCAATCAAACGAAATATAAATTGTTATCGGAACAGAATGAAAGAGCCAATCTCAAATGGCAAACAAACTTTCAAGAACACTTAACCCAATAAAACTAAAACTAATACCTTGGATTAAATATGCAACAACCCAAACCTGCAACAAAGTCAATAAGGAAACAACCCAAACCTGAACGACATTAGAAAAATGGTAAGAAAATCAGGCAAAAAGGGCAGTAAAGAATCAATTTTATCAACAATATATGAAATGCAAGAACCATCTAGAGACTAGAAAATCAAACAGAAACAAAATTTTATATGAGTTGAACAAGAAAAAATTACCAAAAAATCAAGGATACAACTAAGCAAACTAACTAAGCTACAGGGAATGCCAAGCATAAAACAAATTCCTGGTTAAACATTCCTTTTCAAATACCAGATACAGGTGGATCGTTATGAGCTAATCACACGTGGCTTACCAATATTACCATCAGCTTCAATCGAGACTAAATTGTTCAAAATCCAAATTCCTTGCTTAAATACATACTTTTTGTGTTCAAAATCAAGTCACCAAATATGCATGTTTTATGGGTGAAATTAACAATTCACCCAATAGATTTCACAAATAACTATTAAATCAAGTGGACTTCTTAATTAAGCTTAAAGCTAATGGAAGTATATACTTTCCTCCAGTTTGAATCTGTAGTCTAGAAAGCATAACTGAACCCAAAATCAATTTTATCAATCGAAAAAGAGGTTCAAACATTAAACATAAATCCTCCTGTTGATTAGAAGATGAAATTAAACCTATAATAGTCACAAGAGCGAGCACAAATTCCAGTTTGCGCCCATCACCGTATCAAATTAAGCTGAACTGAAAACCTAATTAGCAAAAATAGAGCTCGACATTATTACATGTTTTCCCCTCCGGTATAATACTCTTGATGTTCATTTGAATCACACTCGGATTCATCACCGGCTCGATTCAGGTCTGCAAAAGTCCGTATGCAGGCCGACTACCAGATGGCTTCTTATCCGCACCAGTGGTATTCCGAGATAGTAAATTGTATGGACTACCAGGAGGCGGAGAAGCTAATCGGGAACGCGATGGGGAGCAGGGACGACGATGGGGAGAACGAAGGTGGATGCGTGTCAGAACACCAATTAGGGTTCCGGCCAAGTGGAGCGTCTTCGTCGGTGTTGGTTTCGTAGAAGGTGGAGACAGCGGAATCGAGATCGTAGTTGTGAGATTCGATGGAGAGCGCCGAAACAGGAAAAGGCGGAGGGGAGAAAAAGCAGAGAGGGAGAGGAATAATAGGGCTTCGGAGGAGATTAGATGGGGTAAATTTTTAATGAGCAGGAAGAGACTTTTAGGAAAGCGGGAAAATAAAAAAAAACATAAGACGACACTTAGTAGATGACACGCGCTTTTTTACTATCCTCCGTGCTTTTTTGCGCGTCAAGAAAGGGCCGAGTGTCATCATTTGCGCGTCAAGGAAGGCCGTGTTTCTAGTAGTGTTAAATAATATATATAATTTCAATAACAACGATATATGTGTAATGAGATATTTTCATATATATAGTTAAACAAGTAATGTGTTAGTTACAATGAGCGAGCGTATCAAACCCTAGACAATTAGGCTTCCAATCACTTGACACCTCCAGGCAGGCCAAGTGGCTGTCAAACCAATAGATCTATTATTTTACCCCGGATCGGTATGTTAATAAGTACGCATCAAGTTCAAGATATAGAGTTAAAGCACAACCAATCACAATAATCCACACAAATTTAACATACATAAAACGTATCCAATCAACATATAATCGTGTTTGTTTTTTTAGAGGAATGATTTTGAATAAAGATACATGTTACACCCCAAAATGTTTAAAAGATAATGCAGGTATGATTTCTCACAACTCGGATTATCATTAGAATGAATCACCATTAGAAATGATAATACGAAATGAATAGTCATAACCAACAGTATTATAAGGAGGAGAATTTAGTGAATACTCACAATGGGGATTATCATTCTAATGAATCACCATTTGAATGATAATACGAGATGATCATTTAGGCACAATCCCTAATATTTAAAGAGGGGGTTTAGTGAATACTCACAACGCGGATTATCATTCTAATGAATCACCATTTGAATGATAATACGAGTTGATCATTTAGGCACAATCCCTAATATCTAAAAAGGGGGGTTTAGTGAATACTCAACCTGATAGGTAGATCGGAAACGAGAGAGAACCAATCACGAGAAATAACAATCTGAATATTATCCTAATGAAACGAACATGCTAAATGAATGTTGGGAATCATAATGTTTATAGTTCTAAAGTAAATATGAATTCCTATAAGTAAATGCTTACCGAGGATCGCCCAGTGAGGTATGCCAGGTCCCAGTTGGGATTTATGCGACACCCCCGCCTTGCAAGAACCCCCAGAGTACAGGCGCTTACCCTTTCGGTCCGCACGAACTTCTATGTATCCGATTAACTAGGTATTTATAATACTTTATTATTTATCACTTTTGGACTCATATTCACTTATTATATATATAAACAAGATCTAAGACAAAAACCCACGTCCTAATACCTTCCGGTTTGTTTAATATTAAATAATTATATTTAAAACCCTAATTTTGAAATATTTACCAAATAAATAGAATAATATTTTATTAAATGGAATAAACTTAGGGCTTTTACTTAAAATATTATTTTATAATATACCTTAAAAGATTATCTCTAAATTTAACCCGTTTGTTCCATTTTGGCATAACAACGTCGTGAAAACCCTAACTTCAACGTATTTATTAAATAAATATCAAAACATTTTATAAAATTTCATAAACTTACGGTTTTATTCATTATTATATATTATAATATTCCTCAAAATAGAAAACCTTAATTCAATACCTTTTACTCAATTTGGGCAGAACAACGACCCAAAAACCCTAATTTTGACCGATTTTTAGATAAAATACCAAACCTTCCCAAAACTTGAAATTAACTTAGGGCTTTCTTAAAACACATTATTTTAGGATTTCCTACAAAAATTCAGAACCTAATTCCAACCCGATCACCCGATTCTAGCAAAACAAGCTCAAGAACCCTAATTTTTATACATTTTTAGAAATCATACATAGACCCAATATTATAAAAAACTAAGAAAGGTTATTGTAGATCATACCTAACAACGGTGTAATGTAGAAATTCAGCTCTTAACACCTTACGGTTTGCTCGAATTTGAATGAAGAAGATCCGGACAAGTTTTAGGGTTTTTGGAGAAGAAATCTATGAAATTGGTGAGATTAAATGATGGATCTGAGGTGCTATATATACTGTTAGGGGCGCAATATCATGGAGACAACGTAGCATGTGAGTATTCAACTGAAATCGACACGTAGGGGGCGAATTTGTTGATTAAAATCGGACTAACGTGACAAAAACTTGAAGAACATGCGGTTGGGCCGGGATGCGGGCCACATGTTTTTTTTAGTGGGTGATGCAGATGGCTCGCATGCCGTGATTCTTGACCATACTTTGGTAGATTTGTAGTTTTGGTCCCTGTAGTTTCTTTTTGTACGATTTTAAACCCTAAATTTTGAGTAACTTAATATTTTATTCCCAAAACTTGTTTAGAATGATTTCTCATGGTTTCCTTAGTCTCGGGACATACGTAACGAGGTATATAAATACATATTTAATATATATATTTATTTTCTTTTTTATTTGTTCGTCCTCGTTTTAACTCGTTAGCCTCTAATATTTTACGAGAAACTTATAATAACCTTATAAAACATTATGGAACATAAAAATATGATTTTTGAAATTTACGTGACTCCCGGTAAATACCGGATTTGCACGGAAAACCGTAAATTCGTTTGTTTGTGTTTTAATTTACAAAATTGATTTATAATTAACAAATTGGTTTTTAATGTTATAAAATGATTGTAGGACATTCAAAATTATATATTTTGAGATATAAAGCTCGAAATTCTTTCAATAATCATTAAATCAAAACTTTGATTTGTGCGAAAAGTTCAAATTTGGGTCGGGTTTTATAATTGGGCCGGACACGGGTGTTATAGTCTCCCATACTTTAGGAAATTTCCACCCGAAATTAGAAGAGATATTCGAGATAAGACGAAGGAGTATATCAATGGTGATAGGTAATTTGATACAAACAAAAACCAACGGTCAGTTCTAAGTTCGATTCCTAATTCATTTTTAAAGTACCTTCGATGCTTAAATATAGGGTGTGTTGGGCTATAATTATATGAGGCATGAACATTTGTATTTGGGCTTTTGTATTTGGGCTTAATCTAGCTTAGTTAATAGGCCATGTGGGCCATTTTCATGTTTATGATTGGGCTAGTTTAGTGTTTATGATTGGCCCAAGTGTTTGTATGAGGTGGTATAAATACCACCTCATTGTAATCGGTTTTGGCAAGCTTTTCCAATACACTTTCACTGTTTACGATTTCTCTCTCTCTTGTGTGTTTACGATCAGCTTCATCAAGTAGGGTTTCTCATTCAAGACTAGATCTTTACATTAGATCTAGTCTCTTTCTTCTACTTGGTTCTTGAATCACGCTTATACGAGGATTCCGCACTCGTATTTGTCTAGATATCGTGTTGTTTGGTTGATTTCGGACCTACAATTGGTATCAGAGCTAAGAATCTTCGATTCGAGGCTCACACGATATAGATTCAAGCAGTTTTCTGGGTTTTTGGGCTGTTTTTGAAGATTTGAAGGTGTGTTTGGCGTTTACGATTGTACCTGCTGCTGTTCTTTGTGTTTGCGATCACTTTTCTGGGTTTGTTGGGAGTTTACGACATCAAGATTGAATTTTTAACCGTTTACGATTGTACTTTTTGGTGTTTACGACTTTTCTTGATCGTAATAGGCGTTTACGATTTTGCATCATCGTAATCACAGGATCGGAATTGAAGTTTACGATCAATTTGATCGTATTTGGTGTTTACGATCATCGCTAATCGGAATCAGGGTTTACGACATCCGGAGTCGTAATCGTTGATCGTAATCTGGTTTACGACTTTTTGGATCGGAATCGGTGTTTACGATTTGTCTCAATCGGAATCAACATTTACGATCGTGGTTTACGATTACAGTTATCGTAATCGGGTGTGTGGATCGTAATCGGACATTTACGATCGTAATCAAGGGTTAGTTATCGTAATCTCAGTTTTTTGGACATTTGGACTTTAGTTTTAGGTTTCCTAAGCTATTGAAATGGATTTTGAGCCAAGCATGTATCAGAAATTGGACTTCTAGATCGGATCTATAACTCGTCCGCCAAGACTAACTTCAGCGGATAATTTCTTAGAGTGGAAATACAGATTCGAAAATCATTTGAAGAGTGTGGATCTGAGGTTATGGAGGGCTGTTGTGAATGGACCGTTTACACCTACTCACGCAACAGGAACAAATGCAGGGAAAGAGAAGAAAGAAGACGAGTATGATGATGATGACTGGGAGAGGTGCAACAAGGCTGAGAGGGCATTTGCGATAATGACTATGGCCCTAACTCCAGATATTGCTCAGGGATTCAAACACTGCAAAACAGCGAAGCAACTGTGGAATGCTTTGGTTGTTGCTTATGAAGGGAACCCTGATATTAAGGCTAGTCGGAAGCAGATGTTGAAGCAGAAGTTTAACTTGTTCAATCATATTCAGGGTGAATCGTTTGAAGCTCAAGTTCAGAGGTATGTGTCACTGATGGCAGAGATGTCAAGTTATGGAGTAGAGCCAGACACTGAAGACAAGAATTTGAAGTTGCTGAACAGTCTGCCTAAATCTTGGAACACCAATATATCAATCATCAAAGACAACAATAGGCTGAGTGAAGTGACTTTGGATGAATTAATCAACAAGCTGAAATCCAAGATGATCGATGATAAGCAGAGAGAGCTGAACCACATAAGTTCTCTAAGTTTGGCTGGAAAGTTGAATCAGGCTTTGCTATCGGAAGAAGTTGAGGGTAAGCATGAAGGAAAGTTTACAGGGAATGGATCAAGCTCAGCTCCTATGTCTAGTGCTTTTGTTGCACAGCCCCAAGGCAGTTCAAGCGGAGGTGTCAACTCTGAAGATGTCAATGATCCTAACTTTGCCCTTGGTATGGGTTTCATGAACAGCTATCATGCCCTTGTGGCCGGGAATCTTGTACCTTCTGATATGGTGGCTGGTGATCTTAATCAGATAAATCCTGAGGACGTGGAGATGCTGGATGTCTCTTGGCAAATGGCCATGGCTGTCTTCAGAGCCAAGAAATTTATGGCCAAAACGGGAAGGAACGTCTGGAAGGATCAGGATAAAATCAGAATGGGGTTTGACAAGTCGAAGCTAAGGTGCTATAATTGTGATGAGTATGGTCACTTTGCCAGGGAATGCACGAAGCCCAAGAAGGAAAGAGCTGAAGAAAAGAAGGTTGCTGAAGTGAAAGGAAAGGGTGATGCCAAGGCATTGGTGGTTCAGGAAGGTGGTGGTTATGACTGGAGTTCTCAGATGAAGGATCTTAGTTTGTCACATGCTTTGATTGCTACTGCAGAAGAGGATATTGAAGAAAATCATGCCTTTGTGGTCACTGATGAAGGAAAGCCTGAGGAGAGTCAGATAGAAGACAAGGAAGCGTTCGTTGCTGATGCTGAAAACCTAAAGGTATGTTCTGATCCCACTTGTGCTCGTATTATTCCTGGTCTTAGACAAATCTGTAAGAATTATCAAATAGAATTGTTTGAGGTCAAGTGTGAGAGGAGCTCATTTAAGGGTAGATGGGTAAAAAATGAGGAAAAGGTTAAGGCACAAAAGCTAGATATAGTGAAGTACCAACAGATAGCAACTGAGAAATCTATCCTGTATGATAATGCCAAGTTAGAAATAGCTGACCTTAGAAAACAGGTAGATGAATTGACTCATAAGACTAATGAGATGCAAGTTCAGTTAGATATGAATCAATTGAGAAACAAGAGAATGCTTCAGGCAGGTAAAGAACTATCTCAGGCAGTTGTTTGTGGACAAGTAGGAAAACACACACCAGGTTTTGGGTCAGAAAAGTCTGACAAGTCCGTGGCCGCAAATGTTATAATTCCCCCACCTATCCCTAGAGATATCATAGGAATGCTCTATGAGGAGGACCAGGTAGATAGAACTAGATCAGGATATCATGAAGCAGGTCCTCCTATAGATAGCTTGATGGTTGGTGTGACCCCTATGACAGAAGTAGAGAAAGAACAGGAGAAACTTGGTTTATATAGGACAGGTAGTCAGAACAATGTAGTTGACCTCACAACTAAACCAGGTTCTTCCCAGGAATCTTTAAACAATAATGTTAGTTCATCTAATGTTTTTGTTACATGTGCAGATGTTGTAGGCATTGAAGATGTATCTGGGGAGGATGCTGAATGCTTGAGGGTCAATGAGTGTCATGAGTCTAGTTGTTCTGTTTCTAGTTTACCTAAGGATGACGTTCTGGCATCTGTGTCAGAACTTGAAGCATCCAAGTCCAATCAAATTGTCTTGTTAAAACATGTTTCTAATCCTAATGAAGTCGTTAGTTCTTTTAAAATGCGTGTTCCTAACACAAAGATTGGCCGTAAGTCTAAGCCCAATGATTTTGTTCCGTATCCCCAGGTTGTGTCAACTTATAATAGAACTGATAAATCAAAATCTGAACAATTTTGTTTAATAACACAACCTGAAAAACATTCAAAACGTGTGATACACAAATGGGATGATCAACCGGAATGGAAGTCGTCTTACCCAAGACGCTCATACTTGTGTAGCAACGTCAATGGGCCTAGACAAATGAATTGTTTTCAATGTGGTCAACCAGGTCATTTTGCTGCTAATTGTATGAACAGACCCTATGAGCCATATTATCCGCAGAACAAGCGAACAAATATGCTTGAGAAAATGATGAGGGGTGAGAACAGAAATCAAAAACAGCAAGCATCGTCACAGGGGAAGCAAAGTTCTGAACCAATGAAGACTCAACAGTCTAAGGTTCTAAACACAAAGGCCCCAGTGACGAAGCCTGTCAATGAAAGGAGAGATGTGGGCCAAACTTCCAAACCTGCTTATGCAGCTAAAGGAGTTTTCAACAAACCAAATAAAATGAAAACAAAACCTTTTGAGAAACAAGTACCTAAAGTCAATCAGGCTGCTAAGGGTAAAGCAGTTATGGAACAACCAAAAGTTGTCACTCAACCAAAACAAATGGTTTATACCAAATTAAAACTTGAGTGGACACCTGTCATCAAAACAAAAGGTAAAAAGGCCACATCTCCTCCAAGGAATGTTTCACCCACAAAGAACTCTGCCAGTAGCTCTAACTCTCAAAAACAACCAAATTGGAAACCAAAAGTTCATGCTAAAGTTTTAAATGAATCCGAATCAAAAGCAGGAATGTCTTTCAAGATGGTTAATTACACTGACTCCAAGGGAGTGCCCAGATCTGTCATGACCTGGGTACCTGACTCTAACTGATTTATGGTTTGTGTAGGGACAGCCGAGAAGATCTGTCAACAATCTCTGGTATGTTGATAGTGGTTGTACCCGACATATGACCGGAGATCTGTCTTTGTTAGATGAGGTTGAAGATTTCAATGGAGGAAGTGTTTCTTTTGCTGGAGGTGTGGGAGGAAGAATTTCAAAGAAAGGAGTTGTCAAGAATGGAAGTCTGACTTTTTCAGATGTGCATTATGTAGAGGAGCTGTCCCACAGCCTGCTAAGTGTGTCACAGATATGTGATCGGGATTTCTCTGTGATGTTCAACAAAAAGGAATGCATCATTCTTAAGCCTGGTGTAATAATTCCTGAAGAATGTATCTTAATGCGTACACCAAGGCACGGGAATTCATATCAATTGAACATGGGAAAGCCTCCATCATCTGAAGCAGCTTGTCTTATTTCAAAACAGACTGAGAATCTTGCATTGTTGTGGCATCGTCGTCTGGGACATGCAAACATGAAGAATCTATCCAAGCTGGCTAAAGGAGAGCATGTCAGAAATCTTCCGATCACAGACTTCTCTTCAGTGGAGAAGTGTGTGGCTTGTGCTAAGGGGAAGCAGCACAAACTGCCACATCGTCCAAAGGTTGCAAATTCTGTCTCTTCTGTGCTTCAACTCTTACATATGGATTTGTTTGGTCCCATGCAGGTACAAAGTGTCAGCAAGTTTTCATACTGCCTCGTGATAGTGGACGACTACTCGCGGTTTACTTGGGTCTTTTTCTTGTCTAACAAGTACGAAACTCCAGCCCTAGTAAAGCAGTTTGTGACTCTTATTGAAAACCAGCTGGATAAAAGAGTGAAGGCAATCAGATCTGACAATGGGACGGAATTCAAAAATGCTGAGCTGAATATGTTTTGTGGTGAAAAGGGGATTGAAAGGCAGTTCAGTGCTCCTTACACTCCTCAGCAGAATGGAGTTGCCGAAAGAAGAAATAGGACACTCATTGAAGCGGCTAGAACAATGATGTGTGAAGCAAAATTACCGATCTTCTTTTGGGCAGAAGCTGTGAATACTGCTTGTTATGTACAAAACAGAGTTCTTCTGAACAAGCGTCACGAGCAAACTCCATATCAGATCATTTATGGAGAGAAACCGAAGGTGGGTTACTTCAAGACGTTCGGGTGTCCGTGCACGGTGCTGATTCAGTCCGATGTAGGGAAATTCGAAGCGAAGGCCGATGAATGCTATTTTGTGGGTTATTCTGCAAATAGTGCTTATCGTGTCTATAACAAGACCACTGGGTTGATCATTGAGGCATTCAATGTAGATTGGATGGAGGACAATCCTACTGATGCGGGAACTGGACCTAATTGGATCTTCGACTATGGATCATTGTTTGAGGGATTTAATTTCTCGAATGTTTTCCACAATTTGGGCGAAGAAGAAGACATTGTAGCTCCCAGTACAGATGTAAGACCTCATGTGGATAGAGCATCAGCTGAATCTTCTCGGAATGCAACTGCTGATATTCCAGAATGTTCAGGAACACGTGATGCTCCAGTGGATTCTCAAGGCTCAGGTATGTCTGAAAATGTTGTTAATACTAATCTGCCTGTTAATGTTTCAGTGCCTGATGTCCAAGAGAGCAGAATCAACAAGGATCATCCACTGAGTAATGTTGTTGGGCCAGTGACAGCGGGTGTCACCACAAGAAGCCGGACAGGACACATCAACTTTTGTATGTTTTCCTGCTTCATCTCCCAGATAGAACCTCCCAATGTGATGGTTGCTCTGAAGGATCCAAACTGGATGGAGGCCATGCACAATGAACTCAATCAGTTTTCAAAGCTGGGAGTGTGGCGTCTTGTGAAGCGGCCAGAAGACAAGAAGGTGATTCCCACGAGATGGTTGTACAAGAACAAAAAAGATGACTCGGGGATCATTGTAAGAAACAAAGCAAGGCTGATAGTACAAGGGCACAGGCAAGTCCACGGTATCGACTATGATGAGGTTTACGCTCCGGTGGCAAGATTGGAAGCAATTCGGATCTTTCTAGCTGTAGCTTCGTATCTCAATTTTACCGTACATCAGATGGATGTGAAGACTGCCTTCCTGTATGCAGAGATGAACGAGGAAGTCTATGTTGCTCAACCACCAGGGTTCATAGATGAAGAAAATCCAGATCACGTTTATCTGCTGGATAAGGCTTTGTACGGTTTGCATCAAGCTCCTAGAACCTGGTATGAAACGTTGTCCAATCACCTGGTGGAGAATGGATATACAAGAGGAGTCGTTGATCAAACTTTGTTTAGAAAAAGGGTGGGAGAAGACATTATCATGGTGCAAGTGTATGTAGATGATATTATCTACGGATCGACAAACGAAGAATTGTGCACCGAATTTGAGGAGATTATGAAGAAGAAGTTTGAGATGAGTGACCAAGGCGAAATGAGTTTCTTTCTTGCACTTCAAGTCAAGCAGAATGATTCTGGGATTCTTATTCATCAGGAGAAGTATGTGAATGAGATTCTGGACAAGTTCAAGATGCAGGATTGCAAGCCCATCGCCACTCCCATGGCATCCAGACCACTCTTGTCAGCGGATCTTAACGGGGAGTCAGTGAGTGAATTCCATTATCGGTCGATGATTGGATCACTAATGTACTTGACAGCAAGCAGGCCAGACATCATGTATGCAGTTTGCGTGTGTGCTCGATATCAGGCTAACCCTAAACTCTCTCATTTAGCTGCTGTTAAGCGTATCTTCAGGTATCTGAAGGGCAAGCCTAGGCTTGGTCTTTGGTACCCGAAGAACACTGATTTTCAATTATATGCTTTTACTGACAGTGATTATGGAGGTAGTGACCTTGACAGGAAATCTACTACTGGAGGATGTCAGTACCTGGGAGATAGGCTCATCTCTTGGCAGAGCAAGAAGCAGCATACCGTATCCAAATCAACTGCCGAAGCTGAGTACGTGGCCGCATCTGCCGGTACTTCACAGGTAGTGTGGATCCAAAACCAGCTCACGGATTACGGTATGGAATTCGTTAACACTCCCATATTTTGTGATAATGCTGCTGCTCTTGAGATTGTGAAAAACCCTGTCCAACATTCCAAAACCAAGCACATTGATATCAAGGTACACTTTATTCGTGATTGCTTTGATCGTGAGCTGATTCAGCTTCAAAAGGTAAGCTCCGATCAGAATGTTTCGGACATCTTTACAAAACCCCTTCCTCGTCCTAATTTTGAATCTTGTGTTGAAGGCCTGAAGATGATTGCCTTCGAGGAATGATCTGATCATCTATGTTTTTGTATAAAGTTTTTTTTGGTTTTTAAATTTTACTAAAAAAAATATATTATAAAAAAAAAAAAAAAAATAGAAAATGACTGAAAAATTGAGTCTTGTTTCAAAAGCCTCACAAAAACAGGGGAAGAAATGGTGCTGGTTAAACTGAAAAGTTTTTATGATGTCTTTTGATAGGACTTAAATGCTTAATGACGGTTGGAGACTGACACGTGTAAGGCTGATGTGAAAGACTGCTCGAAGATGATATGTCGGTAAGCTCAACCAAAACAATGATCATCTATGTAAGTGCAGTAATCTTAAACTCTATACATGTTTAGTTTCCCATCCTAGTCTACATGGTTTAAAAAACTGAGTCCCGACAAAAACGGGTTGAGAGTGGTATTTACCTAGTATTCACTCTCTCACACGCCATGCTTATACTGTATAAGACAACACCACAGAAAAGAAAAAGAAAAAGAAAAAGAATTCACAAAATGAATATTCTGAAAAAGAAAAAGAAAAGAAAATAAAATTATTCAGTTGGTCTTCTCTGCGTGCTTATGCGGCCGACCTGATCATCAACTGATAATGTATGAAAAATAGAAATAAGTGGTAGTCAAAAGCAGTGTTGCATGGTTCCTCAAGTTGGGGGTTTGTGAATCCTCAATAAACTCTGAGGTTGGGTAGGTTTTGCTATGGAAAATTGGGTGTGGGGACGGTTAAACATATCGGTAAATCTGTACAATATTTAAGCACTTTACTGGATGTGAGTTTCTGTGTTCAAACCACCTGACAATTGTCTAGAGTGTCAAGTAACGGAAGCTGAAAAGGGTTCCTCAGTCAAAGACCTGTCTGATATTATCTGTGAAAAATACCAGCACCAGGTATGTAATTATTTGAAATTTCTGAGGTAAGTTTGTAAATATCTTAATTTGGTTTTGATGTTATCTGTTTTATCTTTTAAATTTTTATTGATCATGATCGGATACTCGGGTATGAGTCTGAGGGGAAGTTTTGTAAAATTCTCAAAGTTTTAAAATTGACAAATTTTATGAGAATTATCATTTTATCAAGGTTTGGGTGTGTTTAAATTGTTTCTGAAACTTGAGGGGCCGTAGTGTAATTTTTTTTTAAAACAAAACCTTTGTTTCCGATTACTTTGTTCATTTACGACCCATCACTCTTTCTCTCTCGTTTACGATCTCCGCCGAGAAAAACCCTAGCCCCGCCGCTACCCTTACCGGAAACCTGTTTCCGACCATCTCCGACCACCACTGTGAAATTCGAGCACACAGACGCACTCGCAATCCATTTCCGACCAAGAACCCCTTGTCAATCGACTGTGTTCACAAGTTTTCATCGATTCACTCTCAGTTTTTACGATTTAAACCCTAACTCGAGTTCCTTTTCACCATTCACTGATTTCGAGTCGATTTATCGAAGTGTTGAAGTCGGATTCGTGTTTACAACTCTCAAAGGTAGTTGGAAAGGGCTTTTGATGTATATTGAAATGTTGTAACGAGTTTCCGAGTTTGTTGCAGGTCTATCAATGGAGATCTTGATGTTTACGATATCTCGGTGAAGAAGACGAGTCTTTTGGGTGTTTACGATCGTTTGTTTACGATCTATGTTCACGATGAAACGTTTACGACTCGCGCTAACGACAAACTGCGTTTACGATCGGGCTTGGATTTAAATTAACTGTTTCCGATTGGATTTAATGATTACGATTGGTCCTAAAATGAACCCAATCGTGAACCCGATAGCGGATCGTAAACTCGCTTAAATGAATCGTGAACCCATGTTTTGAATCGTAAACTCACATAATCGAGAATTAAAATCTAAAACACTTAACAATTTTGAGAATCTCATTAAAATTGATCGTTTTTGAGATAAAATTTGTCGGTGTTTGTAAGCATGTGCTTAATTCAATTATTTTCCCTAAAATGTTCAAATTGAAATTTTGTGAAGTTCGAAAGTAAAATGTGATCGTCAATTGAACACGTTAAGGGTAAATAATCATAATTGCTTAATGATCATGTCTGATGCATATGTCTTGTCTTACTCAGATGGCTGAAGAGATGCTGATTGGAGATATAAAATATGAACCAGACCATTGCATGCCGGCATACCTAGAAGATCCGCCAGAAAAACACATGGAGTTATTTTACTCGCTGGTGGCAGGAATGAACACATGCAAGATTAATCATGCCTTGAGGACAAATGTACTTATCGACGAGATGCTGGTTAGAGAATTTTGGGGAACTGCCAGGGTGAATTCTGACAAGACTAGGATTACCGCAACGGTCAATAACAGGCAAATTGTCATTGAAGAAGAAGACATAAGGCAGGGCCTGAATATTACAGATGAAGCTTCAGATCCAATCACTTACACAAAGGAGGTAGTTCTTGCAGGTGCTCAATCTATGGGGTACGAAGGGAAGTTTCCACCAATCTTCAAAAAGCTTCTGCCGCACTACTGGAGGTGCCTGGCACATTATATGCAGAAGTCTTTCCTAGGGAAGAGAACCAGTTTCGATCAATTGAATCAAATTCATGGAACTGCATTTGTAGCCCTAGCATTAGATTGGAAGTTTAATTTTTCAAAGATGATGCTGCTAGACTGGGCAGTCAATGCCATGCTGAGTGCCAGAGAGCAGTTTTTGATGACACCCAGATTTGTTCAGATGGTAGTGATGAAGAAGTACCCGATGATAGAGGAGAGAGTTGAGAAGCTTGATGTGAAGGTCATGGATTCTGGAGTCTTTGGGTCTGCAAACCCAAGACAGAGCCAGGCAAGCAGACTTTTGAAGGAAGATTGGAGTGGGTTAAGAGAGGTGCATTTCCTGAAGTGGCACGGGAACAAGTAATGGATGACTCTGAGCCAGAGGCAGATGTGCCTGAAGTTAATGCATCAATTGCCGAAGACCAAGACTTGACAGTAACTCAAGCTGTTAATGTTCAAGATGAAGATGTCATTCCATCTGATGAAGAAAATATCATGGATGACATTCTGGCTGGCCAGGACATAACTGAAGATGATATTTATGGGGATTTGGAGCCACTAACCCATAAAAGGTCAAGAGAAGATATGATTGGGTCATCTGGCAGTGATGATACACCTCCTGAGCTGAATTTAAACGTTGATGAAGCTTTCGTAGAAGAACCCGTCCCTGCTCGTGAACCATCTCCACGAAAGAAATCTGATCCTAGGAGCATACGGTTCAAATTCACCAAGACTAGCTCGAGCCTAATGATTGTAGAACCAACTGGACCCAGTTCTGAGGGTCCCAGTGGTCAAGAAGAATCTGTTAATGAAGCCCTTCAAGAGCAACCGTCTCTCACACAGACTGAAGATGGTGATGATCAACCTGCCCCTGTGCAGCAAGCTAGTCCGATTCTGAACGTGCAAAGCCCTGTACGTGAAGATAGGCAATTTATGGAGGTTGAGAGCACCTTCGTTGTTCCAAGTCCGGTTAGAGTGAGCCTCTCTACCGCGACCAGCCAACCTCTCGCAGCTCCAGGTTTCCGCCCATTGATGGCTGCAGAACTTCCAGTTGATTTGAGGATTAGTGCTGATCCTCAGATCAACTTCATGATCTCTCAGAATAGGATCAGACAGAATGAGATCAAGGCTCTCACGGAAGAAAACCAGCGTTTGAGAGAGAAGGAGGAGGCAAGCAGCAAATATATGAGAGAGTATGAGGTGGCTGACAAGGAAAGAATGGAATATCTTTACAAGATGATAAAGGACCTGAGAAGGAAGGTTAATGCACTGACAGATGGTGCAGGGCCTAACAACACGGGTGCCTCTGGTCAGAGTTCATCTCAGGGAAATCAAGCTGCTGAAGCAATGGAGACTGACGAAGGTGATGAGAATATTGTGATGCCTGATTACGCCCACTGTGGCAGGATCATCTCAAAGGCTCCAAGTTTCCACGAAAACTGGTTCAAGGAGTTTTTCCAAGGACCAGCTCCCACACAGTACACCATTGATGTTGGTGAAAGCTCGATTGATAGACGTGGGAGTCGTGAGACTATTTTATGCTGGCATTACGATATGGAGAAGAAAATCTTTGCCGTGATCCGTGACGGCTATAGTCCAGTGGAGTACTACTCTACACGTGCTCAATTCCACTCCTGGACTGAGCCTGAGATCAGGAGTCTTCTGAGAGCTCCATTTATTAACAGATGGAATGGACCAGAAGGTAATCAGATCAGAGATAATCTGCTTGGCCACATGGAAAATGATTTCAGAGATTTCGAGCTGAAGGAGATCAGGTGGAGAGAGACCGGGACTGACCCTGTGACAGGGCAGTCTATTGGGGAAGCACGGAGGCCACCAACTAAGCGCACAAGGGTGATTACTATGTTGGACGAGATCGAGGATGAAACACTGGTAAGAAACTTTGATTGCTGGTATTACGATCCAACAACACACGAAGTGGTGGTTCTCTGCAAGCCGATGCGTCAATTCAGATTTTATGACCCGGTGGATTTGCTTCGATTTGGTGAGAGAGATATCAAGCTTCTGGCCACCCAACCCATCCTTGGAGACGAGAATGACATGGCGAATGCTATAAGGGTTGGTATTTTTGATGGGGCAGCAAAGAAGATTGTGGAGAACAGGTGGTGGTCGAACAACATTCAAACCTCATTCCGGTTTGATTTGCTGCTGCCTTGAAGGTTCAAATGTTTCATGCCTAGGGGAAGATTGTTGGGCTATAATTATATGAGGCATGAACATTTGTATTTGGGCTTTTGTATTTGGGCTTAATCTAGCTTAGTTAATAGGCCATGTGGGCCATTTTCATGTTTATGATTGGGCTAGTTTAGTGTTTATGATTGGCCCAAGTGTTTGTATGAGGTGGTATAAATACCACCTCATTGTAATCGGTTTTGGCAAGCTTTTCCAATACACTTTCACTGTTTACGATTTCTCTCTCTCTTGTGTGTTTACGATCAGCTTCATCAAGTAGGGTTTCTCATTCAAGACTAGATCTTTACATTAGATCTAGTCTCTTTCTTCTACTTGGTTCTTGAATCACGCTTATACGAGGATTCCGCACTCGTATTTGTCTAGATATCGTGTTGTTTGGTTGATTTCGGACCTACAGGGTGTACCGCAGCTAACCCACCACATGTGTAATACTTAAAAAATGCGCTAGTAACCTACGGAGAAACATCATTTCCACATAATAACGAATAAACTTAAGATCGTAACGATATGATAGAGATTTAATAACATCAGATATGATGGATCGAGATTTTATGATTATCCGTAACCATCAGATTTATAGATTTGATTTATCACCGTCTCCCCTACTTCAGGGAAAAGACCAGTGGAATATGAGGAGAGTGGTAGGGGTATCATGATTTACTTTTAAACTGTTGAAACTGATATTTTTACATTAGGTCAAAAACATCATTCCACGTAATAAAATGGGATCACAGATTTCTTAACGAGCGAACGTGTCGAGTACTGGTGAGCTAAATGGGTAGCCAACCATATTCAATTCACCTACGGGACGCGAGGACTTGTTAATAATCTGGATTAGATATTGGCTAAAACCCAAAATTAACGCCTATGACCAAAATCAAATTTATGCTAAGCTAGCATCACATACAATTACTTGGGTGTAGTATGTATAAGTCTTGGACTGGCTAGAGAAACTAGAGATACTTTATGATCTAGAGCAAATTCAATCATCGCCGTTCAAGGCGGTGATAATGTGAGAGAAGCGTTTTTAACAGAGATACTTGATTAATCTATTTGAGGAAAAGTTAGTGATGCAACACAAAATAATCATTTAAATGAATCACCGTTCAAATGGTAATATGAATTGACCACTTTATATCAAAGTGAACATCATTATTTGAATGAATCACCATTCGAATGATAATGCAAATTAGATATTATAATCTTTCCTTTATTAAGATTAATAAGGGAACCAAGATCAGATTAAATCATGGTTTTGAGAATGTTCAAGAATCAGTAATAGATAATTATTCTGTATAGAGATAATGCTAATAAAGAGAATTGGTTTCGAGGAGATAGGCGATTCTGTGAATTCTTATCGAAGATGTTGCTAACATAAGAGTTTCGATATTTTATGTTGAGTCCATTGGACTAGTGATGTACATTTAAGATGTATCATCTTTAATGAATGGTTGTTCCTCGAAGTGGGGAACTAGATCAAGTGAATTTTGGTAAAGTGGCGTTGCAATATGAATGCCACGTAATCCTTGCGTAAGTAATTACGGGTTTGACGAAGGACACGTGATTCTAACTTACTAGATGATTTATCGCCATAAATAGTCAAATCTGGGTTATCTGAACGAGGAACGAATTTTGCAGGATGCTGAGGTATTCAATCCAATGATGACGTTTGAAGTTACCGAGAAATGTATATGTGATTATCAGGGATTGAGTTGTAATTAAGGATAACAGAAATTAAGGGTAATAGGTTTCTTATCCGCTGATTAATCATAATGGGAGGTTTATGGGCAATGTGAACATATGAAATAATTGAGTAAGTAGGAGGACAACAAGCAAAGAGTTATAAACCTCATATTCTGATATATATATATATATATATATATATATATATATATATATATATATATATAGGGTAAGGATCATGCGAAAACACTTTTTACTGCGAAAACGCGTAAACACATATTAAAACCTACATAACTTCTTCATACGTTAATGTTTTTTCATAAAATTTGTACCAAAAGTCTTAGAAAGATGTTATCTTTATATCTGGAAAAAAAGTAGAAAAGAATTAACGTTTCATGATTTTTCCGTGTGCTGCACATGTGCATCATTATTATTAGTACTGCACAAAGACGAATTATCATGCGAAAAAACATTCCTTATGTTAAAAACTTATAAAAAACAGTAAAACATTTATTGTACTAATGATAATGGTACATAGTGCACATATGCAACATAGAATAAAAAAAATATAAAATGTTATTTTTTTTCTTTAGATCTAAAAATAACACAACTATAAGATTTAGGGTGCAATTTCTTATTAAAAATATTAATGTATACAACACGTATGAGTTTTTTTTTGGTGTGATGCACATGTGCATCAATAAAAAAAATACAAAAAATACAAAAAACTAACAGAAATATAAGATATATGGTGCGACTTAGAAAAAATATATTAACTTATGCTAAATGTATGAGTTTTTTTTTTTTTTTTTTTTTGCTGCACATGTGCATCACATGAAAAAAACCGAAATGTAATTTTTTTAAAAAAAATTTCCAGAATTCAAGATAACATAATTCTAAGACTTTTGGTGCAATTTTTTTTAAAAAAAATGTTAACGTATTAAGAAGTTATAGAGGTTTTAATATGTGTTTACGCGTTTTCGCAATATATATGTGTTTACGCATGATCCTTCCCCTATATATATATATATATATATATATATATACATATATATATATACGATGAACATCGATTGGAAGGATTACAAACTTTTATTACAAGGAAACTGATTTATTCAAATATTAACAGAGTCTAAACGATCGTCAAGCATCATCATTACTTTTTCCTTTAGACATCATCCATGATGAAAGTTCCAGCAGTTGCTTGGAGGTTGACAATTGTTGTGGAGAGGAGTAGTTCTGATAGTAGCTGGCTAAGGACACATGTTACGAAAGTGATTAGGGTTTCCATAATGATGAAAACAATGCATCGGGATAGCAGAAGGGATATGAGTAGGAGCAGGTGCCACAGGTTGACCCATCGGGAGCAGGGTTTGACGAGAAACATTTAAGAGATGACCAAATTTGCTATAATTGATACAACACCAACAAGGAACATGGATTGAGTGATGGTAACTGCAATAGTTGCATGAGGATGGGCTCCTACATAAGGTTTCTTGGCTGGCCGAGTATCGGGAGCCTTCTGAGTAGCAGGTATAGCAGCTTTTGCAGGTGCGGTCGTTTCATCAAGATGTTTAGCCTTCCTTTTTCTTTTCTTGGTCTTGGAAATGGGACGATTGATGACTTCTAATCCTTGAGGTAATTCAGTAGCATCATTGTTGACAAATTTGTCATTGAGGGCTTGTCGAAAAAGGTTGGAGATGAAAGCTGCCACTTGTAGCGAGGTTTCAGTAACACGTTGAGAATTTGATTTGTCGATCTCACCAGCGCTCAAGGGCGGAGGAGGTGAAGCGTTTCTGGTGGCTCGACGTCTAGGCGGTATACTTTCGCTTTAAGTTATTAATGCCAACATAAAGGAAAGTCTAGATTATATGTGAATGGGGTTATTACAAACGCGAGAATAACTGCCATGACATACATCTATTGATACCCAAAACATGACGCGCGCAAGCACGACCAAGAAACAGGAAGCAGAGGGGAACAACATACGCGAAGGATATAATGACAACAACAGTAGTAACATCAATACTAAACATGAAAATCATAATAATAATCATAATACTAGTTCCCATTAACCATATTAACTAGTAGAATATACGATAGTCAAAAGAGGATAGGTCTTCGTTCTGGGCTCGCAGTCCCATTGCAACAAAATATGTAAATATTTTTCATTGCAAAAAAATCGAGGGACCAAAAGTCTAGATTCTTAGTCAAGCTATCTAGATTGGTGGTCCAGAGGGCATAGTTAAGGTGTTGGTGATCTGAGCAATGAGGTTCATGTAACAGAACACTCGCCCAGGGAATTTCTCTAGGTAAGTGACTTTCTCCTGGAGGGACTCGTTGGCCAACCGCAGATGGGTTTTGGCCATGATGACACCACTCATATGAGCGTGCAGCGACTCCATAGTACCTAGTGTGGCATCCGGGTGATGCTCCATGGTGGCTAGACGGGTCTCTAGTGCCACCAAATCGGTCCAGGTGGGGACTCTAGTGATCTCATCGTCGATCACCCCAAATCCTGCTCGTGACATGGCATGTATGTCACCAGTAGCAGTGGTCGCACCGCTAGCGGCAGCGGTGGAAATCGGGTAGTTCATGGAGTCGTCTGAGAGACGGGGTCACAATGGTCTCAGAACACTCGATGGTAATGAGGACTTGTCGGACTGTACCGACAGTGAGAATGTCTAGCTCTAGGCTGGACAACTCATGGTCCTCAGGGGAAGGCGTGTACTCAGGCACGACTGTGTCTTTTCCAGAGGAATCAGATATGCAGATGACTTCTTCGGAAGTCATCTCTACGATAGTATTACAGGAGAGAACATAGTTAGTAACGCGATAAGAACATCTAGAATAAAAGATATAAATGTACCAATTGTAGAAATAATAACGCATATATATATATATAATATATAAATATATATATAATATAATATATATATATATATATATATATATATATAACATAAGTTAACATAACCAATATGACAAGGAATTGGTCTTGCGTGCAAACGTTAGCTTCGAAGCGGGTTATAGTCCAGGGTTGGGTTTTTTGTTTTTGTTTATTTGTTTAACCTAGTTCGCTATAACCATGGCTCTGATACCAATCTGTCACACCCCGGTCAACGGATTGGGTGTGAGCGAGACAGAATCATAGTCGCAGGTATATAGAACAACTTCTACTAAATTCAAACGTCCTTTAAATCATAATACCATTTATGTTGCAGCGGAAAGTCGTGGTGAAATGATATTGTCTGATATTTGAATAAAAGTCTTAATTTGATATTGAAATCATAAATCAGTTATCTAAGATAGGTCGGGATTACGACTCCGGTAAAGCAGGTTCGAAAGTTACAGTGAAGCCCCATTTGCACGTCTTCCATGATAAGCTAAGTTACCTGAGAAATCATGAGTTTAAAAGGTCAACATAAAGTTGGTGAGGTTCAGAGGTTTATGAATCTACAGTAAGTTGGTAAAAGTTTTCCGTATACTTAAATGTTACGTTGGTTTACTGTTGTGGGTGTAAGATCTCACATGAACCTCAAATTCGAATACTAACGGAATACCCACTCATGGCATTCTATCCCAAGAATACCGAACATAGCAGAATAACTGACGTGTACCCCTTGACAATATACGAAGTCATGATTGGAGCGACCAAACCGGGCAGGGTTGTCAACCCAAATAGATCTATTCACTAGTTATCGTTTCGAGCATAACTAATCGAATTCAACTAATAGTGGGATTCAGTTGTACTAACGTTTATAACGATAAAGTACCAGTTTTTTGGGATATGGAATGGAACATGTAAACATACGGCTAACAGGTAAACCATAACATTAAGTAAAAAGCATTTTATCCGTTCTTGATTTCTGTAGGACCGATGATTACTCAGAGAAATAATCAAAACAAAAACTCTTTACTTGAAGATCACAACCATGCGGAATAAAGTTGTATCATATTTGTTTTTTTTTTTTTTTTTTTTTTTTTTGAACAGCTGTATCATATTTGTTTTTACTTAAGCTTTGTTTTACTTATACTTGTAGTTTGATTGTATTGATTGCATAAACTAGTGAACACAAGATAATAAATTTCTCGGTACTATTTGCATTAACTCAAGTTCAAACTGTTACAAGTTTAAGCACTGAAACTGGTACTTGTGAATGAACTAGCTAACAACTATAAATAGTACTAAGGAGATCAACTACAGCCGTTGATCTCATACGGGCTAATCTAACCGTACATGAAAGTCAAACAATAAACTTACTAAAAGAACATTAGTAAACATACAAAAGAGGAAATGTGCAAAATGCATTTATCTATAAGTAGGAGACGACTAGGATGTGACTTTGGAAGAACAGAAGCTGTTGCAGGTCTGAATTCTGCAAAAGTAATCTTTCAGTACTTTTCCGGGTGAACTCTTTATACTGTTGGATAAAAGAGTTCACCCGGAAATGTTCTTCCGGTTGAACTTCCGGTTGACAAATCTTCCGCTTGAGCGTCTTCCGCTTGAACATGTCTTCAACCGGAAATCTTCATCTTGAACCGGTTGACTCAGAAATTCATTTCCTTACAATCTCCCCCTAAGATGATGCTGCCAAAATTTATCCTCTGTATGTTGTTCTTCAAAAATTGACTATCTCCAAGAGCTTTACTCTTCTGGAGATGACGGCCTTTCAAATTGAACTCTTGTTTTGTTCAATTGTCTTATGATCCTCCTGGTTTGAAAATTGAAGGTTGAAAGAAGAGGTCTTTTTGCAATGGACTTCTTTCTTCCAGGTGAAGCACCAGTGGCAGGATCAGCAGATGATTTATCAGTTTCAATTGGGACCTTTTCTTTCCCTTTATCTGCTTGAGACGATGCTTGAACAGAACTGGTTGCGGCTATCTCAGTGGGTTCAGAAGGCTTTGTTGGTGATATGGTGGGTGGTTTCATGGCTTGTGGCTGTGGAGTTGAGGAGGTGGAGTTTTTAGGTGGAGATGAAGGTTGATTATACTTCCAAATAGATGGACAGGGTTTAGGCTTGACAGGGGTGATATCAGTCCAGTTATCTATCCTAAATTTTGGATGAATATATTTAGGCTTGGTAGGTCTGGATCCCCTGGGCCTTGGGTTCATTCCCTTGGGTCTATGGGAGTAAAATCTGGAAGATGGAATGGGAACATGGGAGGCTGGTTGCTTGAGTCTTTCCAACAAGTTGGAAGGGAGAGACTCAGCAAGTAGGTCAGAGGCATCAAAAGGTTCAGGTTTAATGTATGTAGATGAGGGGTTACCTGTGACTGTCTTAGATGGCAAAGGCATTTGGAGACTTGGAATCACAGCAAACTCTGCTCCTTTCACTTGTTTGAGCAGCTCATCTACAATTTTGCAAGTGTCTTTTGCCTTCATCTTCTCTACTTCAGCAGCAGGCTTGAGACATCTGATGATAGCACATCTCTTGATCCTTTCCAATAGCTCCAGGTTGTCTAAACTTTTGTTCAAGACAGTTGGCATTCTGGAAGCTATGTTGATCAGCCTGTTTTTCTCCTGTTCACTTAATTTAGCAAGGTCATAAACCTGCATTCTCCATTCAATCGATCTCTTCCTTGCTTCATCTACCAATCCTTCAACCACAAAGTCATTTGATAGAAAATCCAGGTCTGCCAAAAATTGTTTGTATTGCAAATTTGATTTGGCTTCCTCTGATCTTATCCTGGCTTGATTATCTTCCCAGTCATGGATGAATTCTTCTTCAATCAGGTCATCCATAGTCTCTTGTTCTTCTGACTGGTCAGAATCAACCATAGTATCTAGTACCTTTGGTTGAGGAGTTATGCAATCTTCACTCTCCTTCAGTCTGATCATCCTCCTAGGTTTGGTTTGTTTCTTTCTTTTGAAGCTCAAAGGAGGCTCTGAATCAGAGGTGGAGTGCAGTTGGATCAATGTTTCAGCAATTTCAGCTTCTGTTGAGTTTTCCGGTTGAGTATCTTCCAGTTGAGCTTTTTCCGGTTGAGTCTCTTCCGGTTGAACTTCAGCCGGAGATTTCGTACTTAGATCTCTCGGTACAGTGCTGATGATTTCAGTTGTATCTTCTCCTCCTTTTTCACCTTCAACTTCTTCAGTCTGAGTGACTGAAGCATCATCATCCATATCTTCATGAACCACATCAACAACTGGTTCAGAGACAATGTTAGTTGTGACCTCATCCACTTTAGATTTGGAAAATGCCTCCTCTTGTGGGATAATCACATTGGTCAAGAAGTGCTTGACCTGCAGAATGCTCTCTGGCTGAGCACCTGCAACTAACATTGTTGCTTCAATCATTCCGAACAGGCTTGGATCCTGTGGAAATACCTTCATGAGTGAGCTCATCTTCACCTTGGTTAACCCATCAGCAACTGAAAAGGATCAACTTTAGCCAATTTGAAGGCTGTATGCCTTACATCTTCAGGTAAAGGCACTGTTTGATCAAGTTCTTCTTCTTCAGTTGTGGTTGCAGCAGCAGCAATAACAGGTGTTGGAGGATTAGTCTTCTCCCCCTTTTTGGCAGCATCAGCTTCTACAGCCTGACCTCCAAAAGGAAATGGGTTCAAAGAACTAACCTCAGCAGTATGCTGTGCAACCGGTTGAAACTTTGGTGCAGGGGAAGTTTCCGGTAGAGCAGTTGAAGCTTCAACAGGAACTTCTTGAGCTTGAGCAGCAGCAGGAGTGGTCATTACAAGGCTGGCAACAGTCAAATTGAGACTGGTTACCTGAGCCTGTAGTGATTTGTACAATGCCGTCAATTCTGTAAGTGTTAAACTATCCTCAACTGGAGTTTTACCAGTATCATAGGAAAAAGATGGACCATCAACCCTATGTTGATCAAGTCCACCACCCTGGTTTTCTTGGCGCCTGGGATTCCCCTTAACTACAGTTTTCCCTTTAGGATCCACTAGGGGATCTTCCGGTTGAACTATAGTATGGGTTGCCATGGATTGGGTCTTATGAATGTTACCACCATCATCAAAGTTTAATGAGAAACTTTGAGTGGCAGCAGCCCTTTCCACATGAATCTCACCTAAACTCCTGAGATTCACCTCCTGGGGTGAATGTGGGTTAGATGTAGCAGTGTGAGTGTCACTCAGAATGTTCCCATGTAATGTGGTGTGTGGGTTAATAACACCATCATCTGTGACATCTCTTTCTACATCATCATTCACAGGTGAGAAGTGTGAAGTGTAGGGTGAGAAAGTGGATGGGGATTGTACATCCATATGAAATGACTCCCCCTCAGAAGAAGGTTCATCAACAAGTTTAAATCCCAATTTGGCTGACCCAGTTGGCTTTGTGCCAAGGGTTGGTTCAGGGCTAGAGGCAATGGGTTGCAAGAGAGGAGTAGGCTCTTGCACAACCTTTTTGAGCCTTTTGAGCTTTGTAGGCTTTGGGGAAGGGGGGATGGTGGGAATTGATGGTGGGTCTGAATCTCTTCTCCTTTTTCTTTTGAAAAGTATGGTTGAAGTATCAGAAGGAGAAGGTGGTTGATCAGTGGTGGGTTCAACTACTGTGGATGGTACAGTGTTGTCCACTGGAGCAAGTTGCTCTTGAGAAGCATGTGTTTCCGGTTGAGAACTAGGTTCTCCTTGTTCAACCGGAATCACCCTTTGGATTGGCATGGGATGGTCAGTGTCCCTCCCAAGGAATGGCTTCTTGTTGGTGGTTAACTTGGAAAATGTGTTTTCAGATAATGCTCTTGGAACCAGCATCATGTTTCCATCCAAATTAATTTTGGGGTATTTTTCTTGCAAAATGTAAGTTAAAAATCTAGGGTACATGTAAAAAGCAAATTTCTTTGCATTACCCTTTAAAGCATTAAAAATTACAGCAGAAAAATTGTATACCTCCCCTTTCACCACAGCATAGAAGGCAGAAGCTTGCTCAACAGCCATTTCATCAAATCCCGATTTCTTTGGCGACAGGCACACCATGATGGTATGAGCCAGAAATCTCCATTTGTAGGGCATTTGACCCTTGAGAACAGTGGCAGTTCCTTCAGTAGCACCACCATAGCCAATTGCTTTGAGCAGGGCCATGTATTGCTTTGGTGGTCTTCGAACATACCCATTCTTGTCATTCAACTTTAGCAATTCCCTAATCAACGACTCAGTGATGAGAACAGTTACCCTTTTTACAGTTTACTTCAGCGTGTCTTCCTCTACATCGTCTACATCCTTCTCGAGCAGTTGGATGTTCTTCCAGAATTCAGAGAGAATTTCCTCATATAAATAAACCGCAACAGTGAGTGCGTGATTCAGATATGAAGTTTTGAGGAAATTGATCATCTCGGTGAAGGTTTCAGCGTGTGTAGAGTTCACTGGTTCGTCAAGAAACGCAACTAGGTTGTGTTCAAGTGGGAAAGGATCATTCTTCACTGGTTGTTTCCCCTTTGCTTTGGACTTTGGTGACATTGTTGATTTACTATGAGAGAATTTTGGGAGTAGAAAGAAATGGTTCTGAAAATTTTTAGGTTTTCGGATTTTGAGCGGTTTCTTGCTTTTGGATTATGAGGAGTGTTGAAGGGGTTGTGGGTATTTAACTGGTGGGTTTAAAGATGGGTGACAGTTATCAGCAATGGGATAGAGTACGCTGAGTCACAGGAGAGAGAAAGAAAAAGTGCAAGTGGGTCCGCAAAAAGTGTGCTTCAGGTGGTTGTACAATACAACTTCCTGTTGCGTGTCTTTAGAATTTAATTCAAATAGTTTTCTCGAACAATAAATTGAAACACTTTAAATGCACAATCCGCTTGAAAATATGTGCCTCAACTGGTGAATTAAATGATTTATTTAAGGCAAAAGATTTTTCCGGTTGAGATTCAAGCGGAGAGTTTTTCTCTCCAAACAACAAAATTTCTTTCCGTTTGAAAGTTGAACCGGACAGATTTTGCCGGTTGAAAAATTTTCCGGTTGAGGTTGTCAACAGGAAATAAAATTTCCGTTTGAAAAATTTTCAATTTTAATCTAAACTTTCTAATAAAGAATTGTTGTTCCTTTTACCAGTTTCAGAAATTTGGATGGTGTGATCAAAAATTGAGTTTCCGGTTGAAGATGACTTTCCGGTTGAGATTCAACCGGATGTGTTGAACTGGAAAGTTCAACTGGAAGACAGAAAAACACTTGATTTTGAAAATTACATGTATCAATTATCATAGTTTAACAGTATGACCTGACTATGATTGAAAAGGTGTCTAACTGATACAAAAAGTTTTCTTTTTCTTTTTCTTTTTGTATCAAGAGACGGGCTCTTTGACACAAAATGGTCTCTTTTATTAAGTTTGTGAAAACAGTTTAATCAGTCAAAGTTCATCATACCGATGGCACTAATGAGATAGAAAAATCTAGCTTCATCAAATGCTTTGGTAAACAAATCAGCAAATTGTTGATTTGTATGAACTTTAACCATTCTAATTAAATGTTTCTCAGCATAATCTCTAATAAAATGGTACCTGATATCAATGTGTTTTGCTTTTGAGTGTTGAACAAGATTGTTTGTGATTGATATAGCACTGTTGTTGTCTGCTAGAATTGGAGTCTCCATGAACTTGATGCCGTAATCCAACATTTGATTCTAAATCCATAAGACTTGACTGCAGCAGCTTGATGCAGCAATATATTCAGCCGCAGCAGTAGAAGTAGATACGCAGGTTTGCTTCTTGCATTGCCAAGACACAAGTCTTTCTCCCAAAAATTGGCATCCTCCAGTAGTAGACTTTTTATCCAAGTTGCAGCCAGCATAATCACTATCAGTGTAAGCTTTGAAGGAGAAATCTGAATTCTTTGGATACCACAACCCAAGCTTTGGTTGTCCTTTAAGATATCTAAAGATTCTCTTCACTGCTAACATGTGTGATTCCTTTGGTTGACACTGGTATCTAGCACATAAACAGACACTAAACATGATGCCAGGTCTGCTAGCTGTGAGATAGAGCAGTGATCCAATCATTGCCCTGTAGAGATGAACATCCACTGGTTTTCCACTTAAGTCACTGTTTAACTTGTGGGAAGTGGAGATAGGAGTTCTTGAGGTTGAAACAGACTGCATATCAAACCTTTTTAGCATATCTTGAATATATTTTGACTGATTCAAGAAAATTCCATTGGCAGTTTGTTTCACTTGTAGGCCTAAGAAGAAATTTAGTTCACCCATTGAACTCATTTCAAACTTAGATTGCATCAATCCCTCAAACTCTTTGCATAAGGCAGCATTGGATGAACCAAAGATGATGTCATCAACGTAGATTTGTACCATCAAGGTATCTTTGCCATCAGATTTCACAAACAGTGTTTTGTCAATAGCTCCTCTCTTGTAGCCATTCTCTAGGAGATAGTTTGAAAGTGTTTCATACCATGTCCTAGGAGCTTGCTTGAGACCATATAAAGCCTTAATTAGCTTGCATACCTTGTTGGGGTAATGAGGGTCTTCAAAGCCAGGAGGTTGCTTGACATACACATCTTGTTCCAACAGACCATACAGAAAAGCACATTTGATATCCATTTGAAATACCAGAAAGTTTTTGAATGCAGCATAGGCAAGAAATATTCTGATTGCTTCAAGCCTGGCCACAGGAGCAAAAACTTCATCATAATCAATGCCTTCTTCCTGTGTGTAGCCTTGAGCTACAAGTCTGGCTTTGTTTTTTGATCACAATTCCTCGGTCATCCTTCTTGTTTCTGAATACCCATTTGGTTCCAATTGGTTCTTCACCTTCAGGTAGGTCTACCAATTCCCAAACCTTCTGTTTATTGATCTGAAACAATTCCTCTTGCATTGCCTCTACCCAGCTTTCATCTTCCAATGCATCATTGATCTTTGTGGGTACTTCCTGAGACAGAAATGCAACATGTAGGCAAATGTTTGCATCAATAGACTTGCTTCTTGTCAGCACAGGAGCTGACAAGTCTCCTATAATATTCTCCCTTGGATAATTCTTACTGACTCTTCTATCAGTAAACATTGGAAATTCATGGCTTCTTCCATTATGAGGAATATTGAGTTGAGGTAATAACTCAATATTGTTGGTTTGTGAAACAGGTTCTGAAACTTCAGTTGGTTCTTGAGAACTAGGGACTGAATCTGAGATTAGATGCTCAAAACTGTACTCATTTGAACCAGCATCAGTTGAATCATTGGATTCATTGTTCTCAAAATTTTATGAAAAATTGTTTTTCGGTTGAGTCTCAACCGGAGACTCTACTGCTACAGGATCCGTTTGAACTTCAACCGGAAGTTCAACCGGATGAACTTCTGCATCAGCAAGAACAATTTCAGAGGCTTTCTTTGAATTGGTGGATTTCACAGGCTTGGTGCTGATGGATGAAAAGAAGGTAGGTTGCATTTGCAGTCCTTTGGTGTTCATCTGCCAGATATTATCAGCTGACCTCATGTGATTATGCTTAAGTTCCTGTTCCTGCACTGTTGAACTCAATGGCTTCTCAATGGTAAAATTGAAAGCAGTGGTTAGTGCATCTATATCAAATAACCATTCTGGTTGAGATACAAAATTGTTAAGAGATTTCTCATTAAAAGTTACATTAATGGTTTCCTCAACAATTTTAGTACTTTTATTGTATACCCTGAATGCTTTTGACACACCAGAATATCCAACAAACTATCCTTCATCTGCCTTTTCAGCAAACTTAGGCAACAACCTATTAGTTATCAAAATAGTAACAGGACAGCCAAATGATTTAAAGAAGTAAATGTTAGGTTTTCTACCTCTCCAAAGCTCATAAGCAGTTTTATTTTTACAGGTAATATCACAGGTAACTTAGAATCTGCTAGCATTGCTCTAGCAGCCTCAATTAATGTCCTATTTCTCCTTTCAGCAACACCATTTTGCTGTGGAGTTCTAGGAGCACTGAATTGTCTAAGAATTCCCTTTTCCTCACAAAATGAGTTCAAAACATGATTTTTAAACTCAGTGCCATTGTCACTTCTGATTGTCTTAACTTTCAATTTTGCTTGATTTTCTAAAGATACAATTAGTGTTTTTAACAGTTCAGCAGTTTCATCTTTTGTTTTTAAGAAAAACACCCAAGTATATCTTGTGAAATCATCAATAATGACAAAACAATATGACCTTTTTCCTAAGCTCATCACTCTAGTTGGACCAAACAAATCCATATGCAAGAGTTCTAGAGGTTGAGTGATAGAAGACTCAGTTTTTGGCTTGAAGGAGGTCTTGTGTTGCTTACCCTTGAGGCAAGAAACACAGTGTTCAGAACAGTTGAACTGCTTGTTAGGAAGACCCTTAACCAGGCCAAGATTCACTATCCTGTTCATGTTCTTGTAGTTAACATGACATAACCTCCTATGCCATAAATCAGATTCATCCACTGAGGCTTTGGATATAAAGCATGCAATTCCATTTGCTGGAGTGGCAGCAGATAGATCCAAAATATATAGTCCTTCTCTCCTAGGTGCTCTGAGCAATACAAGTTCCTCAGGGATGTTAACACCAGGTTTTAAGACTATGGCCTCTCTCTCAGTGAACATCAAATTCAAATTCTTGTCACACATTTGTGAGACACTAAGTAAATTGAAATTTAATGTATCAACAAAATTTACCTTGTCAAAGGTAAGCTTCCCATTACTAACAGCACCTTGTGCAGTAATGTGTCCTTTTGCACTCCCAAAGGCTACAGGACCTCCGTTTATGTTTTTGGGGTTTTCCAATACATGCTTATTTCCTGTCATGTGGCAAGTGCATCCACTATCAACAACCCATAGGCTTTGTTGGCCTTTATTATGCACCTACACACAGAGAAAGTTGGTTAATTTCTAAAGGGAACCCAAGCCTTTGAGGTCTTGGGCTTGCCAGAAGCATCATAATACTTGTACTCTTTAAGTACTAAAGTATTTTGTATTCGATCCTCATTCAACAGATCATCTTGATCAATGTTCAAGTGTTCAGACTGTTCACTTGATTGACAATGTCTGTTTGTTTTGCTAAGCCTTCTCTCAGCAATCTTCCTCTCTCTGTATTCCCTATATTTCTTTTGTTTGTTGGTCAAAACCTTTGGCAACTCATTGGGTGAGGTGTAGGTCTGATCAACACTAGTCACTGGTGAGATTCTAGCATTAAAGTTTGAAAATTTGTTTGACTGGCTAGATCTCTCACTGTGAAATACAACAGTGGCATTTCCATTTGAACTAGAGGGAATTTCCGGTTGAGAGTTGTGCTTGTTTTTCACAAAATTTTCTCTAGAGGTGGTCTTGCCTCTAGATGGGTTTCTCCTTCCTTGACCTTCAAAATGATCATACTCATCAGTGAACTGAACCCTGGGTCGTTGTCTAGGTGCAGTAACTGATCTGAGTGTTTTGGAGATTTCCGGTTGAACTTCATTTCCGGTTGAAAATTTTTCCGGTTGAAGTTCAGCCGGAACCCTGTTCGGTTTTAGGACTGAAAAACTTCCATTTTTGTTGTTCCCAATTAAAACTTTGTTTGACTCAGTATCAAAATACTTCAATGTGTTACTTCTTACAGGTGAAGTTCTACCTGTAGATTTTTTCTGAGTAGAAACAGTTTTGGGTTTTAACAAGTTTTGAGTTTTACTCAAAGGATTGAATTTGCACATTGCAGCCATGTGCCCTTTCTCACCACTAAAAACACATTCAAACATTTTTCTTTGGTAAGTGTTTGTGTTTTTGGTTGATTCTTCATTTGTGACCTGGTGGTAAGTTAGCTTACCCATTTTCTCAGTTTCACTGGGTTTTGGCTGCTCAGGTAGTTTACCTCCAACTTTTGAGTCTTTGGGCTCATAAATAGTTGGTGGTGGAAAAGCAACTTTTGGTTTTAAAACCTTGGATTGGTCAACAGATGCTGATGTGCTAGCATCTTTGACTTCACAGTTTGATAATGATTCAACAGATTTTGTTTCAGAAGAAGAAGATGTAGTGTTATCAACAGTTAGACTCACACTACACTCCTTCTGAAGTGCTTGGATTGGAGCAATAACAGGTAAGTATTCCTTGGGTGGTTCAACATTGTTGTACCCAATACCTGTTTTCCCATGCATTACCCCATTCCAAAGTTTCTCAGCTTTCTTGTTAGCTGTTTGGAATTTGTCACAGGTGAACAAGGCATCTTTTAACTTAATTTCAAGAACATCATTTTCTGCTTTTGCATCTTTTGTTTCTTGTCTTGAAATAGTTAGTTTGTTCAACAGATCCTCCAATTGTGTTTCCCAAATAGAGTTAGTTAGCTTCAAAGCATCAAATTCTTTGTTTAAATTTTCAATTTTGGTGATGTATGCATTTTCAGTTTTCTTAAAGCAATTCTTTAACTCATTCAAATTAGAAACTTCATCAATTAGATCAGTGTTATGTTTCCTGTATTTTGACACTTGTTCTATGCATGCAGGGCTGCATAGATTTTCCAAAACTTTTTCAGGAATCTCATTTACCTGTTCAGTTGAATCTTCTTTGGCCATAAAAGCATGGTTGATTGGCTCAAACTCAGTGATAAAGTCATCCCACTCATAGCATTCAGTTTGGTTAGCTACAGCTGCCACCACATTTTGATTTCCAAGTGGTTTTGGTTGTGTTGGCTGTTGGTTGCTGCTGCTGTTGTTATGTTGACTGCTGTTGTTGTTGCTTCCATGATTTGATCTTTGTTGGACATTGTTGTTGTTATTCTGTCCATCTCTCCTTGGCTGCTTGCACTCCCTGGCAAAATGACCAAGTTGGTGACAATTATAACAGTTAGCTTTAGATTTATCCAACCCAATTGATGATCCCTTTGACCCTTTATAAGTTCTTCCTGTTCTCTTATAAAATCTTTGGGCTCTTACGGAAACCATAGCTAATTGAGTTAAAATGTCCATTTCTTCTAGATCATCTGCCCCTATACATTCCAAGTCTTCACGTGTGAATCCTTGAGATGAGTCAGTTACCACATAGGCAGAGTGAGAGTTGTCAAACAGTGTTGAAGAACTCTCTGAGCATCTAGGTGACTCATTGAAACTGACTGAGGGTGAGTGATATTGAGAAGAATTTGAGATCTTTTGAAAATCAGTTGTAACCAAAGCAGTGGTTTGCAACTGTGGTGATGCTTCAGGAAAGTTGTTTTGCTTAAGATTAAGCTCCATTTCATAAGCACTAAGGACTCCATGGAGTTCACTTAGTTTAAGCTTTTTGAGGTCCTTGCACTCCCTAATGCTTACTGTATAGACAGTCCACATTGGAGGTAAGGATCTCAAGAACTTCCTGTTGGCATCAGCCTGTTCTGTTGTTACTTCTACCTTTTGCAATTCATCAAGAAGTGAAACAAATCTGAGATACTGGTTGGTTATAGATTCACCAGTTTTGTAAGTGAAGTTTTCATATCTTTGTTTCAAAACATCCTTTTTGTTTTCCTTAACCTCACTAGACCCTTCATACATCTCACTGAGAGCATTCCACAAGCCATGTGCTGTCTTATATCCCTTAAACCCTACCAGTATAGAGTTGGGTAATGCAGCCTGGAGTGTCCAGTAGGCCTTGTGATCATATTCAAGCTCAGTATAATCAGCTTCAACATATTTGTCTAGTGGTTTTGGTATGTACACTTCGGCATCATCAGCAGATTGAACAGTTGGACTGTAAGGACCTACAGTCAACCTGTTCCAAATGCGTCTGTCTAGGCTTCTAACAAAACCTTCCATCCTGAGTTTCCAAGTATCAAAGTCATCAGGAGTGAAAATTGGTGGTTTGTTAGAGCTACCATTCAGTGAACCAAGAGTTAAGTCAGTCATTGTGAAAAACAGTTTGTAAAACAGAAAAAGCTTGTAAAAACTCAAGTGAGCAAGTAAAGTATCAACTTTGAAGCACTAGAAGTCTTCAAAGTGGAGAGCCAACGCTCTGATACCACTTGTAGGACCGATGATTACTCAGAGAAATAATCAAAACAAGAACTCTTTACTTGAAGATCACAACCATGCGGAATAAAGTTGTATCATACTTGTTTTTACTTAAGCTTTGTTTTACTTATACTTGTAGTTTGATTGTATTGATTGCATAAACTAGTGAACACAAGATAATAAATTTCTCGGTACTATTTGCATTAACTCAAGTTCAAACTGTTACAAGTGTAAGCACTAAAACTGGTACTTGTGAATGAACTAGCTAACAACTATAAATAGTACTAAGGAGATCAACTACAGCCGTTGATCTCATACGGGCTAATCTAACCGTACATGAAAGTCAAACAATAAACTTACTAAAAGAACATTAGTAAACATACAAAAGAGGAAATGTGCAAAATGCATTTATCTATAAGTAGGAGACGGCTAGGATGTGCCTTTGGAAGAACAGAAGCTGTTGCAGGTCTGAATTCTGCAAAAGTAATCTTTCAGTACTTTTCCGGTTGAACTCTTTATACTGTTGGATAAAAGAGTTCACCCGGAAATGTTCTTCCGGTTGAACTTCCGGTTGACAAATCTTCCGCTTAAGCGTCTTCCGCTTGAACATGTCTTCAACCGGAAATCTTCATCTTGAACCGGTTGACTCAGAAATTCATTTCCTTACAATTTCTCCCCCATAAGTGTAAAACAATTGTAAAGAAAAGGGGCCGTGAAACTCACATGATTCAGCGATGATGATGGATTACCGAGTGGCAACTAGCAAGTAAAGTCCTAATAAAGCATAAGACAATATGCATAAGGGTCCACATAATCATTTGAGTAACGGACGTTACCCAAATGACACCGGTCAAGTCTTGACGTATAATCCCGTTTGTAGCGTTTGAAAACCCTTTAGTTAATCAGTTTAAAATCAGTAAATGCGAATGTTCACGCATATATGCATTTAATGTAAACTGAATACAATTAACAAACAAGTGATCACGTAACATGAAGGCCAGTTCAATTAAGTCTTGAATATTGTTTTAAATAATAATATTTATTATTATTTTTAAGTTTGCTCGATCGATCGAATAATTACTCGCGTGAAGTTATAATATGTAACTAAGGTTCATAATTATTGTCTAGATAATTATTCTAACTTGCCGAATAATTTATCAAAATTATTACAAGTTAACGATTAAATAATTAAACACAAGTAGGTAAATATTATAGGTTATATTTAATATTTAAACTCATGTTAGGAAGATTAGGGTTTCCATGTTAATACATATATAATTATTATTAATATAATTAATATTTACAATCAGGATGAGTTTTAACTCAATTTAGGGTTTCTAAAATTCGTAAGGATAATTATTTGTTGAAAATAATTATTTACAATTCGTTACGTCGTAAAACATTTCTAAAACGTTTAAAGATTTCGTTTCAATTTCAAACGTTTAAAAATAAACATTTGATCTGGTTAAAACCTTTTGATTATTTTGATTCATATAAAATAATCAAAAATGTTTAAAATGTTTTTCATAATTTCTATAAGTATTTAGATTTTATTTTTATAAAATCATTTTTAAATAACTTTATTTATCAAATATAGTTAGGATTTTTATAAAAGATTTTTTATAGAATATTTCACCAACTTAAAACATTTTCAATTTTTCTATAAAATCCAAAGTTTTATACTTTTGTGTCAAATGTTAAAAACATGATCTTTTACCATTTTTGGACATAAAATATATCTATATATATTTTATCTATTTTATTTTTATAAAATCTATACAAGTCATTTAAGTCTTTTATTTTAGAAATTATATTTTTATAAAATGTGACCATTTATGTAAGTTAAGTTTCATGGTGGATTTTTATGCTCTAAATATATTTAAGTAATTTTTATAAAATTACTAAATTTGTTATTTAACCATAAAATTCATTTAAGGGTTTCTAAGTTATCATTTTATGTCCAGGGTTTATGTATCACTTCCTAATGTCCCAAATAAGTCCATAAGTGTTTTTAAACACCAAGTTTAGTCCATGAATATTTGTCACCAGCAAATATTAACTTATTAACAAGATGATTAACAACATAAATCATAATTAGCAATTCTAGTTAATTAAATCATACTAAAACATGATTGTAGAAAAACTTAACCATTTGTGACATATTAACATATGATAACAACTCAAATGGACCATGCAACATGTATTAAACATTACCAAATCATCATATGATCAAAATAAATCATCTAACTAGTGAGTTTAACCATGGGTTTTTATTTTAAATAAAAACACCACATTATTATGTTAGGAACTTATAAAATGATCATGATTAATAACAAGTTATAAATCTTAATTTCCTTGGATTTAAATTATCAACTAATAAAATAATATTTCACATTTTCAAACCTTACAAAATTAAGGTTTAGGAAAACAAAGAAAAAAGAATTAGAAACGTAGTTAGGTTTTCTTGATCGTTAGAAAACTTGGGTTTTTAAAGGATCAATTGTCAAGACTCGTGGGATCGTTTGGGACGTTTAGTAACGTATTAAAAACGTAAATGAAAGGATTAAAATGACTCATAATGGAGAGGGACAAGAAATCCCGAGAGAGAAAGGAGAAGGTGGCGGGTGACAGTGGTTGAGCTCGGTGGCACAGCAGCAGCTAGCGGCGGCAGGAGGGCTGCACATTGGCAGCAGTACGGTAGCAGCAGGTCGGCAATGGTGGTTTTAGGTGGAGAACAAGAAAAAGAAAGAAAGGGTGGCGGTGGTGTGTGGGATGTCGAGAAACAGAAAGGAAAGGAGGATAGCAGCAGGTGGTGGTGGTTGTTTCCGAGAAAGAGGAAGGAAAAAGGGAAGGTGCGTAAAACCAGATTCGGATCTTACTACTGGATGAACTGATCGATCTAGTGTATAAGAATGTAAATAAGCTTTGTTTTATTGATTCATTAAGAAAAAAATTACAAGGCTTTGGTTTCTCTCTCTAGAACACACTTAGAAACACACACTTAGTGGAGATAATATGACCAGCAGCTCTAACATGCTAAACAGTCAACCTATTTATAGGTGACTCAAACTGCTCAGCGTACTCTGTACCAACTGGTACGGACCATGATACGCTATCTCTAAGACTCAAACTATAATGCTCTCATATAGATACAATACACGAGACACACTGTAGCATAGGAATATGCTCTAACAAACCCCCCCCCCCCTTAACGTGTAGTGTATCTATGCTAACTAAACTTCAGTCTTCAATCTTCAGCATTGCTGCATCTGATCTTCAACTTAAAATTTCTTGTCAGCAATAGAGCTTGCATGGCTGGATCACTCTTGAATTGTTAGAGCATATTTCTATGTTAACGCGTGTCTCGTGTATTGTATCTAATCTAGAGCATCTGTGTGAGTCATATAGTCACTGGCCGTACCATATGCACCACCGTACCAGATGGTACGTGGGTGGTCCGTCGGCCAGTTAGTAAGTGACTATAATTAGTTCTTTAGAGAGAGAGAGCTAGTTAGAGGTTCTGTCATTCTATATCACTCTTAACTGTGTGTTGAAAGTGTTTTCTCTCTCTACATTGCACTCTTTGTGAATCAATAAAGCAAAGCTTTATTTACTTCTCGTTGCTTATCCAATTACCGAATAATGCAGTAGTAAGATCGTCTCGTGATTTTTTCAAGTGGTATCAGAGCAATTGGTTGCTCTACTGCTGTGATTTTGGTAAATTTTCGAATTCTAGAGTGAGAAATTTGGGTTTTATATGTTTTTCATCAAATTTTCACAATTACGAGTGTTTCAGAGGTGAAAAATGATTTCTGAGTGTTCCTGGAGTGTTTTCGCACCTTTCTGAAGCAAATTCCGATCGAAAACATCAAAATTCGCGAAGATCAGTTGAAATCAGTTTCGAAAGCTTCTGGTCCGCCCGAAGAACAATTGGTCCGCTGCTGGTCCGCTAGGCTATCTTCATCAGTATTCTCGTCCGCTCAACTTGGTCCGGAAGACAATCTTCATCTTTTGGTCCGCGACGGTTATCGCCGTACCATTTGGTCCGCCGTACCATTTGGTCCGCCGTACCAAATTTGGTCCGCAGGAGATACCTGGTCCTTGTCTGGTCCACAGGTACAATTCTAGTCCGCTGAGTTTATTTGGTCCGGAACTAGTCCGCTGAGAATAGGTTGGTCGCTAGCAGAAAACACGTGTTCACTAAAACTGACGTAACTTGAGAACCGTAAAGAGTTACGGGAGCTAATACCAGCCAAAACGTTCGTCTTTCCGAGATCTAGACTTATACTAATCTAACAGTCAGTACCCTCCGGTTTGACCCCCAAAATCCGCTTGGAAGACCTTCGTTTTTTAGTTTGAAGTTTTGACTGTCGATTTTTAACTTCAAAATGAGCGATTTTCACGCATTTTCAGCTCAAACATCGATAGAAGCAATGATGAACTATGATAATGAGATAGGAACAACTCAGAAGGTTCCTAAGTTTTACTATTCCTGATAAATCATCAAGCAAGTCTACTTCTAATCAAGTAACCGAAGATCTAGCTGCATTGTTATCTGCTTTCATATCTTCTTCGTCTGGATCTATATTTTGTAAAATTGGTCAATCTAGATTGTTTGGTGAGGATTTAAATCATCTGGATGATGATCAATTGAATAAACTCGATCTGGAATGGCAATTTGCTATGGTAGTGGAGAGAGGAAGGAGATTTATGAAGAAACATGGTAAGACATCTCTTCTTCAAGGAGAAATGCTTGGTTTGAATAGACGAACGATTCAATGTTTTAAATGTGGCAAACATGGACATTTTGCTCGATATTGTCCTAACAAAACATCTGATAAGGATACTTCTGATAAAAATGTTCAAAATAAAGATGTTAAAGCTATGATATCTCAAACTGATGAAGGTTATGATTGGACTAAAGAATTTCCAGATGAATCTGCGTTTATAGTCCGCCCTTCAGACAATTATGCATTAATGGGAAATATTGAGGTTGAATCGAGTAAATATGCATATGAGACTAGTAAATCTGAAACAAGTGAATCTGAAGTTAGTGGGTATGAGTCAACATGTGAATTTTGTGCTCAAAAAGAAAGAAAGATTCGAGAATTGATTTCTGAAAAAGAAAAATTGATTGTTGCAAATGAGAAGAAGGAAGAAGAATTAGAAAGTCTCAAGAAGAAGTTTGAAGATTATGATGAGATTCTCATAGTAATTGAGAATTTAGTTAAAGAAAAGAATGCTTTGATGGAAGAGTTTGTTGAGCTTCAAACAAAATTGGACGTACTGATCAGTTCAGATAATGAACAAATTTTGAAGTTGCGAACTGAGAATGAAGATTTAGTCACAAATGTTGACAAATGGGAAAGTGAAGCAAAAGATGCGATTGGTGATTTTGATAATTTGTTTAAGAAATCAACTGCAAGAGTAGAATCGTTGAAGCAAGTTTATAATGACCTCAAGAAAGAGTTTGATGAAGTTATTGCTAAGGAAACTGATCGTCAAATGGAACATTCAATATTACTCGATAAAGTCACAACTTTGACACATGACAACAAGTTGTTGAAAAGAAATATTAAAATTCATGAGGAAAGGGTGAAGAAAATTACTCAAGAAGTCTATGATGCACATGATCAGATGAGACAAGAGAAATATTTATCCAATAGAGCTTTGGAGCAATTGATTGAATCAGAAAAAGCATTGGGTGAAGCTAAAAAAAAATTCTGATTTAAATGTTGAAGTTTTGGATCTGAAGCGACAATTGAACAATTTGAAGAATTCACATTCTTTCACAAGCTACTTGTGTAAAGATGAAAATTTCAAGAAAGTTTTTGGAAGCAAAGAGTATAATCAAATTCCACATCCAGTTATTTCTTCTGATGCTTTAGATGATATTCAGTCTTCTGATGTAAATGGAGATTATTTTGAATGTGTGGTTGAGAACTCAGAACAGAAACTGTCAACGGAGAAAGAGGAGAAAGAGAAAAGTGTGGTTGGTGTTTCTACATTAAAGTTTGTTTCTGGTGGGTTTATAGCTGGTACGAGTGTTCTTTCTACCGACAAGCATAGTAAGAAAGATGAGAAGAAAGTGAGTGAGGAAACAGCTGCTGCTAAGTTGGTTGAGGCTAACAAGTTGAAGGATATTAAAGCTTCTTTCAATCAAGCTGCTAAAGCAGGTCCTTCGAGTTCTTCAATTGATTTATCAATGCTGCCAGGCTACAAACAGTCAGGTCTGGGCAGTGAGGGGAAGAATTTTGAAAAGAATGTCACGTAGAATATGTCCAAGAAAGCTCCAAAAGAAAAGAAAGACACAAGATTGGAACAAATCTATTATTTGGCTCAGGTGTTTATGTCTACAATGGAAAAAGGATTCAGAGGAAAGATTCAGAAGAAGGCTTCGTCTACAAGTTCTTCTAGAGATGCTCAAAAAGTTAGGGGGTTCTTCATCATCTGGATCAAATTCCACACCTCGAAGTCCTACATCGAAATGGGTACATTCTAACCGATTTCAAGTTTTCGATGATATTTCTGATAGTTTTGAATCTGATGATAGATGTCATCCAGTTCAGGACAAATCACCTTCTAAACAATCTTATCGTTTGTGCTATCAGTGTCGCCGAAAGGGACACATGGCAAAGGATTGTTCTGAAATGGTAACACGATCATTTTCAAACAAATCTGTCACCATTATCGATGAATCAGGTAGAATTTTTACTGAGTCAACACCTTTCAAATCAAAATCTAAAACGAAACAATTTTTCAAATGTCATTCGAGTGTTGGTGGTTCATCACGTGATGATGACTCAGTTAAACATGAAAAAGCAAAAATGCAGTGGCGACCTAAGTTAGTTACCAATGATGTAACTGATTTTGTGGAAGACACTGGTCGACCAGAAGCTGTGTGCTTCCGGTCATTTGAATACTAATTTTTAAACCAGTGTGCAGGTTTCTTCAAGAAGACCTATTGGTGATTGTGAAGTTCAAGCTTCAAGCAGTTACTAATAGTGGAGTCTCCTGCTTAACTTAAATTGAATGCTCCATATTTTCATCTGCAGGTTTTTCTGAAAACTTAGCCTGAAAAGGTATCAGTATCAATTGGTCAATTTTCTTTCTTTTTACATTCTGTATGTAGTTTAGGGGGAGAAAATTGAAACCCAAAAATAGCGCCTTTGTGTTTTTGTTAGTGTTAAAATGAAAATCCAAAAATAAAGTTTTCATTTTAAGGGGGAGAAAATGGAAAAATTCAAAAACATTGAAAAATGAGAAATTGTATCCAACATAATTGGGTAATGATGGTACATTGGCTTACGTGTCTGACTCGTGGATAAATTAGATGAAAAAGCCATAAGATCATTGTTCGACGTACTTGGTAGGCTCAACATTATATCAGAAAGTATTCAAATGTGATATACATTAAATACAAATGCTTGACCAAGTGGACAACATCTTGATGCATATCTCATGATATATCAAGAAAAGATATGTGAAAAACAAAATGAGAAGTCACTGTGTATACATGTGTTCGTTTTGCAAAGATTTAAACTTGTTTGATTTTCTTTATTTTGTCAAACGATCGGACTTTCTTTGCGTATCGAAAGATCAACCTGATTGTTGTTCGTTTGACGTTCTGCTTTATTTCTTTGGTGTTTCGTATAACTCATCAGACTTTCTCTGCGTGTACGGGAGTACCGACCTGATTGTTGTTTGGTTATACAATTTCAACTTGTTTTATTTTCTTATTTTGTTAAATCTGAGGCCTTATCTGCGTATCGAAAGATCGACCTTAAGGTAGACGATTTAACGTTCTTATTTCTTTTGCATGGAACACAGTTGAATGATTCATGAATACAATCATTATGTGATTAAATCACAAATGAAATCACAAAGTGTGATATAAAAGCAAAAATATATCTGAGTATGTCTGATAGTGTGGGGTACACTAGTCAATGCAATCTAATCAATACAATAACATATCCAGATGTTATGAGTATGATTTTTCCTGAGTTTAAGATGGACAAATTATACCAGTAATCGACATGACTTATGTGATCCCAAGTTGTGATCTTTCTCACAAAAGACAAAAAAAGTGTTTGATTCAATATTTCACTTTTGTATTGCATTTATGTTTCATATGTGAAAAATCCAAAAAGATTTTAGGTGTGTTTTAGTATAAACTTGGAAAAGTTACAAAAAGATTTTCGGTGTGTTTTGACCATAAAGTTTCAAAAAGCCAAAAAGATTTTGTTTCTTATTTGTTTTCGACCAATCGATACACGTTACAAAATTTCAAAATTTCAAAATTTCAAAATTACATCTTGGATTCTCGAAGAGAAGTTTTGCGCCAAGATTAATTTAATTTTTAAAAGGAAAAGAAAAGCCGCGTTTTTGTCTTCTGAAATTGCAGGTTTCTATGTGAAAAGACTCAAGCATGGTGAAAGGGGGAGTATGTTATATCTTTCACAAATGGATCTTGAAGTTCAAAGAATGTTCTAGATTGATCCAGTCATGCAAGCTCTTATTCTGACAAGATTTTAAGTTGAAGACCGGACGTAGTGATGCTGAATATTGAAGACTGAAGTTTTGTTAGATAGATAGATAGCTAGATACACTACACGTTAAGGGGGAGTTTGTTAGAGCATATTTCTATGTTAACGTGTGTCTCGTGTATTGTATCTAATCTAGAGCATCTGTGTAAGTCATATAGTCACTGGCCGTACGATATGCACCACCGTACCAGATGGTACGTGGGTGGTCCGCCGGCCAGTTAGTAAGTGACTATAAATAGTTCTTTAGAGAGAGAGCTAGTTAGAGGTTCTGTCATTCTATATCACTCTTAACTGTGTATGTTGAAAGTGTTTTCTCTCTCTACATTGTATCTCTTTGTGAATCAATAAAGCAAAGCTTTATTTACTTCTCGTTGCTTATCCAATTACCGAATCATGTAGTAGTAAGATCGTCTCGTGGTTTTTTCATGAATCATCTTTGATCTTCAAGATCCAATTGTGAAAGATACTTCATACTCCCCCTTTCACCATGCTTGAGTCTTGACAGCACACAACCTGCAAGTTGAATCAGATGTTGTTCTCTTGTTAGAAAAGCAAGTTCAAGTTCTAACTGAGGAGAAGGAAGCACTGATCCATGAATGTGAAGCTGCGAAAGCTGAAGCACTTGACACAGCCAATGATTTTGAGAACTTATATCAAAAGAGTCTTCCATTGAAGCAACAATATGAGAGGGCTCAGCAAAAGGCTGTGGAGATTGCTGACAAGATGATTGCACTACAAAAAGAAATGCAGAAATTGACTGATGAAAACAAAAGTCTGAAGCAGGAGGTTGCTACATTAAAAAGAAACAACATCACAGAATCAGTTGCTCTTATAGCCGATACTTCTAAGGTAGTTTCTTATCCTCCGATGTGCAAATCTTGTGATGAATTTGCTACCGCTAAGAGTACGCTATTAGATGAAAAGACAAAACTAAATGATCTTTTATCGGTAGCAAGAGCTGATAAGAGTATCTATAAGGATGTGTATGTCAGTTGCAAGAAGGGAAAGCAGAAGAGAAAATCACACCCACTGAAGAAGTATCATTCCATTGAAGTCCCGTTGGAATTACTTCACATGGATCTACTTGGTCTTGTGAATCGTAAAAGTATTTCTGGGAATTGGTATTGTCATGTGGTAACCGATGAATATTCAAGATACTCATGGGTTGATTTTCTGGTCTCTAAAGATGAAGCTTCGAGAATCCTTATCAACTTGATTACTACTCTTGAGTCATTATATAAGTTGAAGGTACGAAGGATTCGCAGTGATAATGGCATGGAGTTTAAGAATTCTATCGTGAGGACTTTTTGTATGGAGAAAGGAATATTACACGAATTCAGTACGCCATACACTCCTCAGCAAAACGGCGTGGCAGAAAGAAAGAATCGTACAATCATTGAAATAACATGAACAATGTTGGCCGATGCTCAATTGCCGGTTCATTTCTAGACGGAAGCGGTCAACATGGCATGTTATATGCTTAATCGAGTGCTTACGGTTAAACGACTGGGGAATACATGTTATGAACTTCTCAAGAATCATAAGCTGAATCTCAGTTATTTGGAGCCGTTTGGGTGTCCATGTACCGTGTTAAAGTGTATGGGCAAGTTTGACGAAAAAGTCTTTGAAGGCTCGTTTGTTGGTTACTCACATCTGAAGGCTCGTTTGTTTGTTACTTACATGTTGATTTTCAATCATACACTCTACCGCCAAAGTTGTTCGACCGGACTGGATGTTCGACTACAAATCTATCTTTGAAAATCTTGAATCGACACCAGAAATGTCTGATGATCAGCTTACTCGAGTTTATATTGATCTTCAAGACAATACTCTGGTTCTAAATATTGAGACCATGCTGACTCCAGAAGTGCCTGTTGCTGATAATTACTTGACAGAAACATCAAATGATTTGACAATTATGGTTGACGATACGTCTTCGGATGATGATAAAGAATTTCATGAAGCCGTGTAACATCAGGTTGAGATTCCTGTTCAACAATCTGATCCACAAGTTGAAGCGACTACCAAGTGATGCTACGGTTAATTCGACTGATAATGTGGTGATTGAGGAAGATTACATTCCTGGTATGGCTAAAACGGTTGTAGTTCCAATTCATCAGACACTCCGGATAAACACCATTCATCTGCAAGATAACATTATTGGTGATTTAAGTGAAGGAGTGCGCACGAGACATCAAATCGAGAGCAGTGCATTATTAACAATTTTGGAATCTGGAATTCAGGACGAAGCTTTCCATTCATACTTTCTATCCCAGACCGAGCCTAAAGATGTTAAGGAACCTTTACTTGATGGCTCGTGGGTGGAAGCAATGCAAGAGGAGTTCCTACAATTTCAAAAGTTAGGAGTGTGGCACCTTGTCGATTTACTAGCTGGAAGCAAAGAACCGTGTGGAACACGGTGGGTTTATAAATGCAAAAGAGATGATCGCGGAGTGATAGTCCGTAACAAAGCCCGTTTGGTAGTGTAAGGGTTTTCTCAGGAAGAAGGAATCGACTTTAACGAGGTGTATGCACCGGTTGCCAGAATCGAAGCAATACAAATATTTTTGGCATATGCTGCACATCGTGGATTCAAGGTCTTCCAGATGGATGTTAAGAGTGTGTTTTTATATGGCAAAGTCAAAGAAGAAGTGTTCGTCAAGCAACCTCCGGGATTCTTCGTTCCTGATTATCCGGAGAGGTATATAAGCTGGACAAGTCACTTTATGGTCTCCATCAGGCTCCTCGAGCTTGGTATGAGACATTGTCCACATATCTACTCGACAATGGATTCAAGCGTGGGTTGGTTGATTCTACATTATTTTGTCGAAAAACGGGGGAGGATCTGCTATTGGTACAAATTGATGTGGATGATATTAATGTTGGCAGCTCAAACGAACAATTATTGAAGGATTTCAAGAAATTGATGCAAACCAGGTTCAAGCAGCACCTCGGGTTTCTCACATGGAAGCAGTCAAGAAGATTCTAGCTTATCTGAAGGGTAACTCAGATCTCGGGATCTGGTATCCTCATGATGATAAGTTTGACCTATCGGCCTATACGGATTCAGACTACGGCGGTTGCAAGATCAACATTAAGTCGACCACGACCGGATGTCAGTTTCTAGGCGACCGGTTAGTATCATGGCAGTGTAAGAAGCACACTTCCGTTGCTACAACAGCAGATGCGTGATTAAGGTTTGAAGTTTCTTACTACTCCCATATATATAGATAACTCGGCTACCATATGCATAACTAAAAACCCCGTTCATCACTCTAAAACAATACATATTGACATCCGATATCACTTCATACGTGATTGTTTTGAAAAACACTTGATTGATTTGCAAAAGATCCAAATTGACTTTCAAAAATCGGATCATTTTACGAAAGCATTTGACAAACCCGCTTTCGTTATCTTTTGCAGATCAACGGCATACAAAAGTTACCTGTTGAGTAACTTTCGGTTGATCATTTTTACTTTTGTTTACTTTTGTTATCTGTTTTTCTTTTCTTGTTATCAAAAATCCAAAAATAGAGTTTTGTATTTTAGGGGGAGAAAATCAGAAAATATAAAAAAAATGGAAAAATAAAAAAAATTGAAAAATAAAAAAATGGAAAAATGAAAAATTGAGAAATTGATCCGACCTTGCAAGAAGTGATATTACATCGGCGTGTGTTATGAACCACGAATAAAGTAAAAATGAAAGGTTGTAGGTTCTTGTTTGGTTAGTTAAATGCATAAGGGCAATTCAGATTTAAACTTGTTTGATTTTCTTTATTTTGTCAAACGATTGGCCTTTCTCTGCGTATCGAAAGATCCACCTGATTGGTGTTCGTTTGACGTTCTGCTTTATTTTCTTTGGTGTTTCGTATAACTCATCGAACTTTCTCTGCGTGTGCGGGAGCACCGACCTTGTTGTTGTTGATTGTGTGGGCTATCATATCATCAATGCATGCTAAATCGTACTTTAACATATCAGAAATCTATAAAAATTTATCTGCTCAAACTGAAATAAACTAAAAAGTTGCATTTGCTGCCAACTTGACTTGCATGCTGATTAAAAATGAAATTTAAGTGTGTCTGATGCACATTAGCTGATATGATCTCGCATCTGGATCTTTCTCGCAAAAACATTTAAATTATATTAGTCCTTATATCAGTTATTTCATTTCTGTTTGGTTTATTGCTTGAATATCTGAAAATTACAAAAAGATTTTAGGCGTGTTTTAGTATAATTTTGTAAAAATTCAAAAAGATTTTTGGTGTGTTTCAAAATTTTATGAAAATCAAAAAGATTTTGATTCTGTTTTATTTTCGATCAACCGTTAGTGAAAAATTCAAAATCATGCCGGAAAGAACCAAACGGATTTGTTTTCAGAAAACTCATCATTGAATTAAACGAAGTTTGAAGCAAATTGACAAATTTTTAAACTTTTGGGGTTCAATTTGAAGATTCATTAAAACCATGGGTTTAATTTGGAAATTTTTGAAATTGTCCAAACCTGAAGTTCGGACGTCCGAACCAGGAGTTCGGAGGGTCCGAAGTCCAAATTCGGACAAGGTTTGGAGAGGCCGAAGGTGTAGTTCGAACAGCGTTCAGTGGGATTTTTGGTCCGAAAGAGACGTTCGGAGGGAGTTCGGAGGTCCGAACTTCCTGGCATATAAAGAGTCCGAATTTGAGGTTCGGAGTTCATAATCTCATGTTTACTCCGAACTTGCACCGAACTGCTGCCAAATTTTTGAAATTTCGTTTTACATCTTGTTTGTACATTTAGAGACTGGTTCTTGGTAGGTTTAATGATTCCGAGTACGATGGTGTTATTAGATTTACTTTTCATTCACTGTTTGTAGGATTTTTGTTCGAAAAACCGTTCGGACTGTGTCAGGTTCCTAGATCTGAAAATAAACTACCTAAAACTTTTTTTTAGAAGATAAAAATGGTTCCTATGTGTTTGTAATAAAAAACCGACCAAGGGTGTCAATTCTTGTAGTTTGATTTGGTCTAGATCACTGATTTTGAAATTCAAACTCTTCGGAGTTCGTCCTCCAAACTTGGAGTTCGGACACTCCGACCTTGGAGTTCGGACGAGGCTCGGACGGAGTTCGGCGGGTTATTTTTTTTGATCAAAAAGTTGTTCGTTTAAGAAAATGAAAACGAACTGACGAAATCAGTGATTATATCTGTTAATAACATGGATTTTAATGAATGTTTTATCTTATGTATTTTCAGATATGGCAAATGAACTGAAGATCGGTGACAAACATAACATTTGTGTACATATTGGTGTTGCACGAGGCAAGCTTGATAAATTTGGAGGATCCGGGATTTTTGAGTTTCTGAAGCGATCAAGGATTCACTATGCTATCACTCAATCTTGTGATGTATATCGTGATATTATTCTGGAGTTCTGGAGTACTGCGCGAACGATTACTGATGATCCTATTAGAATTGTTGCAACCGTTCAGGGTCGACCGGTTGAAGTCACTGAAGCGGATTTTCGCAGGGTTTTGAAGTTGGAAACTGATACAACAACTGCACCATTGGAATTTTCTCCTAAAGATAACGTGGCGTTTCTGAAACGAATTTGGTATACCGATGATCCAAGTAAAGAATGGGTCTACAAATCTTCGCTGAGCGTTCCATACAAATACTTGGTGCATGTGTTGTTGGTATCTCTGGGGCACAGAATATTCTGGCACGATGAATTTCAACAAACAATGTTGTCTTTAATGAATGCTTTGGTGATGAATCGACCGTATAATGTTGTTGGGTTGATTTTTCATTACATGAGAGATAACCTAACTCAAAGGAAAAAGAAAGCAGCTATGTATCCAAGATTTCTTCAGATGATCCTTAATGACCGGTATCCTGATTTGGTGAAGCTTGAAACACAGAAGATGGAACTGAAACATATGACAGAAGCAAGTGTGGGTGCTCTAGCGTCTTATCAAAAGAAAGCACCAGAATTTCAGCCTAAATTAAAGCGCTTGATTAGTCATTTAGTGAATGCTGATTACGTGGTACTAGCATAGGGTGCACCTCGTCATGCAGATGGTAGTGATTCAGAGGAACTTGATTACAGTTGGATCGTGGAACAAAATCAAATTCCACAACAAGGAAGGGTGAAAAGACCTAAAAGACTGTTTTGGTAAAAATCTGCCTAAGCAATTAGTTGATCAAACTTTGTAAGTGAGGTAGCGTGTTTGATGAATTTAATTAGGAAAATGCAAGTTTGGATGTTGACACAATGATGTAACGAGGGAAAAATCCAGGAATCCTTGAGTATCCTCAAGGATCCTAGCAAAAAACCTCGGGAGCCGGCTTAAAGTGCCTGCTGCCTGAAACTTTTATTTAATCAGAAAGTGTTCAAGTACAAATGAAGTGAGCTCGGATTCTAAGTGTTACAGAGAGTATAGAGAGCAGATATTGTGTGTAGTGTGTAAACCTAGAGCTCAATATATAAGAATTACATCGCAACTAATCCTCCTAAAAACTAGCAACTAACTCCACGTCTTCCCACTAGCCGTTAAGGTCCATTTGGTCCACGTTTCTTGTTAGTTGACCGGGTCTTTAGGACACGTGAATTATATCGGAGATAGTCTGCAATAATAAACAAAGAGGAAATAGTTGTTAGCTAAAAATAAATTTCAGGATCCTTAGAGTGAAGTGCTTGCGAGCTGCTCGGCATATCCTGAAATCCGGTACCAACAATTGCCCCCAATTTTTTTACGGATGGCGCATGCAAGCCAACTGTCAAGAATTTGAATTCTGATCTTATCGCTAAGTAATGATAATCCGAGAGAAATTATTTCAGCCCAACTTCCTACCCATTGGGTTGGCAGGGGTAGGAAGAGTTTTCTGAGCTATTTCAACTCTGTAATTTCTTATACTTGTTTCACCAATTTTTGTATTTTTTGTATTTGCAGCTCCCAAGTTTGAAGCATTGATCAACCCTTCTCAGGATTCTGCCAGGAAGCTCAAGGAACTCTACAGCATCCTAGCTCCTGAAAGAAGCTACCTTCCTGAAGGTGTAGCAAGTGCTCGGTCTATTTCTCAACAATCCCAAAGCCCAACCAGGACCATGTCTGCAGGTACTTGTATGAACTTGTTTTTATTTTGTTTCAGGCTACATCTTGTTGTCTTATGAAACTGATCTTTAATTGTCTCTGATGAAGCTCCAGGTTCAACCTCCAACTTCTCTTTCCAGGACCTCAAGCTCCTAATTGCCAACAAGGAAAAGACTGAGGACCTTCAGCCTTAAAACCCCCTCTCTTCCTCATACATTCGCCTAACTCTTTTTCGGAAACCCTAGAGCTCCTCCGATCTTCCACATGTCAGTTTCTTCTTCTTACTTTTGAGTTTTCCTTTAACGATGAGCAAGAAGAACCTTCGCTCCAGTGCCACTATCTCCGACAATGTGGCGCAGGGTTTCACCGATCAGGGCCTTCTTCCGGTGACGGAGGAGGAGACCTGCAACTTTGACGATCGCTGTATCGAGATGTTGCAGTGATCCTCGTGCTTCCCTGACGGAACTGAATTCCATCCTTATGATGCTTGTCTGAAAGCCAATCATATCTCTTCCGACTGGGTTTGTTTCCTTTACTACCCTTTCCTCATCGGCATGACATTCCCTTTTCCCCCTCTGGTGAATGAGTTCTTTTCAGTCACTCGCTTAGCTTATTCTCAAGTCATGCCAATGATTTAGCGAATTCTTTTCTCTCTTCACCATTTGAACCAAACCCGTGATTTGAACATCGGGGTTGCTGAAATCTGCAAGGTGTATCGGCTTGGCACCCATGGTAACAGTCGGTTCGTTCTAAAACCAGAACCGGAGAAGCCCAAATGATTCATAGGGCTTCTCACAATGATCATGATTGGAGACGCCAATTCTTCTTTGTCAAAAGGGAAAATCTATCTGGTTGCAAGAACCTTCGTACCCATTGGGTTGGCAGGGGTAGGAAGAGTTTTCTGAGCTATTTCAACTCTGTAATTTCTTATACTTGTTTCACCAATTTTTGTATTTTTTGTATTTGCAGCTCCCAAGTTTGAAGCATTGATCAACCCTTCTCAGGATTCTGCCAGGAAGCTCAAGGAACTCTACAGCATCCTAGCTCCTGAAAGAAGCTACCTTCCTGAAGGTGTAGCAAGTGCTCGGTCTATTTCTCAACAATCCCAAAGCCCAACCAGGACCATGTCTGCAGGTACTTGTAGGAACTTGTTTTTATTTTGTTTCAGGCTACATCTTGTTGTCTTATGAAACTGATCTCTAATTGTCTCTGATGAAGCTCCAGGTTCAGCCTCCAACTTCTCTTTCCAGGACCTCAAGCTCCTAATTGCCAAGAAGGAAAAGACTGAGGAAACCAGCAGCAAGGCCCCTCAAGACGTTTCAGAAGCCAAATTCCGGCCTCCTAGCACTCGGTCCAAGACTTCATCTGCTAAGAAGCGCAAGGCTTCCGACACCACCATCAATGTGGACAGTTTCGACGGCCTTCCTCCTGTTGCAGCGGCTAACAAGCTGCTCTCTCTGCAAGCTGTGGTGAACATTGTTAGTCCATACAGATAATAGAGAAGCATGTTAGAATTAAAGAGAAAATACTCCCCTGATTGGTTCTGATCCACTTTGATTTGATGTAGGGTATTGACAAACTGAGCCATGAAGTCATCGAGCTCGAAGGCAAACTAGAAGCAGCTGAGCAGAAGCTCGAGTCCTCTGAGCTTAAACTTGATGAAGCCTTGCTCCGCATCGAGCAGATGGGTAAGATAGCTGTCAGCAAGAATCGCTACCATGAGAAGCAGCTCAAGGAATAAGAGGCTGCTGTTGCCGAAGCCTTGAACCTGGCCGATCAAAATGCCAAGTCCTCAGCTGCCATCAACGTGATTGAGTGCATGATTGAGATGGCCAAAAGTGCATAGGCTGAAGGTTTCACTCCAGAGAGCTAGCCGGTCAAGGATTGGGAGGTGAGCCTTAAAAGGCTGATGGCTGAGAAGGATGAAGCTGCTGGGAAGGTGGTTAAGGAGACTGAGCCGGAGGTCATGGTGGCGGACAGATAAGCTATTGGAGAGAAGGACAAGGGCAAGGGCAAGGAGGTGGCAGATGGTGAGGAGAAAGTGGGCGATGAAGGCGATCTTGACTAGGTCGGAGCCCACATTTTTTGGTTGTTCTGTTTAGTGGTTGATGTTTTTAAAACAATGGTTGTGGTGAAACAGATACAATGGTACTTTAACTTTTGGAAGCTTGGATGGTGGGACCTTGAGTTTTAAGGCGAAGTCCAAGCTCCTTAGACAATATGGTTGGCCTCAGGTGGAGGGATCTTGGGTTCCAAGACGAAGCCTGGGGTCAACTTCTTTAATTACCTGCATATATATAATCTATTAGTATTTTGATCATCATGGTGTGTTGTTCACATTTTGATTATGTTGCAAATTCTGGAAAACAGTTTAATGAGGATCCTGTAGGATGCTCAATAACATTAGTAATAAAAATGTTTAATATCTGCATTACCAATGTCACCTGTTCAAGAATACTCCAACTGTTGAGATGGTTAAGATCCTTGAGGACCTTTAAAAATCCTTAAGATAGACTTGGTGAAATCCTGGTAAAACTGAAAATAAATCTTGAGTACTTAGGAATGAGTCAAACAAGGGTCAAGCACATCTTAATCCTTTGAGGCACAAATGCCTTGTAAATATTGGGTCTAAGCCAACTTGGATCAAGCCCTTAAAACTTGAGAGACACGAAAGTACCTAAACCTTAGTTAATGTGGAAACATTAAAAGCCTTTGTTAAACTGAGGTCAAGCTCAAATTTACTTGGGACTAAGCCAACTGGGGTCAAGCCCTTAAAACTTGAGAGACACAAAGGTGTCTAAACCTTTGTTGATATGAAAATGTCAAAACCCTTTGGACCTTTTTAGGATGACACATCTGCCACCTGTTTTTGAGATGCACTCTATGGTCAACAATGATGAAATTATCATCCACCCGTAGATGGACTAGTCGCACCACCTTGAACCATAGGCCACCTGAAGTTTTGCAGAAGTTTCGAGCATCCTGTCATAAGCTAGAGGTTGATCAAAGTCATACCTGAAGTCAGTAACCATTTCATAAAGATAATAATATGAAATTGAGTAAGGACCAGAGGGCACTTACATAAAATATGATTTTAGATGAATTTCATTCCAGGCTCTTGGGAGCAGCTCACCTTCCATAGTAGCCAATCTATATGCCCCCTTTCCATCTTCTGAATCAATTAAGTAAGGACCTTCCCACTTAGGTGCAAGTTTCCCATCAGCTGGATTGGTCGTATTGTGAAAAGGTTTTCTTAGTACCAAGTCTCCTACTTGAAACCTTCTGATTCTGAGATTCTTATTGTAAGACTTAGCCATCCTTTGTTGGTATGCCGCCATTCTGAACTTAGCAATATCTCTGATTTCGTCAACCGTTTCAAGTTCTTCAAGGAGCTTCTGATTATTAGTATCAGGATGTTGGCAACTTGTTCTAGCAGTTGGCATCACCATTTCAGTAGGGATCACAGCTTCTGAATCAAACACCAAGGAGAATGGTGTCTGCCTAGTAGCAATTTTGGAAGTTTTTCTATCAGCCCATAATACAAATGGGAGCTCTTCAGCCTATTTTCCCTTTTTAGCTCCTACCTTCTTCTTAAGGTTGTTGATGATGATCTTATTACTTGATTCTGCTTGACCATTAGCTTGTGGATGTATAGGAATTGAAGTCACCATCTTGATCCCCCATGCCTCGCAAAAACCAGTTGTTCTTCTGCCAATAAACTGAGACCCATTGTCGCGTACTATTTCTGATGGAATTCCAAATCTTGTTTGGATATTCCTTTTAATGAAGGAGATCACCTCCTTTTCTTTGACTTGAGCGAATGCTTCAGCTTCAATCCATTTATAGATATAATCCATCATTGCCAGCATAAAGACCTTTCCTCCTGGTGCTGTAGGCAGCTTACCAACTATGTCCATGCCCCACTTCATAAATGGCCATGGGGATGATATCGAGTGGAGCGGCTCAGCAGACTGATGGAGGATATTGCTATGCCGTTGACATGCATCACATTTTTGAACATAAGCTATTGCATCTTTCTTCATAGTGGGCCAGTAGTATCCTGTTCTTAATACTTTAGAAAACAGTGATCTGCCCTCGGCGTGATTGCCACAATCTCCCTCATGGATATTCTGGAGTACTGCAAGTGGTTCAGGCTGCTCTAGGCATATCAAGTACGGACCTGCAAGCGATTTCTTGTATAAGATACCATTTATTAGTGAATATGGGATTACCTTTGTTCGGAAGACCCTGGGATTCTCGTTCTTGGGGATTTCTCCTTCTTGGATAAACTTCTTGATAGGATATGTCCAGGATCCTTGAGGATCCTGAGGATCCATCATTTCTTGATCATGATCTACTGTGACATCATTAACTTCTTGTTCTTCAATTGCCGGAGTTAGGATATGAGTTATGGGGATCTTGACACCTTCTGGGATCCTTAGAGATGATGCTAAGTTTGCCAAAGCATCAGCTTCTGCATTTTCTTCTCTAGGCACCTGTGATATGCTCCAATTTTCAAAAGATAATGCTAATTTTTTGAAAAGGTCTAAATATATGGTTAGTCCTCCGCCTTTCACTGCATAAGATCCATTAAATTGGTTAGTTAATAATAAGGAGTCAATAAAAACTTGAATGTGTTGGATACCCATATCTTTAGCAAGTTGTAATGCTGCAATTAAAGCCTCATACTCGGTTTCATTATTAGTAGCCTTGAATTCACAATGTATAGATAGAGGTATAATGTCCCCCTGTGGCGATTTTAGCAGTGCACCCAATCCTGTTCCTCTGAAGTTAGAAGCTCCGTCTGTGTATAGTGTCCATCTGCCTGAAGCTTCATGGAGCTGCTTGACTTCTAGTTCAACCTCCAGCAGTATGTCGCTGCTAAAATCAGCCACAAAGTCTGCAAGAGCTTGAGACTTTATCGCTGTTCTTGGTTCATATACAATGTCATAGGCACTTAGTTTAACTGCCCATTTCGCCATTCTTCCCGACATTTCTGGCTTTCTCAAGACACACTTAATAGGATAGTTAGTAATCACATAAATAACATGAGTTTCAAAATAATGCCTTAACTTCTGAGAAGCCATAACAAGAGCTAAGATTAATTTTTCTAAATAAGAATATCTGGTTTCAGCATCCAATAGTGTTTTACTCACATAATATACCGGATGCTGTTGTCCTTTATGATCTTTAACGAGTACAACACTTATTGAGCTGCCACAGACTGCTAAGTATAAGGATAGTGGCTCCCCCTTGACTGGCTACATCACTAGTGGAGCAGATGACAAGTATTCTTTCAAGGAGTTCAGAGCAGCTTCATGCTTCTCGCCCCATTCGAACGTTTTGTTCTTCTTCAATATGTCATAGAATTCTTTGCTTTTTTTTTAGAAGATCTCGATATGAATCTGCTAAGTGCTGCTACTCTTCCAGTCAGTCTCTGAACCTCTTTGACATTTGTTAGAGATTTTAAGTTCATGATCGCTTGGATTTGCTCAGGGTTGGCTTCTATTCCTCTTTCAGTAACCATATAGCCTAATAACTTGCCAACTCTTACACCAAAATGGCATTTGGCAGGGTTTAACTTCATGTTGAATTGGTCCAGGATGTCGAAAGCAGCTTCAAGATCCTTAGGATGATCCTTGGCTTTTTTGGATTTCAACACCATATCATCTATGTATACCTCCATGGTGTCCCCCAGCTGGTCTTTGAACATCATATTGACAAGCCTTTGGTATGTGGCACCTGCATTTCGTAAACCAAAGGGCATAGCAATATAACAATAAATACATGTGGGTGTCATGTAGGCTGTGTCTTCTTGGTCGACGACTCCATCTGAATCTGTTGGAAGCCTGAAGATGCATCCATAAAAGTTAACATCTCATGCCCAGCAGTTGCGTCCACCATCGAATCAATGTGTGGTAAGGGGAATGGATCCTTGGGACATGCCTTATTCAGGTCTGTATAATCCACACATACTCTCCATTTTCCATTCTTTTTCTGAACTACCACCACAATAGCCAGCCATCGAGGATATTGGACTTCTCTGATCATCTTTTATTTGGGCAGCCTATCAACTTCTTCTTGGATTATGATGTTTCTCTCAGGAGCGAACTTTCTTCTTTTTTGATGTATGGGCCTGAAAGATTCATTTATACCAAGTTTATGAGTAATAATATCTTTATATATACCTGTCATATCCTTGTGTTTCCATGCGAATGTTGTAATTCTGGATTCAAGGAGGCTCACGAGATGCTCTTCGGTATCCTCAGGAATATTAGTTCCTACCAGCACTTTGATTTCAGGATCCTCAGGATTTAGCTGAACTTCTTTGATCTCTAATTCCTTTGTCATTCGAATCCTTCGTGCTGGTCCCATTAATTGCTATGCCGGCCTGGGCTTAATGGTATTCTTCATAACCGAAGTGTAGCAATCTTTGGTTTCTTGTTGATCACTCAAAATTCTAACAACTCCCCAAGGTGTGGGAAGTTTCACACACTGATGATAAGTGGACGGAACTGCTTTCATATCATGGATCCATGGCCTTCCCAAGATAACGTTACAATAAGGGAGGGAATCAATTACGCAGAATGTCTGCATGGAGTTGACCCCTTCAATGTACACAAGAAGCCTGATGTCTCCAACGGTATGTTTGGTTTCTCCGCTGAATCCAACTAAGACCAAGGATCTCGGCCTAATTTCCTCTTCTGGAATGCTCATCTTCTTTAGCACATCTAACTGAATGATGTTGACCGAGATATCGTTGTCTATTAGGATCCTGCGAACATAATGGTTAGCAATACACAATGTAATTACCAGACTGTCATGGTAAGGATCCTGGATACCCAGCTTATCAGTTTCGTCAAAGGAAATGACTTTGTCTTCAGTCAGCATTGCGTTCTTTTTTGGTCGGCTGCCTTGATCCATTTTGGCTTCTCTAGTGTGTCTTTTAGCTGAGGAGAAGGAAGCTCCACATATATCGGATCCTCCCGAGATGAAGTTGATCACCTTGGCGTTTGCTGGTGGTGACTGTGCTCTTTTAGGCAGCTCGGCAGCATCCTGAGTTTTGCTTTTCTTTCTACCAAACAATTCCTTGAGATGCCCCTTGTTGAGTAGGTAACTGATTTCTTTTCGAATAGCTATGCAATTGTCTGTTAAGTGCCCAAAGTCTTCATGGTATGCACACCACTTAGACTTATCATTCCAGGATCCCTGCTTCTAGGACTTCCTTGGCCACCTGGCTTTATCACCTAAATCCTGCAAGGCACATAACAGACCACTTATATCAAATCAAAAACAATAATCAGATACCTTGGGGAAGTCTTCTTCGTCCTCTTCATCCTCAACTACATTGACTCTAGGATTATCATTCCTGTAATAAGGTTTGGGTCGTTGTTGCTTTCCAGGAGAATCCGTCTTTCCACCTGAGGATTCAGGTTTAGACACATCACTTCTTTTCTGGACTTTCTTATCATCTTCCAACCTGATGAATCTCAATACCCTTGGTCTGACTTCATCAAGGTTCCTGCAAGGAGTCATAACTATGTCATCATAAAAGCGGGAATCCCCTCTAAGTCCCATTTTGAAAGCTTCTACAGCAGCTACCATATCCAAGTTGGGGATATCCAAAGCTTCTCGACCAAATCTGGCCACATAGTCCCTGAGGGATTCATCAGATTTCTGAATTATTCTGTATAAGTCACTTGTGAGCTTCTCAAAGCTTCTGCTGCAAGAAAACTGGTTATTAAACATGTTAACTAAGTGCGGAAAAGAAGTAATGGTATTAGGAGGGATACTGAGCAGCCATTTCAAGGCTGGCCCTGTTAGCGTTGAGCCGAAACCCTTGCAAAGACAGGCTTCTTTGATGTTTACTGGGATGGGGTTTATTTCCATTTGTTCCCTGTAATGTGCCACATGCTCCTCAGGGTCTGTAGTCCCATCGTAGAGTTTCATATTGGAGTTTGGAATCTTTTCGGAATCTGCACGTCACAAATGGGCCATGCAAACCTAGAGACCCTATGACTGCCTGCTGGCACTTCAGGATTTGGCCTGATTACACAGGGAACACTTGAGATCATGTCCTTTAGCCTCTGAAGATCCCTGGCTAGAGTTGGGTTGATACCTGCATCCTGCACAGCTCCTTGATTAGGGTTAGTATAAAGATTATCAAAGTTGTTACCAGCCCGTGGATTATGAGGATGGATCTGGGGTCCATATTCAATATCTCTAAGGATAGTTGGCTCAGTCGTGGTTTCCACTTGCATGGAGATGAAATCTCCCTCATGCATCTCTTGAGATGAACCTGGGAACATGCCTGCAGAGACAGAAGGGTTAGAAAATAAGGATCCTTGGGGATCCTGAGCAGCTCGGAAGCGGATCAAATATTCCGGGAGTGGTTGAGTTAAAGATCCTCGTAGCACTTGAGTAGTAGGTGCCCCTAACTGCTGGCTCCGAGGCTCTTGAAAGTTTGACGTCATAAACCGCTGAAGTTAAGGTACAAGTTGTTGTGTTTAGACTCTCGGCATCTGCGGACTTGAAAATCCGGCCGGTTGCTGGCTAGAGCACCTTGGTGGCTGTTGACTTCCATATCCTCTGTAGTAAGATTCTGGGGGCTGCTTGGAGTAGAATCCGGAGTATTCCAGATCTACCACCGTGGAAGTCTTCTGATGCTGAGAGCCCGAGAATCCTGCAGTAGTAGCCGTTGTAACACCTGATTTTGGAGCAGTAGAGGGATTTGCATTCTATTTTGGCTGCTCCGATATTTCCAGAGAGTCAAAACCGAGTGATTTCGGTATCAAAGGGCTGGTTTCCTCCACTGGTTTCTTTGATTTCTTCAATTCCATGATCTCCTTCATCATTTTCTCGTTGGTTTTGGCTTGCTCATCTACGTGATTCTTCATTTGCCTGATCAAAACATACAAATCGTTATTAGAAATAGTGTTGGTACCGGATTTCAGGACATCTTGAGCAGCTCGCATCAGCTCGCAAGCACTTAGCTGTAAGGATCCCGAATTATATTTTTTCGCTAATGATTGCTTTTCCCCTTTTGTTTGTTATTCGCAGGTTAATTCCAACATGAATCACGTGTCCTAAAGACTCGGTCAACTAACAGAAACATGGACTAAGTGGACTTCAAACGGCTATGAGGGAACGTGGAGTTAGTTTCTAGTTTTTAGGAATACTAGTTGCGATGTAATCTTTATATATTGAGCTCTAGGCTTACACACTACACACGATACTTGCTATCAGAATTCTCCGTAACACATAGAACTCGAGCTCACTTTATTTGTACTGGAACACTTTCTGTTTATATAAAAGTTTCAGGCAGCAGCAACTTTAAACCGGCTCCCAAGGTTTTTTGCTAGGCTCCTTGAGGATACTCAAGGATTCCTAGATTTTTCCCTTGTTACATCCTCGTGTCTATCTCCAAATTTACATTTTCATCTCTATTTCCATCAAACACTCTACCCCACTTACAAAGTTTGATCAACTAATTGCTTAGGCAGTTTTTGACCAAAACAAATAGCAGGGTCAGTAGACATACCTTGAGACCTAGTAAAATTGGGGTATTCCATTCATTTAGCATCGGTGTTAGGTGTTTTCTTTGACATTGGAGGAAGATCGGTGCTAACAGTCGGTTTGTGGGTGGAATAGATTTTGAAGTAATCTTTGGTTAAGTCGACATTTTCAAAAACTGCCTAAGCAATTAGTTGATCAAACTTTGTAAGTGAGGTAGCGTGTTTGATGAATTTAATAAGGAAAATGCAAGTTTGGATGTTGACAAAATGATGTGACGAGGGAAAAATCCAGGAATCCATGAGTATCCTCAAGGATCCTAGCAAAAAACCTCGGGAGCCGACTTAAAGTTCCTGCTGCCTGAAACTTTCATATAATCAGAAAGTGTTCAAGTACAAATGAAGTGAGCTCGGATTCTAAGTGTTACAGAGAGTATAGAGAGCAAATATTGTGTGTAGTGTGTAAACCTAGAGCACAATATATAAGGATTACATCGCAACTAATCCTCCTAAAAACTAGCAACTAACTCCACGTCTTCCCACTAGCCGTTAAGGTCCATTTGGTCCACGTTTCTTGTTAGTTGACCGGGTCTTTAGGACACGTGAATTATATCGGAGATAATCTGCAAAAATAAACAAAGAGGAAATAGTTTTTAGCTAAAAATAAATTTCAGGATCCTTACAGTGAAGTGCTTGCGAGCTGGTCGACATATCCTGAAATCTGGTACCAACAAAGACAAATTCCAATAGTACAGGAACCAGTAAATCCAGTTTCTGAACCGGTGGTCTCAGCAAGGAAGTTCCTGCATCTGTCAGTGTGACTGAGACACCTGCGGTGAATACCCTGGAAGATGAATCTGATGATGATGAGGAGTTTATGAATGTTGGGGCTGACTCCAAAGACTTGTCTAACACAAACAATCCATTTGTGCATGTCTTGATCAACTCTAAATATGTGAAGCTCAAAAAACGTAGCGATGAACATTTCGCATACCGAATCAGTCTAAACAAGAGCAACAATCGCTACAAGGATTGTGTGTACGACATTGTAGCCTCATCTGAGTCTGATGAAGATTATGCTCCTGACGCCGATGTAGTTCATGGCAAAGAAAAGCAGAAAGCGTCTGGTTTTTTACAAAAGAGGAAGAAGTCGATTGCTGGTGGAAGAGGTAAAAGGCAGAAAGCATCACAATTTATTCTAAAGCCTCGTTCCGGTGCATCTTCATCGACCAGTCCAGCAAAGTCTATGCCAGATGTGTCTACAACTGTTCAGACTTTGGTGTCTGATGTTCGGTTTGACTTCTTGCAAGATCTCATGAATGCCAACAGATCAACAACTGTTAGCACAACACCTTCTGCAAGTGTTGTGCGCAGTTTGTGAATCAGCCGATGGGTTCAACTCCCACAACTCCGGTGTTCTCGACAGCAACAGTCGCTGCAGCTTCTTCACATTCGACACCAGAGGTTAATTTCAACTTTGAACAAGGTTCGGTGTCATTTTCACAAGCCAGTATTCTTCAGAGTGCGTTAAGCGATCAACAGTCTCAGATTGATGTGTTGAAGACTAAGACTGAGGAGCAAGAGAAGATGATTACTGAGCTTCGGACAAGTAATGATGAATTAAGAGCTCAAAATCAATCTCAAGGTCAACAGATCACAATCTTGCAGATTTGTGACTTAGCGAAAGTTCAAGAGATCCTGCGGTTGAGCAGATCAAGTCAGACTCAGAGCAAATTTCTTCTTGAAATGGATGAGCAGATAAAGTTCTTGATGAAGAAATTTAAAGTTCAGGGGGAGATCGGAGATAGTTCGGGTTGTAATGAAGATCCGATGCAATGTCCGAATGATGATCCCGATCAAGATGATCCTCATGGGAATGTTGGTGGAGGATCAGGCCCGACCGGAACTACTGGTTTGGGTGCTGGGACATCTACTTCCTAGGGGGAGAAAGATTCTTGAGAAGCAGTGTCGATTACGTCAATCCCATCTACTCAAGCGGCAACGAGTCTGGTGAATTCGAACAGATGTTGCAGACGCTCAAAGAGGGTGAATTTGTTGGTGATCTGACGACAGAACAATTGCAAGCTGCGTTTGATCTGAATGATGAAGAAATGAGAAAAGCTTCTGGATCAGCACCGAGGAAATATGAATCATCTGAATCAGAATCGGATGAAGATGTTGAAGATATATTTGAGGAGGAAGTTGAGATAGAAGATATTATTGAAGAAGAATATCCAGACTTATACTCAAATTTCAATAACAATCAACCTGGTGATGAGTTTGAAGTGTTTCCTAAGGAAAAAGGTGCTGAGGCTGAAGAAATATTAAAGAAGAAAGAAGCAGAGAAGCCTGAAGATCCGGTTGCTAAAGAGGTTAAGGAACAAGAACAACATTGGGCATTTGATGAATTTATGAAGACCTTTCATGCCAACTATGTTCCTCCTGTGAAGCCAATTAAGCAAAGATCGTTTGTTAAATTCAAGGGTCAAGTCTCAGGTGCTATAATCAGCTAGATGTATTCTGACAGTTTGAAGTGCTACGGGATTAAACGTCAACACGGAATCCAGTAGTTCAAATGTGCTAGTGATTTTAGTTCAAATGTGCTAGTGATTTTAGCAGTCTGCCAAAGGTGCTATAATCAGCTAGATGTATTCTGACCCGATGTGGCTGATCAATTTGTCCAAAGCTGATATAGATTTCTCTATCAAAATCAAATCATGTATCATTCTGATTATATGGAGCAGGCATTGCAGTTCCAGAGGGTGATAAGGATATGTTTTGCTTTCAACATATTTGTCGGGCATAACCATGAGATGGTCTGGAAGGGAGATGAGGCTGCTGAAGTACAAGGCTGATAAAGAACGGTCCAGCTGTTGCCAAGGGGGAGTTTGTTGATACATTATGTGGCAACGAGCTGGGTCAGACAAAGCGTTGAAGACATGAAGATTACAACCTAGTTTGCTATTAGCCGAACTCTGGCCGAACCCCGGCGGAACTGTTGATACTCGATATGTACGTCGTGTGAAGTATCGATCAAGATCAAGTCAATTAGGTCTTGCCAAACTAGGTCCGAACTTGAAGTTCAGACTGGCCGAAACCTGAAGTTCGGACTGGCCAAACCTGAGGTTCGGCCGAAGCTCGGACCCGCGGGTATATATAGATGTTTGGTATTTGTAATTGTAGAGTTCTTAGCGTGCGAGATCTGTTAAAGTGTGTGTTTCTGAGTGTGTATTCTCGGAGTCTGTATCTGAGTGTTTGCTGGTTGTAATTGTTCTTCATTGATCAATAAATCAATTGGTTAATTACGTTTCGATGTCCGATTAGCTAGATCGAGTAGACGATCCGATGCTCACGTATTTTCAAGTGGTATCAGAGCTTTCTAGTTCACTCTACTGATCTGTGGTTGATATTTTCGGATTCTGAAAGCGTTTTTCGTGATTCAAGTTTGTTTTCGTATTGTTCATTAATTCTATCGAGTGTTTGGTGTCAAATCTGTTCCTAAATCACTTTCTATTGGTTTTATTGATCCACTGTAACGAGTTTCATCAAAATCAGTTATTTTTCACGAGTTTTTGAAAAATGAGTTCGAAGTTCGGAGTCTCCTGCTCAGGTTCGGAGTAGCTGCTCCGAACTTGAAGTTCAGTAGACTTTCGGTCCTTCTTCGGTGAGAGTTCGGAGATCTGGTCTAGTTCGGTTGAGGTTTGGAGTTAGATCGGTGCGAGATCGGAGCTACATAGGTTCGGTCAACGTTCGGACTATTGATTTTGTTTCGGAGTAAGTTCGGACGGAGTTTGGATTTTGGTTTTAGGTTCGGACAAAGTTCGGAGCTTAGTTATAAGTTCGGAGAGAGTTCGGCCGGCAGAATCTTAATTTTGTCAAACGATGTCGGAATTTCAAGCATTTGCTGCAATGCAAAGTGTGATGCAAACCATGTTAAATTTTGATAATGAAATTGGAACAAGTCAGAAAGTTCCCAAATTGTTGAAGGTTGAAGATTATCAAAATTGGAAGAAACGGTTTTCTGCATACATAAGCACAAATGATATTGATCTATGGATTCTGATTCGAAAGTTGTATGAACGACCAACTGAAGAAGGAGATTATAAGGAATTTCAAGATTTTGATGCTGGTGAAAGGAAAAGTTATGAGCTTGAAAAGAAAGTTTATGATTATCTTACAATGGCTTTACCTACTAAATTGTTACATCAATTCAGCACTTGTAAGAAATCAAAGCAATTATGGGATGCTCTCTTAGCAAGATGTGAGGGTAATGATGATTACAAAAAGAGTCGGAAGAAAGTATTGAACAAAGAATTTGATAATTTTCAAAACTATGAAAATGAGAACATTACTGCTCTCGTTTCACGGTTTTCACATCTAATGAGTGAGTTAAAGGTAGTTTAACAAGTCAAAGTTAAAATGTTATAAATGTTCACAGCTTGGACATTTAACAAGTCAAAGTTAAAATGTCAAAGATCGAAGAGATTCTTCAAGAAACATGGAAGAAATCTTTCTGGTGATAAACTGGGATTTAACAAGTCAAAGTTAAAATGTTATAAATGTTCACAGCTTGGACATTTTGCCAAAGATTGTCAACAGGCACATGCAAGCAAGCCTGGTTTTACTCAATCACCCAAGCCTGGTTTTACTCAACCATCTACTAGTAACACCAGCAAAGCAACAACTTTGACGGCTCAACATGATGGTGTTTATGATTGGGGTCAACAGTTTGGATATGATTCATCTGCCTTGATAGTTACTCATGATCAACAAGAGGATTTATGTTCAGACACTAGTTCTGATACTAGTTCAAATCCAAGTTCTTATGAATCGGCTCAGAATATGGAGAGTCTGATGAAAGAAAATACTCCGTTATTGCATGAAATTCACAAGCTTTCTAAGGAATTCAAGGATGTAAAGGCAGAGTTAGAAGTGTCTAGAAATAATGAGAAGGAATTGGGTATAAAGAATGCATGTTTCCTTAAAGAGATTAAATTGCTGAATGAAGTTTTAGAAATTTCTAAACAAGATAAAAGAGATGTTGAAGCTGCAAAAGCTAAGATTTGTGAAGAAAGGGATGAGTTGATAAAAGAAGTCAAGAAATGGAAGGATGAAACGGAGGATACTGCTTCTGATTTCACAAATTTGTTTGATAAATCAAAAGTCAAACTTGATCTGCTTACAAAGAATGTTGAAGAATCAACTGCTAAAATTGATGCATATCAAGTTGACATGGGAAAGTTGTTGGATGAGATCCGGGAGTTAGTTTGTGTCAATAAAGTTCAAGCCGCAAATTTGGAGATTCAAAAGCGAAATGATGATAAATTGAAGAAGGAAATATATGAAGGCCTTGATAATCTTCGTCTACAAAAATTTGAAACTCACAAGGTTACAAAGCGTTTGATTTCTAAAGAAAAAGAATTTGTTGAGGCTCAACAGAAAATTTCTAATCTGAAAATTCAAGTTCTTGATGCTAATCGATTGCTCAATAATGTTTCAAATTCTCAAGTTTTCACAAGCTTCTTAGCTAACGATGAAAATTTTGAGAAAATGTTTGATAAGACTGCATCACCCCCTGCTCATATCAAAGAAGCTTTCAAAGAAGTGAAGGAACAAGTTGATGAATTTGATTATTCAAAGGTTTCTTCATCTACTTTTGAGGTTGAAAAAGTTGTGACAAAGAAGAACAGGAAGCATAAGAAAAAGAAGGAAAAAACATCTGTTGCGTCTCCTTCTCCAAAGTTTGTATCTGGTACATCTTCTGCTGATAATGAGAAGTCGGTTACTTCTAGTGACAAGATTCGGTCTCAACCTGAGTTTGATGAAACGATCTTTTATGATCAAAAGAATGTAACCGAAGTAAAAGCTGAATTTTCTCGATTAGCGAAGAATGGACATTGTTCATCTGAGGAGAAGATTTCTGGAAAGCATGAAGGATTGGGTTTTCACGGGATGAAAGATAAAGCTGAGAAGGCTCCAGAATCATCATCTCAAGAATTGAAGAAACTGAAGTTGAAACAAGTGAAGAAGGATGTGTTTAAAGCTGAAAAAGTTCAATCTGAGAGATTTTACAAGCTTAAAGGTTCTGATCAGCTTTTCTCTGATAAAGAATTTCCTATTCATTGTGTTGATGCTCGAAAGATTTATGAAGTTTTTGTGAAATCTCAAGTTTCGTTTGAAAGTTCTCAATCTCAAAGCCCTACATCCAAATGGGTACATGATCACAGGCATCAGGTATATGATTCTCATTCTGATCATGTTCGAGTTATTCATGTGTGTTCGTCGCAGGTACATCATGTTGGATTTAGGTGTCCAGACCCGACTAAATCAAGTACCCGACCCGGTCAAGACCCGTAAGAGTTACACCGGAGGCAACGGGTATTAAAGACCGCTTACCTATATAACCGGCGAATTCGCAGAAAGAATAATTATGTGTTTATTAAATAGTTTAATTAATACATAATTAATTACTTAAATCGATATTAATCATTAAGATTAATTAAGCGACAAAAACGTTAAATATTATTAACGTAATTGGACAAAATCGACGGATTATTAGTATGACTAATATTTGGTTAGCGACGCACATTTAAAAGGTTAAAGGTTAACTTTGGAAATTAAATGGTTCAATTGGGAATTGAATTAAATCGAGGGGTTAAACGGAAACAAAGTCAGTTATAAATATAACTGATAAGGGAGGCGAAACCCTAATCAACTTAGTGAGAATTTCGGCCGTCGCTCTCCCCTCCCTCTCGCGACCGACGCCGACGGCACCCCACCGCCGCCGCCGCCCTCTTGTTTTTCGCCGACCCCTCGACCGTTGCACGCCACCGTCCGCCGCCTCACTAGCCACCGCCGCCCCCCGCCGCCTGGCTAGCCGCTGCTGCCGTCCACTCCGCCGACGACACTCCTCGCCGCCGCCGCTCTCAGCCGCCGCCGCTCTCAGCCGCCGCCGCTCTCAGCCGCCGCCGCACGCACAGCCGCCGCCGCTCTGCAGCTGCCGCCGCACCCCCCACCGCCGTGCGCTCCGCTGCCGCCGTTGCCATCACCGTCGCTAAGCCGCCGCCGCCACCTTGCCGGCCGCCGCGCTTCCTCGCCGTCGCCGGTTCACCGCCGACAAACCTTAGCCGTGAACCACCTTTTGGTGTGTTCGGCTCGTCGTCCGCAAACCCTAGTTCGCGCCCAATCCGACGTACGAGATTTTCTTGGTGCTTGATTCACCGCGTAGTAAATCCGTGTTCGCGAGGAAAGTCAGATTCGTCAGACGAATCACTTCTGCGAAACCCTAGCGTCACCCGTTGACTTCCGGTGTCTCGAACGTCTGTTTGAATCACCGCTCAGGTATATCTAAACTCGTAGTTAGTTTAGATTAAATTATTTATTTATTTTATAAATACTTCGCGTTTTGTTTAAACGCGATTATGGTGTTTGCGCGTTTTGGTGATTGTCGAATCCTTTTGTTTTGGTTTACGCTAATTACCTGGTTTTCGCGTTTGTAATTTAAATCGTTTCCGCTGCCTATTAAATTAATAGTTAATTTAATTATCTGATTTAATCCACTCGGTAATTGTTTAATAATTATTTGTTGTAAATAATTATTTCCAAACAAAAAAAAAATTGCTATTACCGAGACCCGAATGCCACTGTCGTAACCCAACAGTGGTATCAGAGCCTTGATCACCACACGCAAACCTAGGCCGGTCTCTTTTAAACCGGCACACTTTCGCGAACTGGGGTTCTGAACCCGAAAGTCGCGAAATCGAATGAATCGCCTTTTAAATATGTTTAGTCGATTTGGATCCACTAAACATAATCCGATTCAACGTAATTGATTGAATCATCTTTCGTGCATATTCGGCCCAACCCTTATTATGTTGTCATGGTTTCGTTATGGTATGGCCCATTAGGCCCATGTGTTTTGTTTTGGATTGGCCCAAATTTTACTGGGTTCAAAGTTGTAATTATTTAAAATAGAATATTTTATTTTAATTGTTATCGCTCATTTTCGCCTGGACGAACAAGACGAGCTTGATACAAAGACCCATTTGAGATCATCCCTGTATGGGATTTTCGAAAATGGCTAGAAGTCAAAACAAGACCGACGTTTCCTATGACTCGCAGGAGCTTGTTAAAGCCAGTGGGAGCAACTAAGTCGATCAGGGAGTTTTCTGTTCTCGTGGTTGATTTACTTGTATGTCCCTTGCCCTTATTCGATATTGTCATAGGCTCTGACAATATCGAAGCCCCTGCTAGGCCGGATATGTACATGTGTGTTTGCTTGTTTTTGGTTGCTTGTCTTAATTAGATTAACACGCCAACTTAAAACCCAAACTTGGTTTTATCAAAAATGAAACTAATTTTTCAATCGATTAAATGAAAGTCCTAATTTTGTTACGACTTCACAAAATTAAATAACCAATTTAATTCGACATCAAATTCGAATTTTTCGATAATGCAATCGAACGTTATTAAAATTGGTTATCGACTCGCGACACATAGATCGTTAATACTTAGGTTATCTAATTGATCGTCCCGAGTGAGATAGGATTCATAATATTTGCCGTCACATTAAATATTAAAATTTGACAAATTAATCCTATCTGGTAAGCCTAAAACGGGTAGTCTATGCCATCCTAAGTCAAGTCTAACTTGGAACATATTTACCGATACATCCGTGTTGGAGTATTTCAACACCGCACGTGGTGTTTAGGGTATCTTCCAAGGTGAGCGTATTGGAGTATTTCAACACCGTACGCTCACACTGACTGCTTAGGACAACTACTGTTTTCTTTACATGCACCTTTGGTATTGGAGTATTTCAACACCGTACCTCTGGTCGGCTTGTAGACAAAATGGGCATAGATGGGGCTAAACGTATTTCGTTGATCCATTCGCGAAAGCCCCATAACGGGAGTTGTGATAGTAGACTCACAAGTGACAATCGTTGTCCGTTCGGCTACTTAGAAATTTTGAACGCACTTTACGCTGTCTGGAGAAATTGTCTAACTGACTGAATTCCCAATTCCTATTCAAGATCAGCTTGCCATCCTTGAATACGAATCAAACATCGAAACACTAAAACATTTGCCTGTTGTTTCAGATGGCTAACCGCGCAAACCAAGAGATTTTCCATCTCAAGTCTCTCCTTGAGAAGGAGAAACTTAATGGCGCCAACTTCCTTGATTGGGAAAGGAATCTGAGAATCGTCCTGAAAATGGCTAACATGGAAACCGTGTTAGATGCTGAGGTTCCTGAGGAACCTGAAGCTGACACGCAAGCGGCGCGAAACGCCCATAACACATTGCGTACCAATGCCAAAAATGTCGCATGTCTTATGTTAGCCACCATGGAATCTGAGATTCAGAAAAACATGGTTGACAGGACGGCCTTTCAGATGATCGGTGATCTGAGGGGCATGTTTGAAACTCAGGCCCGACAGGAACGCTATGACACCGTTGTGACACTTATTAGTTGTCGCATGGCAGAAGGCGCTCCTGTCAGCCCTCATGTCCTGAAGATGAAGAGTTACATCGACCGTTTAGCAAAGCTGAATTACGTCATACCCGCCGAAATGGCGACTGACCTAATTCTTCACTCACTGTCAAGTGCCTTCACTCCTTTCCGGGTGAACTTTAACATGCATAGCATGGTAAAGTCAGTGACTGAACTTCACGGAATGCTTAAGACCGCTGAAGTTAATTTTGTTAACGGTAAGGCACCCGATGTACTCGCAATCCGATCAGGGGGCGTCAAGAAGCCTGAGGTAAAGAAGGGCAGACGTGGGAACAAGAAGAGGGGCAAGGAAGCTGTAACCAGAGCGTCTGGAAGCTCCCAGAAAAGCAAGCCTAAGGCAACCAAAGCACCACCGCCCGAACAGCGCGAGTGCTTTGAATGCCACAAGATGGGGCACTGGAAGAGAAACTGCCCAGAATATCTTGCCAAGGTGAAAAGTGGAAAAGCCCAGCCGGGTAATTCCTCAGGTATACACATAAGTCTATGTTGTATGATGCTTCACTTATTCCTACAAAATATATGTTTGACATACTTTACATTTTGTAGGTGCATGAAGCTGAAAGAAAGCAAGCCAAGATGATGCTGAACTACCTTGCGATTGTCGCACAATAAAGTTCGTGTCCTGAGTTTTGATTTAAAAAAATTCTTGGCAATTTTAAAACAACTGATTTTGTTTGGTTCTCCCTGGCTGTTTTCCAGGATGAACAAATTGCTTTCTTTGGATTTTGATTATGACATGTTTTGACAATGGTTGATTTTCAAAACATTCAAGTTTGGTTTTAATCTACTTTGAATTTGATTCAACCTTTTGTTAGATTAAATTCAAAATCCCATAACAACATATCTTCCAACCTGGTGCACTTGATTTGATTAAGACTAGCTCAAATGCGACATGATAACTTTTGGTTATCACATCCCATTAAAGCTATAATGTCTTAAGCGTATATCGTAACAGTTACGTGACAACGCACGACGCAATTATGGTTCATAAAGTCCTGTGATAATAACCATCCAGCGTCGATAATATTAAATCAAGTCGAACCGATTGAAGATCGCCGCTTCGATCTACAATCGTATGAACATATCAATCCTCTGCTTCAAGTAGACGTCTGATCATATCAGTTCGAATCACCAGCTGAACAACTATAGGAGTAATCACCTGCTGGTTACAGTATTGTAGTATGGTCACACCACTTCTGGTGCACATAACCATAAAATGTATACACCTAGACACATCTTGGAAGTCTTAGACTACAATAGTTGTACTCACGTGTGTTTTAATCCGACGAACACTAAGTGTCATATACGTCGGTCCAACGTTTTCAGTATAAAAACTAGTAACACACAAGACTAATGACTTGCCACAACAAAACCCTTGACTTCATGTAACCATGACACCCTTTTCACACATCACTTGCATAACTAACTTCCAATCCCAAGACCGGTATCTTGTGAAGATGGAATTTAGCAATTACATGTCCAAAGCTAGATCTTTAAATATCTAAAGAAAAGTGACTCAGATAAGTCACTGGAATATGTAAAACAACTCTCGCATCTAAACGAGACGAGCCAGATAAATAATGATTCGCCAACAATGGATTGTTGTTAAGCTAAACATATTGACATTCCAGTTAGAGTTGGCATGTTTAACCTTACCTGAATAAGGAAACATCCTCTAGTATCGGACCCCAGGGTCCGATAGGATAAATCATCTTCTCGATCATCACGAGACACTTTCAAACAATCATAGACGAGCGCATCTTCATGCTATCAAACTCTGAAATGACTTTGACAATCGTCTATGAACTTATGAGCAAGTCATAACACCTGGATATTAAGTTTAGACTCTCGTACATCATATTACGAAGTCAAACAATTTCGTTCTTGTAAACGATAATTGATTACAACGTTTTCTTCGTATAAATCAATATCCAAGCGGTTTGAAAGAAAGATGGAGATAGGAATGTCAATCTGCCTCAAGCAAGTGGGAGCATCGCCATAGATCCTTACTGGAATAACGATCAAGTGCCGATCTAAAGATCATTTAAATTTTCTGAGATGAAACGTTAAATGACACCTCAAATAATTGTAAGTTTCAAGATTATATTAAGTATTGATCGTGATATGACTGAGCAACCACACGCGATCAATCTCTTGAAACAGTTCAAATCATACTAAATATGATGTAGACATGAATCCAATACTTGAATATTGCATAGAATGTTGCCGTAAGATGTTACGCCATGACCATAGATGGAAAATCACATCATCACTGCTAAACACTGATGAGAGAAAATATATGTTCATCGACCGAGTATGAATTGTGTTCGTTGAACATTAATAGCCACCTTAATTGAATCTGAACTAAGAATGCTATAAAACATTCAAGGGTTAATTCGACTCCATAAATAGTCGGTTAACATGCTCAAGTGATAACACAGTCATACGTGTGCTTACCAAGGGCGCTCCATTATCACAAGTTCGATTCACTTAAGAAGATTCACTGTTCAAGGTAAACACTGAGTCTCAAGAAACAACAGATATTGGCAATTCTAAATCGAAATACGAGCATTTGATAGCGAATCCATAATTTCTGCGATCGGGCGAGATCAGCGAAATTAGTCTACTACTTAGTACACGAGTTCTGCATCACTTCGATATTCGATTCTAGTGTTGGATGTCGAACACTGTCGTTTGCACCATATCATTCGACCTCCTCTAAGTTGTTAGACGAAAGTCTGAATTCTGCGTAACGCGTTCGAATTTTATACGTTTTATTATCCATGAATATTTCGTTTAATATTCTAAAAGGTCCGTAGTCGATCAGACATTGCGGGAGCAACGGCTGAAGCAAGACTATTCTGACTCTGGACTCAAGGTGTTGACCTCTAGACTCACAAGGCCTCATTGGAGAATGACGCCGGGACGTAACTCGTATCAGAATGTCTTCATGGATCTTAGCATAAGACAAATCTGATTGATGGTATACTCAATGGTATCCTTAGACCTGAGACACATGAGCGACCTCCCGTTTGCCAAAGAGCATACTTTGATTGTAGCTTAGCGCTGTCGCGTAACTGCCAGCCATAACGGTTACTTTTGGGAATGGATCTGAAGCTTAGTGGGAGCTGTATGTAGTCAATATGGGATTCTGTACTCTTGCATTTTTCAATGCAACAGTTTGACATCATGGGCCCTCTCGTTAGTTCCAAGTGTGAAGTGTAAGGCCTTACCCAAACTTACTGTGTGTTTGATTGGACCACTTCGAACAGTAAAACGAGAAATATAATGATCGACCCCAAAGAGAATGTATAGATCCATGTCTCTGTTTCGATTGATGTCACATACAGAAAGGATCTGATGACTTTACAAATACATTAAGTCTAAACTATATCACAAGTTTATTGATATGCCTTGGTTGTTCAGACTTGAAGTGTCATGACTGGTTGGGACAGCCACGTGTAGCTAGAGCACCTCTGACTGTATCTTGATTAATAGTCGCGATCAGTCCAAGTGGGAGACTGTTGGATTTAGGTGTCCAGACCCGACTAAATCAAGTACCCGACCCGGTCAAGACCCGTAAGAGTTACACCGGAGGCAACGGGTATTAAAGACCGCTTACCTATATAACCAGCGAATTCGCAGAAAGATTAATTATGTGTTTATTAAATAGTTTAATTAATACATAATTAATTACTTAAATCGATATTAATCATTAAGATTAATTAAGCGACAAAAACGTTAAATATTATTAACGTAATTGGACAAAATCGACGGATTATAAGTATGACTAATATTTGGTTAGCGACGCACATTTAAAAGGTTAAAGGTTAACTTTGGAAATTAAATGGTTCAATTGGATATATCTTGGCAGTATGCTATGTTATGTCAAAGATCGACTAACTGAATTGGATATATCTTGGCAGTATGCTATGTTATGTCAAAGATCGAAGAGATTCTTCAAGAAACATGGAAGAAATCTTTCTGGTGATAAACTGGGATTTAACAAGTCAAAGTTAAAATGTTATAAATGTTCACAGCTTGGACATTTTGCCAAAGATTGTCAACAGGCACATGCAAGCAAGCCTGGTTTTACTCAATCACCCAAGCCTGGTTTTACTCAACCATCTACTAGTAACACCAGCAAAGCAACAACTTTGACGGCTCAACATGATGGTGTTTATGATTGGGGTCAACAGTTTGGATATGATTCATCTGCCTTGATAGTTACTCATGATCAACAAGAGGATTTATGTTCAGACACTAGTTCTGATACTAGTTCAAATCCAAGTTCTTATGAATCGGCTCAGAATATGGAGAGTCTGATGAAAGAAAATACTCCGTTATTGCATGAAATTCACAAGCTTTCTAAGGAATTCAAGGATGTAAAGGCAGAGTTAGAAGTGTCTAGAAATAATGAGAAGGAATTGGGTATAAAGAATGCATGTTTCCTTAAAGAGATTAAATTGCTGAATGAAGTTTTAGAAATTTCTAAACAAGATAAAAGAGATGTTGAAGCTGCAAAAGCTAAGATTTGTGAAGAAAGGGATGAGTTGATAAAAGAAGTCAAGAAATGGAAGGATGAAACGGAGGATACTGCTTCTGATTTCACAAATTTGTTTGATAAATCAAAAGTCAAACTTGATCTGCTTACAAAGAATGTTGAAGAATCAACTGCTAAAATTGATGCATATCAAGTTGACATGGGAAAGTTGTTGGATGAGATCCGGGAGTTAGTTTGTGTCAATAAAGTTCAAGCCGCAAATTTGGAGATTCAAAAGCGAAATGATGATAAATTGAAGAAGGAAATATATGAAGGCCTTGATAATCTTCGTCTACAAAAATTTGAAACTCACAAGGTTACAAAGCGTTTGATTTCTAAAGAAAAAGAATTTGTTGAGGCTCAACAGAAAATTTCTAATCTGAAAATTCAAGTTCTTGACGCTAATCGATTGCTCAATAATGTTTCAAATTCTCAAGTTTTCACAAGCTTCTTAGCTAACGATGAAAATTTTGAGAAAATGTTTGATAAGACTGCATCACCCCCTGCTCATATCAAAGAAGCTTTCAAAGAAGTGAAGGAACAAGTTGATGAATTTGATTATTCAAAGGTTTCTTCATCTACTTTTGAGGTTGAAAAAGTTGTGACAAAGAAGAACAGGAAGCATAAGAAAAAGAAGGAAAAAACATCTGTTGCGTCTCCTTCTCCAAAGTTTGTATCTGGTACATCTTCTGCTGATAATGAGAAGTCGGTTACTTCTAGTGACAAGATTCGGTCTCAACCTGAGTTTGATGAAACGATCTTTTATGATCAAAAGAATGTAACCGAAGTAAAAGCTGAATTTTCTCGATTAGCGAAGAATGGACATTGTTCATCTGAGGAGAAGATTTCTGGAAAGCATGAAGGATTGGGTTTTCATGGGATGAAAGATAAAGCTGAGAAGGCTCCAGAATCATCATCTCAAGAATTGAAGAAACTGAAGTTGAAACAAGTGAAGAAGGATGTGTTTAAAGCTGAAAAAGTTCAATCTGAGAGATTTTACAAGCTTAAAGGTTTTGATCAGCTTTTCTCTGATAAAGAATTTCCTCTTCATTGTGTTGATGCTCGAAAGATTTATGAAGTTTTTGTGAAATCTCAAGTTTCGTTTGAAAGTTCTCAATCTCAAAGCCCTACATCCAAATGGGTACATGATCACAGGCATCGGGTATATGATTCTCATTCTGATCATGTTCGAGTTATTCATGTGTGTTCGTCGCAGGTACATCATGTTGTATTTAGGTGTCCAGACCCGACTAAATCAAGTACCCGACCCGGTCAAGACCCGTAAGAGTTACACCGGAGGCAACGGGTATTAAAGACCGCTTACCTATATAACCGGCGAATTCGCAGAAAGATTAATTATGTGTTTCTTAAATAGTTTAATTAATACATAATTAATTACTTAAATCGATATTAATCATTAAGATTAATTAAGCGACAAAAACGTTAAATATTATTAACGTAATTGGACAAAATCGACGGATTATTAGTATGACTAATATTTGGTTAGCGACGCACATTTAAAAGGTTAAAGGTTAACTTTGGAAATTAAATGGTTCAATTGGGAATTGAATTAAATCGAGGGGTTAAACGGAAACAAAGTCAGTTATAAATATAACTGATAAGGGAGGCGAAACCCTAATCAACTTAGTGAGAATTTCGGCCGTCGCTCTCCCCTCCCTCTCGCGACCGACGCCGACGGCACCCCACCGCCACCGCCGCCCTCTTGTTTTTCGCTGACCCCTCAACCGTTGCACGCCACCGTCCGCCGCCTCACTAGCCACCGCCGCCCCCCGCCGCCTGGCTAGCTGCTGCTGCCGTCCACTCCGCCGACGACACTCCTCGCCGCTGCCGCTCTCAGCCGCCGCCGCACGCACAGCCGCCGCCGCTCTGCAGCTGCCGCCGCACCCCCCACCGCCGTGCGCTCCGCTGCCGTCGTCGCCATCACCGTCGCTAAGCCGCCGCCGCCACCTTGCCGGCCGCCGCGCTTCCTCGCCGTCGCCGGTTCACCGCCGACAAACCTTAGCCGTGAACCACCTTTTGGTGTGTTCGGCTCGTCGTCCGCAAACCCTAGTTCGCGCCCAATCCGACGTACGAGATTTTCTCGGTGCTTGATTCACCGCGTAGTAAATCCGTGTTCGCGAGGAAAGTCAGATTCGTCAGACGAATCACTTCTGCGAAACCCTAGCGTCGCCCGTTGACTTCCGGTGTCTCGAACGTCTGTTTGAATCACCGCTCAGGTATATCTAAACTCGTAGTTAGTTTAGATTAAATTATTTATTTATTTTATAAATACTTCGCGTTTTGTTTAAACGCGATTATGGTGTTTGCGCGTATTGGTGATTGTCGAATCCTTTTGTTTTGGTTTACGCTAATTACCTGGTTTTCGCGTTTGTAATTTAAATCGTTTCCGCTGCCTTTTATATTAATAGTTAATTTAATTATCTGATTTAATCCACTCGGTAATTGTTTAATAATTATTTGTTGTAAATAATTATTTCCAAACAAAAAAAAAATATTGCTATTACCGAGACCCGAATGCCACTGTCGTAACCCAACACATCAAAGATGAGACAAAACGAAAAGAATCTGTTATATTTGCCGCCGCCCAGGGCATATGGCAAAAGATTGTCCATCACCTGCTGATTTACCTTAAGGATTTTATAAGAAATCAGTTTTTGGTAAACCTGCCAACACAATGTTCTTTGATGAACACGACAGAATTTTTGATGAGGTTGAACCTACATTCTTTCATAAACAAAAACGTTTTGTTCCAATGTTTTCAAAGGTTCAAAGTGTAGGTTCATCATCACAGTCACCTATGATTGTGTCATCAAAAACTGAATTACTAAAACCACAACAATGGAAACCTAAGGTCGTTTCTAAGCAAAATAAGGACACTGGTCGACTAGAGGCGATTTGCTTCGGGTCATTTTTGAACTAATTAGTTTGACCAGTGTGCAGGTACTTCTAGAAGACCTATCGACGATTGCAAAGTTGTTGATGGAGGAGTATTCTGCTTAATTTAAATTTCATGATAAATCTTTCTAACCTGCAAATTTTCTGAATTCTAAATCTGCAAACTATCTGTGTTGATTGATCACTTTTCTTTGCTTACAAATTTTTTCTCAAAAACCGAAAAATAGTGTCGTGTTTTTGTGTAAAATGAAAATCCAAAAATAGAGTTTTCATTTTAAGGGGGGGGGGGGGGGAATTGTAAGTAAGAGGAGTAATTGAGAAAATGCATGTTATGGGGAGAAGGTGAATACATGCCAAATATATAATGAAGGAAGGTGAATACATGGAAAATATAAAATTGTGAGAAATTGATCATTGGGAAATGATGATACATTGGCTTACGTATCTGACTCATGGATAGAGTAGATGAAAGAGCCATAAGATCATTGTTTGATATGCTTGGTAGGCTCGGCAAATCAAAAAGTATTCAGATGTGATATACACTAAAATACTAATGCTTGACCATGTGGATAACATCTTGATGCATATTTCATGACACAAAAGAAAAATAAGTGTGAAATTCAAAATGAGAAGTCACTGTGTATACATGTGTTCTTTTTGCAAAGCTTTAAACTTGTTTGATTTTCTTTATTTTGTCAAATGATTGGACTTTCTTTGCGTATCGAAAGATCGACCTGATTGTTGTTCGTTTGACGTTCTGCTTTATTTTATTTGGTGTTTCGTATAACTCATCGGACTTTCTCTGCGTGTACGGAAGTACCGACCTGATTGTTGATGGGTTATACTATTTCAACTTGTTTTATTTTTATTCTTTTTGTTAAATCCGAGGCCTTATCTGCGTATCGAAAGATCGACCTTAAGGTAGACAATTTAACGTTCTTATTTCTTTTTGCATGGAACACAGTTGACGATATCATGAAATATACTATACTATTGTGAAAAATCACAAGTGCTATCACACAAAAGGATTAGGAAAGAAAAACTGAAAATGTCTGATTATATATCTGATAGTGTGGGATACACTGGTCAAAGCAAATTTAATCAATATCTTAACATATCCAAATGTTATGAGTATGATTATGCCTGAGTTTAAGTTGGACAAATTATGCCAGAAATCAGCATGACTTATGTGCTTCGATTAATTGAAATTAAAGTGTAGTTCAGTGCGTTATGTTCAATATGATCCCATATAATGATCTTTCTCATACCAAAAATAGTGTTTGATTCTGTATTGTGATTTCATTTCATTTCAGAAAAGAACAAAAAGATTTTCGGTGTGTTTTAGCATAAAATTTTGAAAAGCCAAAAAACATTTTGTTTTTGCTTTATTTTTTATCTGATCAACACGTGATTCAAGTCAATTTTCAAATCATATCTTGGAGTCTCGAAGAGACGTTTTGTGCCAAGATTATTTAAATGTTTGAGCAGGTTGTTATGTGCAAGATATCACAACTTCAAGTCTTCTGAAGATGTTGATAAAAGACCAGAGATACACTAAAATGTCATCAAGTATTCAAGATCAAGCTACAATCGAGTTGAGGAGGAGTTTGTTTGAAGATTCATTTCATTGAACGAACAGATTCTACACTTGAGGGGGAGCTTGATTGAAGATACAAAGTTGATGATGTTGAAGAGATACTGCACACGACGAGGGGGGGGGGTTTGTTGATACCTGATATGTGCGTCGTGTGAAGTATCGATCAAGCTCAAGTCAATTAGGTATGGCCGAACTAGGTCCGAACCTGAAGTTCGGACTGGCCGAACCTGAGGTTCGGCCGAAGCTCGGACCAGCGGGTATATATAGATGTTTGGTCTTTGTAATTGTAGAGTTCTTAGCGTGCGAGATCTGTTAAAGTGTGTGTTTCTGAGTGTGTATTCTCGGAGTCTGTATCTGAGTGTTTACTGGTTGTAATTGTTCTTCATTGATCAATAAATCAATCGGTTAATTACGTTTGGATGTCCGATTAGCTAGATCGAGTAGACGATCCGATGCTCAGGTATTTTCACGAACCTTGGCCGAACATGAGGTTCGGACAAGCCTAGGAGTTCGGCCGGCCGATGTCTATATTTAGGTTGTAGCTTTGTCTTTGTAACTAGTTTTTCATTAGAGTTTTGAGCGAGTGTTTAGCAATTATATGTTTTGTGTTCTGATTCTCTCTAAAATCTGTTACGATATTAATGAGAGATTGAGCATTGTTATTTACACTGTTTGTTCTCGTTTCTTTTACACAATTGATGTCGAACTAAGCCAATCCTATGCTCCAGCGTTTTCACTATCCATGGCAGATAACGTGTATGCTGATGTACTATCATTTCTCCCATTTGTCAGATCAATTTCTCAATTGTTTTTATATTGAGCAATATGAACAAAAGAAAATGAAGAAACAAACACTATTTTTTGAATTTTCAAATTTTCTCCCCCTAAAAATATGAACAAAAGAAAATGAAAAAACAAAAATGAAAATCTTCAATCAACAATTGACACATTTTTGAAAATGATAGTTTTGAAAATCAGTTGGTTTCAAATATAGGAACGATGCATTTTAACTTAAATCAACAACAAGTATTCCACTATCAGCAATCTTTCAATCACTAACAGGTCTTCTTGAAATACCCGCACACACTAGAAAATAATATGTTTGTAAAACCCCGACCCTCATCCACATTGGTGATAGGTCGTCCAGTGTCTTCAACAAAATCAGTGTTGGCTGTGGAGACAACTTTTGGTCTCCATTCCCGTTTTGGTTTTAAACTTTCTGGTGAACCATTGCCAGCTGATGAATGGCAATCAGAACTACTACCCAACTTTTAAGAATTAAATTTCTTTTTCCAGGAAAAGTTAGTGTTGGGTATTAGTTCACCAAAAATAATTCCATCAAGATCAACATACACTGTATATTTGGCATTTGATGATGAATTGTTAGTTATCGTAGGACAATTATTTGCATAATGACCCTTCTGGCGACAAACATAACACAGTCGATGATTAATGTTAGTGATGGAAATTGGTTTTCCAAACTGATCAGTCGACCATTCATCATACACTTTTGAAATCACATGTTTAAATTTCTTTGGTTTCTGAAATTTTGGAAAACATTTTGGAGAATCATAAAAACCTAAATCATCTCCATAACCAAAGAAGTTATCTTGATGATAAAACCTATTCGATTTAGCAGAATGAAATGAATCTGAATTTTTATTGCCTTGTGATGTAGCATCAGATATGAAAGAAGACTCTTCAGAGGAAACCTTTTCATTTGCAGATGGAGAAGACACTTTCTTCTTCCAAAATTGAGACTTCTTATCATAAAAAACCTTCTCTTTCTTTTTCTGCTCAACTTTGAACTTCTTCTTGTTAGAATCCTTAATTGGAATCTCTTTTCCTTCATATCCCAGACCAGTATACTTCTGCATAGGATGTTCTTTCACAAAATGATCTTTTGATGCTAGACGAGAAAATTCATCTTTAATAGCTTTAATGTTGACTTCCTTATTTAGTAAAGATTCGTCAATCACAATATCAGAAAAATCAGGAATCTTCAGATTACCTGGATTTCCTTCAAAAATCTTTTCTTTATCAAGAAATACAGACTTGGAATCAAACTTCAATCCTTTTTAATAATCAATCTCCTTTTTATTCTTCTTATGTTTTGACTTCTTTGTTGTTCCAGACTTAACACCATCTCCTTCAGGATAATCTTTCAATTTCTTGGTTGAATTATCATGAGATGACGTTTTCAGATCAACCACTTGAGAAGGAACTTCATGAATATCAACTGTTGGGTTTTAAGAACATTATCAAAGCCATTTTAACTCCTTAAAATGTAAAACGCAGCGGAAAATCAAAACCATAGTTTGATTAGTTGATGTATATTTTGATTAGTTGATGTTAAAACTGATTTTAACACTTGATTATAAAACCCAAAACCAAGGATCCAAACATGTATGCATGTTATCAAAACTAAAACAACCATAGGGTGTTTAGATTTATACCTTCTTCCAAGCAAGGGATTGAGAAGAAGATGATGACGAACTCGAATAGCAAGTCTCGAAGAAGAGACCTCAAGTTAGTGATACCCACGAGCCACGGACATCAACACCTTGTTGCTAGGATTTCTTGAAGATTGACTTCTTCCTTCTTTCTCCTTGAACCGATTCGTGAGAGAGAGAGAGATAGAGTAGAGAGGAAGTCTTGCACTTGAGTAAATGCTTGTGTGTTGTACACCCAAAATGGAGAGAGTATGTAGATATATATAGAGTCCTTTATTGTACTACATGCAGTACATATTGTAGTACAAGTACTATAAGAAGTGCAAGTAGTACACGTGTAGTACATATTGTAGTACAAGTACTACAAGTAGTGCAAGTAGTACAAGTGTAGTACAACTAGTAGTACAAGTACTACAAAAGGATATATATCATATTATTTTATATAAAAGTAATTTTACTTTAAATATAAAATCTCTACTAAATCATTTAACCCATTTAAATAATTTCATACTCTCTAATTTAAATCATCCGTATGATTTAATTACAAGTGCGACTATTTAGAAACCCATTTCTAAATGTCTTCGTGTTATAATATATATTTATTTGATCACATCTAAAATAAATATCTTTGGTGCGTTATCTAGCTCGTTATTGGGTATGACCCGTCTTGGATCATAACGTACTAGCCACATCAATTTACTATGTGTCTTGGGCATATAGAGTCCAACATCAACATCTTTGCTTGGTTTGCCATCTCGTTCTAGATGATACAAATAATTCTGAAACACACTTGATGTATTGCAATTCTCAAGTCTTCTTTGCAAGTCAAGCATTTCAATTTTTATCTCAGAAATCTTTGTATTAGCTTCCAGTAAGTCTCTCTGAGAATCAATAAGTTTCTCAAATAACTCGTTATACTTAAGCTTTTGACTATACATTCTATCACATCCAGGGAGAACTTCTGCAGTACCCTTCTCTACCTGTTTCTTATAAGAGGCAACATCTTGTTTCAAAATATCATTTTGACTTTGAACCTCACTATTTTTATCACATAGCTTTGTGAGTTCCTCTTGAATTTGAATTACTCTATCAGCAGCTTCGACAACAATTTCATTAACATTTTCATATTTTTGTTGAAGAGGATAACATTTTGCAAATAAAGCATCAAAATCTTCAACAGCTTCCTTTTCATGAACTTTTGCTTTATTGTATTCTTCATTTAGCACTTCTTTTTCTTTCAATCAATCTTCCTTAATTTTAACAAAATCAGTACACGTTGTACAAGAGGAAGATGCATTCTGTTGAATTTTTGCTTCGTAACCATCATGAATTTTATTTTTCCATTCTTCCAATTCTTTTCTCAAAATACTATTTTCTTCAGATAACTTCGCTTCTTTCTTCTCTAACTCTTCAATTTTACCTTTAAACTTCAACTCTTGATCAATTGATTTCTGAGAAATTGTAGACATATGTTCCTCACACTGTCTCTTTAAAAAATCCCATATCTGCTTTGCTTTTCCATAATTTCTAACTTGATTTTTAAGAGTTATAGGCAAAGCTAACAGAAGAAGTGCAATAGCTTTTTTCATATTGATCATATGATTCCCTTTCTTCAGGTGAAAAATTCCATCTCATCTTAAAATTACCACCAAACGTTGGATACTGATATTCATTTGAAATCGGTACCTACAACCGTTTATCCAAATCAACAATGTATGCTCTAAAATTTGTTGCCTAACCATGATACTCTCCAATATTTATCAACTTCGACACCTTCTAACTATGACTCGCAATAAATGCGTCAATTGCATACATTTTGAAAATCGTGAAATTGTATATCAAAACTTCAAACTCAAAAACGGAGGTCTTCCAAGTGGATTTTGGGGGTCAAACTAGAAGGTAGTGGCCGTTAAGCAAGTAAAAGTATAGATCTCGTCGAGACGAACTTTTTGGCTGGTATTAGCTCCCGTAACTCTTAACGGTTCTCAAGTTACGTCAGTTTTAGTGAACAACACTTTTCTGCCAGCGTACCAAAAACTTCTCAACGTACCAAAATCTTCCAATGTACCAATCTACGTACCAGACCAAATCAGTGGACCAAAACAATTCAGCGTACCAGTCACGGACCAGAATTATCAACGTACCAGATTAGACAGTGTACCAATTTGGTACGGCGTAACTGCCAGCGTACCAGGTAGTAACCGTCGCGTACCAGCCTTGAAGATTGCCTTGCGTACCAAATTCCAGCGTACCAGAATCTTTGAAGATTGCCTTGCATACCACAGAGTGTACCAAAGGCGTACCAGTTGTTCTTTGAGCATACCAACGGCGTACCACGCTAAATTTGACTAATTTTTCGAAATTTCGACTTTTAAGACTGGAATTTGTAACAGTGAGATGCGAAAACACACAAGGAACACTCAGAAATCATTTTTGACCTTAGAAACACTTGGAAATTAAAAGAATTGAAGAAAAACCAATGAAACACACTATCTCTCACTAGAAAAATCCAATTTTGATCAATTTAAACCAGCAGAGCAACCTGGATTTGCTCTGATAGCACTTATAAAACCAGATTCAGATCTCACTACTGGATGAACTGATCGATCTAGTGTACGAGAATGTAAATAAACTTTGTTTTATTGATTCACCAAGAAAACAATTACAAGGTTTTGGTTTCTCTCTCTAGAACACACATAGAAACACACACTTAGTGGAGATGATATGACCAGCAGCTCTAACATGCTAAACAAGTCAACCTATTTATAGGTGACTCAAACTGCTCAGCGTACCATCTAACGTACCATTGGTACGTTGGCTCCGTACCAACTAGTACAGACCATGATACGCTATCTCTAAGACTCACACTATAGTGCTCTCATATAGAGACAATACACGAGACACACTGTAGCATAGGAATATGCTCAAACAATGTGGTGGCTGTGGATAGCAGCCACACAGCAACAGACTGGCGGAGCAGCAGAAGCAGTTTCCAGCGGTCGCAGTGCTGCTCTGGTGGCAACAGTGGCCGAAGATGGTTGTGGCAGCAGCCAACGATCGCAGTGGTGACAGGAAATAGCAGCAGCACAGCAGAGGTGGCGGCTTGGTGGTGGTCGTGGTGTGCTGTCAGGAAGAAGAAAAGAAGGAAAGTGGTAGCGCCCGGCCGGTGGTGGATGGGGTTGTTTCTCCGGTAGAAAAAAGAGAGAAGAAGAGGGAGGAAGGGTGGCAGTAGCTAGTGGCAGTGGTGGTGCGAGGTTGTCGGTGGTGCTGCTCACAAAAAAGAAAATAAAGGTGGAGCTCGGTTGGTGCTTGTTCTTGCTTGGTGGCTCTCGACAGGAAACAAAAAATGGGGAGGGGGCGGGATTAGGTTGGTGAATGGGTTGGTAAGGTGTGTGGTGTTGGTGATGGATTAGTCATGGTACACTATTGAGCAATGATGTTCTAGTTGTAGGGTGATAGAGGAGGGTGTGTTGGCCATGCTTAGGATCAGCTAACACAATTTTTTTTTGTAAGATTTAACATATAGGTGATTATATTTTATAAAAACAATGTCATGTTTTTACAAATTAGTTTAAGTAATGTGGAGCTTTTATAAAGTATATAAAGGAGGGAGATGATTAAAGCCATAGCTTTTATAAATCTCTAAGTATAAAAATTATAAAAAGTGGTGATTAATTTTTATAAAATTTAAAGGTGGTAATTTATTTTATAAAAATTAATGTGAAGTTGATGGGCTTAAATTTATAAAAATAAACCCATTTGAATTGGGTTTAAGATTGGGCTAAAACATTTAAAAGAAAAGTAGTTGAGCCGGTTTGTCGGTTATGGGCCGACGGGTCCAAACGGGGCACCGGTTCGTGGTCTGGGCCCGTTGTGTATCGGTTGAGTTTGCGGATTACCACGATCATTCGGTTTATCAAGTTTATGTAACGGGTTAAGGTTTTGGGCTCGGTTTCATTTTTTTGGCTCATTGGGCCTATTGGGCCTAATTAGGCCCAGTCGGGTGATCGGTTTAGGTTTGGCTTAAGTCTTGACAACGATTTCAGTTTGTGATGTTTTTATTTCGTAAAAAAAAATGGTTAGAGACGGTTACATCAGTGTTTCAGAAATCGGTTACAGTTTTCAGTTTTGTACACGGGTTATGGTTAACGTTTTCGGTTTTCGACAGTTGGTGACAATTTTAAGCTCGACCGTCCAGATTGTTTGAAACCGAATAGTTTTAAACATACGATCGCCTATCAGTTTGTCGTGTCGGCTATTCAAGCGTACGATACCAGTTCCGGATAAAATATAAAAGTACATTTTATATTTATTTTTGTTGTTATTGAAATTCCATGATAAATCCATGGAATCCCTATGAAATTTACGGGTATACGCTTCTAGTACAAACGCAGGATTAAGTTTACGTCATCAGTTAACGGTCAGGTACAGTAATTAACTGTTTAAACGGTAATCGGATCGGTTAATGCACATTAATACTTAATTAAAAAGTCAAAGTAAACAGTTTGACCTAGGTTTTCAGACGAGGTGTCATAGATTCTCGTCCAAATCTAGCGATGTATTCTCTGAGCGGCTCGTTGGGCTTCAGGACTACTATATATAAGTCGCTTGTGAGCTTCTCAAAGGTTCTGTTGCAAGAAAATTGATTGTTAAACAGGTTAACTAAATGAGAAAATGATGTAATAGTGTTTGGAGGAATGCTCAGTAGCCATTTCATGGCTGGTCCTGTTAAGGTTGAACCAAAGCCTTTGCACAGATAGGCTTCCTTGATTTCTATCGGGTTGGGATTGATCTCCATGCGCTCCATATAATGTGCCACATGTTCTTCAGGATTTGTGGTTCCATCGTAAAGCTTCCTGCTTGGAGTCTGGAAACGCTTCGGGATCTCCACTTGAGAAATCGGCCAAGTGAATCTGGAATTTCTTGTGGCTTTACAAAGGAACCTCAGGAATGAGCTTCAGGATTCCTGGAACACTCGATATCATTTCTTTTAACTTTTGGAGCTCCCTGGCGATACTTGGATGAATACATGCATCATAAGGAGCACCTTGGTTAGAAATTATGTAAGGAACTTCAAGTTCTGAAGAATTCCGGCTGAACTTCAGTTTTATCAATTCCGGTTGAAGTTGAAGCGAAACTCCCACTTCAAGCGGAACAGCAAGTTCAAGCGGAAAGAAGCAGTTTTGTCACTTAGTGAATATTTCGGGTGAACTCGATTATCCATCAGATAATGAGTTCAACCTGACTTTTCCTGAGATGTCTTTTCAGCAGTCCCATCCTGCAAAAGATTCTCGTATGCTTCTATATCTGCCCAAGCCGCTCTCCTAAAGTAGATTGTTGATGTCAACACGTAAGTCATTTCAAATGTCGAAGTTTATTCTTTTGGTAGCTTAGATTTGACTTTGTAATGTACGATCTAGATTAGATCGCATGAGATTAATGGCTGTGATTGATCTCATCTGCACTATATATAGCTTGTTACCTCTTAGTTTACACAGTGTGGTTATCACTTGTAATAGTGTAGCTTTGAGTTAATGCAAATAGTGCCGAGTATTTGATAATTTGTTGTTACTACTATTCTGCAAATCAAGCATTTACATTATACAAGAATTCGACTTTGCTTAAGTTAAGTGAAATATAACTTTAATTCCGCAGGGTTATATTTGCAAGTAAAGGGCTTTGTTTAAGTTTAACTTTGACTTATAACGATCCTACAATTGGTATCGGAGCTTTGGCTCTCTACTTTGAAGACTTCTAGTGCTTCAAAGTTGATACTTTACTTGCTTACTTAATTTTTAAGCTTTTTCTGTTTTACAAAACTGTTTTTCACAATGACTGATTTAACTCTTGGTTCACTTAATGGTAGCTCTAACAAACCACCAATTTTCACTCCTGATGACTTTGATACTTGGAAACTCAGGATGGAAGGTTTTGTTAGAAGCCTAGACAGACGCATTTGGAACAGGTTGACTGTAGGTCCTTACAATCCAACTGTTCAATCTGCTGACGATGCCCAAGTGCAAATACCAAAACCACTAGACAAATATGTTGTAGCTGATTATACTGAGCTTGAATATGATCACAAGGCCTACTGGACACTCCAGGCTGCATTACCCAACTCTATACTAGTAGGGTTCAAGGGATATAAGACAGCACATGGCTTGTGGAATGCTCTCAGTGAAATGTATGAAGGGTCTAGTGAAGTTAAGGAAAACAAGAAAGATGTTTTGAAACAAAGATATGAAAAATTTACTTACAAAACTGGTGAATCTATGACCAACCAGTATCTTAGATTTGTTTCACTTCTTGATGAATTGCAAAAGGTAGAAGTAAAAACTGAACATGATGATGCCAACAGGAAGTTCTTGAGATCATTACCTCCAGCTTGGACTGTCTACACAGTCAGCATCAGGGAGTGCAAGGATCTCAAAAAGCTTAAACTAAGTGAACTCCATGGAGTCCTTAGTGCTTATGAAATGGAGCTTAATTTTAAGCAAAACAACTTTCCTGAAGCATCACCACAGTTGCAAACCACTGATTTGGTTACAACTGATTTTCAAAAGATCTCAAATTCATCTCAATATTACTCACCCTCAGTCAGTTTCATTGAGTCACCTAGAGGCTCAGAGAGTTCTTCAACACTGTTTGACAACTCTCACTCTACCTATGTGGCAACTGACTCATCTCAAGGCTTCACACGTGAAGACTTGGAATGCATAGGGGCAGATGATCTAGAAGAGATGGACATTTTAACTCAATTAGCTATGGTTTCTGTAAGGGCCCAAAGATTTTTTAAAAGAACTGGAAGAACTTATAAAGGGTCAAAGGGATCATCAATTGGATTAGATAAATCTAAAGCTAAATGTTATAATTGTCACCAACTTGGTCATTTTGCCAAGGAATGCAAGCAGCCAAGGAGAGATGGACAGAACAATAACAACAATGTGCAACTGAGATCAAATCATGGAAGCAACAACAGCAGCAGTCAACACAACAACAACAACAACAATCAACAGCCAACTCAACCAAAACCACTTGGAAATCAAAATGTGGTGGCAGCTGTAGCTAACCAGACTGAATACTATGAGTGGGATGACTTTATCACTGAGTTTGAGCCAATCAACCATGCTTTGATGGCTAAAGAAGATTCAACTGAACAGGTAAATGAAATTCCTGAAAAAGTTTTGGAAAATCTGTGCAGCCCTGCCTGCATAGAACAAGTGTCAAAATACAGGAAACATAACATTGATCTGATTGATGAAATTTCTAACTTGAATGAGTTAAAGAATTGCTTTAGGAAAACTGAAACTGCATACATCACCAAAATTGAAAATTTAAACAAAGAATTTGATGTTTTGAAGCAAACTAACTCCATTTTGGAAACACAATTAGAGGATTTGTTGAACAAGCTAACTATTTCAAGACAAGAAACAAAAGATGCAAAAGCAGAAAATGATGTTCTTGAAATTAAGCTAAAAGATGCCTTGTTCACCTATAACAAATTCCAAACAGCTAACAAGAAAGCTGGGAAACTTTGGAATGGGGCAATGCATGGGAAAACAGGTATTGGGTACAACAATGTTGAACCACCCAAGGAATACTCACCTGTTATTGCTCCAATCCAAGCACTTCAGAAGGAGTGAAGTGTGAGTCTAATTGTTGACAGCAATGAATCTTCCTCATCTGATTCAAAATCTGTTGAATCATCTTCAAACTGTGAAGTCAAAGATGCTAGTACTTCAGCATCTGTTGACCAATCCAAGGTTTTAAAACCAAAAGTTGCTTTTCCACCACCAACTATTTATGAGCCAAAAGACTCAAAAGTTGGAGGCAAACTACCTGAGCAACCAAAACCAAGTGAAACTGAAAGAATGGGTAAGCTTACTTACCACCAGGTCACTAATGAAAAAATAACCAAAAACACAGATTCTTACCAAAGAAAAATGTGTGAATGTGTTTTCTGTGGTGAAAAAGGACACATGGCTGCAACATGCAAGTTCAATCCATTAAGCAAAGGTCAAAACTTGTTAAAACCCAAAAATGTTTTTACTCAGAAAAGATATACAGGTAGAATCTCACCTGTAAGAAGTAACACAATGAAGTATTTTGATACTGAGTCAAACAAAATTTTAATTGGGAATAACAAAAATGGAAGTTTTTCAGTCTTAAAATCAAACAGAGTTCCGGCTGAACTTCAACCGGAAAAATTTTCAACCGGAAGAGAAGTTCAACCGGAAATCTCCAAAACACTCAGATCAGTTACTGCACCTAGACAACGACCCAGGGTTCAGTTCACTAATGAGTATGACCATTTTGAAGGTCAAGATAGGAGAAACCCATCTAGAGGAAAGACCTTCTCTAGAGAAAATTTTGTGAAAAACAAGCAAAACTCTCAACCGAAAGTTCCTTCTAGCTCAAATGGAAGTGCAACTGCTGCATTCCATAGTGAGACATCTAGCCAAACCAACAAACTTTCAAACTTTAATGCTAGAATCTCACCAGTGACTAGAGTTGATTAGACCTACACCTCACCCAGTGAGTTGCCAAAGGTTTTGACCAACAAACAAAAGAAGTACAGGGAATATAGAGAGAGGAAAATTGCTGAAAGAAGGCTTAGCAAAACTGACAGGCAATGTCAATCAAGTGCAAAGTCTGAACACTTGAATATTGACCAAGATGACCTATTGAATGAGGATCCAATATTAAATACTTTAGTACTTAAAGAATACGAGTATTATGATGCTTCTGGCAAGCCCAAGACCTCAAAGGCTTGGGTTCCCTTTAGAAATTAATTAATTTCCTTTGTGTGTAGGTGCATAATAAAGGCCAACAGAGCCTATGGGTAGTTGATAGTGGATGCACTTGCCACATGACAGGAAATAAGCATGTATTGGAAAACCCCAAAAACATAAATGGAGGTCCTGTAGCCTTTGGGAGTGCAAAAGGACACATTACTGCACAAGGTGCTGTTAGTAATGGGATGCTTACCTTTGACAAGGTAAATTTTGTGGACACATTAAATTTTAATTTACTTAGTGTCTCACAAATGTGTGACAAGAATTTGAATTTGATGTTTACTGAGAAAGAGGCCATAGTCTTGAAACCTGGTGTTAAAATCCCTGAGGAACTTGTATTGCTCAGAGCACCTAGGAGAGAAGGACTATATATTTTGGATCTGTCTGCTGCCACTCCAGCCAGTGGAATTGCATGCTTTATATCCAAAGCCTCAGTGGATGAGTCTGATTTGTGGCATAGGAGGTTATGTCATGTTAACTACAAGAACATGAACAGAATAGTGAATCTCAGCTTGGTTAAGGGTCTTCCTAACAAGCAGTTCAACTGTTCTGAACACTGTGTTTCTTGCCTCAAGGGTAAGCAACACAAGACCTCTTTCAAGCCCAAAACTGAGTCTTCTATCACTCAACCTCTTGAACTTTTGCATATGGACTTGTTTGGTCCAACTAGAGTGATGAGCATAGGGAAAAGATCATACTGCTTTGTCATAATAGATGATTACTCTAAATATACATGGGTGTTTTTCTTAAAAACAAAAGATGAAACTGCTGAATTGTTGAAAACACTAATTGTATCTTTAGAAAATCAAGCAAAACTGAAAGTTAGGACAATCAGAAGTGACAATGGCACTGAGTTTAAAAATCATGTTTTGAACTCATTTTGTGAAAAAAGGGAATCCTTAGGCAATTCAGTGCTCCTAGAACTCCACAGCAAAATGGTGTTGCTGAAAGGAGAAATAGGACATTGATTGAGGCTGCTAGAGCAATGCTAGCAGATTCTAAGTTACCTGTGATATTTTGGGCAGAAGCAGTAAACACTGCCTGCTATGTCCAAAATAGGACTTTGATTGTTAAGGGTAAAAATAAAACTGCTTATGAGCTTTGGAGAGGTAGAAAACCTAACATTTACTTCTTTAAATCTTTTGGTTGTCCTGTTACTATTTTGATAACTAATAGGTTGTTGCCTAAGTTTGCTGAAAAGGCAGATGAAGGATATTTTGTTGGATATTCCTGGTGTGTCAAAAGCATTCAGAGTATACAATAAAAGTACTAAAATTGTTGAGGAAACCATTAATGTGACTTTTAATGAGAAATCTCTTAACAATTTTGTATCTCAACCAGACTGGCTATTTGACATAGATGCACTAACCACTGCTTTCAATTTTACCATTGAGAAGCCATTGAGTTCAACAGTGCAGGAACAGGAACATAAGCAAAATCACATAAGATCAGCTGATGATATCTGGCAGATAAGCGCCAAGGAACTGAAAATGCATCCTACCTTCTTTTCATCCATCAGCACCAAGCCTGTGAAACCCAACAACTCAAAGAAAACCTCTGAAATTGTTCTTGCTGATGCAGAAGTTTATCCGGCTGAACTTCCGGTTGAAGTTCAAGCGGATCCTGTAGCAGTAGAATCTCCGGTTGAAATTCAACCGGAAAACAATTTTTCAGTAAATTCTGAGAACAATGAATCTAATGACTCAACTGATGCTGGTTCAAATGAGTATAGTTTTGAGCATCTGATTTCAGATTCAGTCCCCAGTTCTCATGAAGCAACTGAAAGTTCAGATCCTGTATCACAAACCAACAATATTGAGTTATTACCTCAACTCAATATTCCTCACAATGGGAGAAGCCATGAATTTCCACTATTTCCTGATAGGAGAATTGGTAAGAACCATCCAAGGGAGAACATTATAGGAGACTTGTCAGCTCCTGTGCTGACAAGAAGCAAATCTATTGATGCAAACATTTGCCTCCATGCTGCATATCTGTCTCAAGAAGTACCCACAAAGATCAATGATGCATTGGAAGATGAAAGTTGGGTAGAGGCAATGCAAGAGGAACTGTTTCAGATCAATAAACAGAAGGTTTGGGAATTGGTTGACTTACCTGAAGGTGAAGAACCAATTGGAACTAAATGGGTATTCAGAAACAAGAAGGATGATAGGGGAATAGTAATAAAAAACAAGGCCAGACTTGTAGCTCAAGGCTACAAACAAGAAGAAGGCATTGACTATGATGAAGTTTTTGCTCCTGTAGCCAGGCTTGAAGCAATCAGAATATTTCTTGCCTATGCTGCATTCAAAAACTTTCTGGTATTTCAAATGGATGTTAAATGTGCTTTTCTGTATGGTCTTTTGGAACAGGATGTGTATGTCAAGCAACCTCCAGGCTTTGAAGACCCTCATTATCCCAACAGGGTCTGCAAGCTGATTAAAGCTTTATATGGTCTCAAGCAAGCTCCTAGGACATGGTATGAGACACTCTCAAACTATCTCCTAGTGAATGGCTATAAGAGAGGAGCTATTGACAAAACACTGTTTGTGAAATCTGATGGCAAAGATACTTTGATGGTACAAATCTATGTTGATGACATCATCTTTGGTTCATCCAGTGCTGCCTTATGCAAAGAGTTTGAGAGTTTGATGCAATCTAAGTTTGAGATGAGTTCAATGGGAGAACTGAACTTCTTCTTAGGCTTGCAAGTGAAGCAAACTGCAAATGGAATTTTCTTGAATCAGTCCAAATACATTCAAGATATGCTAAAAAGGTTTGATATGCAGTCTGTTTCAACCTCAAAAACTCCCATCTCCACTTCTCATAAGTTACACAGTGATTTAAGTGGCAAACCAGTGGATGTTCACCTCTACAGGGCAATGATTGGATCACTGCTCTATCTCACAGCCAGCAGACCTGACATCATGTTTAGTGTCTGTTTATGTGCTAGATACCAGTGTCAACCAAAGGAATCACACATGTTAGCTGTGAAGCGAATCTTTAGATACCTTAAAGGACAACCAAAGCTTGGGTTGTGGTATCCAAAGAACTCAGATTTCTCCTTCAAAGCTTACACTGATAGTGATTATGCTGGTTGCAACTTGGATAAGAAATCTACTTCAGGAGGATGTCAATTTTTGGGAGAAAGACTTGTGTCTTGGCAATGCAAGAAGCAAACATGCGTGTCTACTTCTACTGCTGAGGCTGAATACATCGCTGCATCAAGCTGCTGCAGTCAAGTCTTATGGATCCAGAATCAAATGTTGGATTATGGCATCAAGTTCATGGAGACTCCTATCCTTGCAGACAACAACAGTGCTATATCAATCACAAACAACCCCGTTCAACACTCAAAAGCAAAACACATTGATATCAGGTACCATTTTATTAGAGATTGTGCTGAGAAACACTTGATTAGAATGGTCAAAGTTCATACAGATCAACAATTGGCTGACTTGTTTACCAAAGCATTTGATGAAGCTAGATTTTTCTATCTCATTAGTGCCATTGGTATGATGAACTTTGACTGATTAAACTGTTTTCACAATTCTAATAAAAAGAGGGACATGTGCTCTAAAGCCCGTCTCTTGATACAAAAAGAAAAAGAAAATGAAAATCTTTAGTGTTAATCAGACTACATTTCAATTCATAGTCAGCAACTGCTGATAAAGCTATGAATAATTAACACAAATTTTCAAAAAATCATGTGTTTTGGATTTCCGGTTCAAGTTCAGGTTCAACCTGAGAAGACAACTTTTGAAATTTACCGGGTGAACTTCAACCGGAAAAATGCTTTAAAATGATGTGGAAATTTATTTTGAAAACAATTCTTTCAAGCGGAAAAATTGTCCGCTTGATGTTCAGACGGAAGAATTTCTGTTTTTAAAATAAAGGAGAAAATGGGTTCCGCTTGAACTTCCGGGTCAACAAAGTCAAAGTCTCATTTAATTACCCGGAAGGCACACTTTTCTAAGCGGATATACATTTATTTACCCATTAAATTTTTAACTGATTAAAATCCGAGGTTTCAGTAAATTAACTTTTGGATAAGGACATGCTTTAACCAGTTGTACCATATAACCCATAAAGCACCTGTCTCATCAGTCACTGAACCGTCGATTTTTAACCTCTCTCCTCCACGTCAGCGTCGTAAAAGGTTAAAGCCCTAAATTACCGTCACTTTCCCATTTTCATCAAACCCCACTCCGCTATTACTCCCAAATTCCTCTCATCTCCTCTCCAATAAACCTCCGTAAACCGTCAACCTGTGTCAACAATGGCTCCTAAGGGGAAGGCAAGTGGCAAAAGGCCCGTAAGTGACTCCAAGTTTCCAGTAGAACACAATCTTGTGGCGTATCTAGAGCCACCGAGCAAAACCGACATCTACAACGGAATGATTGACTTCATAAAAAGTTCTCATCTTCACCATGCGCTTACTGTCGAAGCAGAAATTTTTGAAGAAGTACTAGAGGATTTTTGGTCACACGCTAGGGTTACTGAAAGGGCAAATGGTAGTGAAGCGATTATGTCAACCGTTCAGGGCATTGAAGTCGAAATCGACGAAGCTAAAGTTAGAAGAGTGCTGAAACTAAGGGATGATGATGGATATGAGATAGTCGATTCAAAGAAATATCTTCGACTATTCAGAGATCTAGGGTACGGTGGTTCACTGCAAAGCAAAACCATCAAGAAGGGGCAGTTACCATATAAATGGAGGTTCTTGGCTCACACAATATTGGTATGCCTATCTCCAAAGAAGGGTGGATTTGATGAGCTTGCCAGCGAACAAGCATCTGCCTTCTATTCGGTGATAAAGGGTGAGAATTTTAATTTCTCTAAACTCATTTTTGATGCCCTAAAATCAAATGTCCAACCTGATTTTATCTACTTATACCCAAGGTTTTTAACTTACATTCTCAAAGAAGAGTACCCCCAACTTGTGTGGCTTGGTACAATTTTGCATTCCAAACTTCTAAATGAGAAAACTTTTTCTAATCTTGCTGTAAATAAGTCTGCATTTCTTGGAAGGGACACTGACTATCCCCTACCAACTCCAAGGCAGTTTCCTGATGAACCTGCTAATGCTAAGGTTCAAACGGAAACTGCAGCAGCAACTGAGCTCCCTGCTCAAGATGACAGAGCTGCAAATCCCACAGTTTCTGATCCCACATCTGACCCTGCTTCCTCAAGACTAAAAACCTTTCAATCTAAAAAGAGGAAAGCTCACAATCAATCTACCATTGCCACTTCCTCCACTGAAACTCCTCCTGTCATTTTTAAAAGACAGCGACAAGTGGTCATTAGGTCTCCTCCACCTAGTGCCACAACCCAACCCGAAGCTTCTAACCCCGCTCCAGGCAAAAAGCCCAAGCGGAAACTGGTTAAATTGGGATTCTCTCTTAGGGATGAACCTTCGTTTGAGGGGGAGTCATTAGAAGCAGATGCACAATCCCCATCTGAACATATTTCACCCCTTCAACCCCAATCACCTAGGAGTGACAGTGCTATCAATCTTGGCTTATGTGAAGGTGTTATTAACTCACCTACCACATTACATGAGAACATCCTGATAAGCCAGGACCCTGCAGCACTGAACCTACACTCCTCACCGGAGGTGAATCTCGGGAGTTTTGAAGAGATTCATGCGGAAAGGGCTGCTGCTGCCCAGGGATCCCCACTGGACCTTGGTGTCAGCAGTAACATCAATAAGACCCAATCTGCGGCAATCTTCTCTGAATCAGCACTTGAGGCTCCTTTATTGGAACCGAGAGTTGTTGTGACAGATGAAGAGAATCCCAGGTGCCAAGAAGCCATGGGTACCACAGCTGATCAATCTAGGATTGATAGCTTGGTTTCGTCCAAGGATGCTGGTAAAAAGCCAGTTGAGGACAGTTTTACACTACCAGAATTGACGAACTTGTACCTATCTCTCCAAGCACAGGTTGATACTCTAAATGCAACTGTTGCTAAACTGGTGAAAGCTAATCCTACTGATGCTGAAGCAGGTCCTTCAACCCTTCACAGAGATGCTGATGAAGCTGTAATAGCTGAAGAAGCTGATACTGTCAAATTGGGGGAGAAGATGCCCTCAAGGCCTGTCATTACTGAAATTGAAGAAGATCAGAGGATACCGGCTGAAGTTAGAGCCACAGCTTGTCAAAGAATCGGTATAAATCCCTTCGATGTTGAAGAGTGTTGGGCCAACATTAAATGCAGTCAACTGATTGCTATTTCACCTTTTGAGGATCCCAACCTCACAGAGCTTGTTCAATCTTCAATGTTGATTGCTGGTGCTCTACCTGAGCACATCAACATGATCACTACACTCCTAAAAGATGTCATCTTTCCGGCTGAAAGAGCCAGTGATCACAGCAAAGCAACTGAAGAAAGCACTGCAACCACTGTAGTTGCTACACTCACCGAAGGAGAAGATGAGAATCCTATTGGTGAAGATGAAGGCACAGAGGTGCTGGAGATTGCTGACATAGAACCTGAAGTCACCAAACCTCAGGTGGTGACTGAAGATCAATCTACTGTTCAAGCGGAAGTTCAGGCGGAACTTCAAGCGGAAGTGTTTGTGGAAGCTGAAACTATCGTTCAACCGGAAACCCAATCAACTGCCCAGGTGGAAACTTTTGGCCCTGGCAACTCAATTTTTGGTGTTGATGGGTCTGCTGAACCAACTGTGGTTCAACCGGAAGAACAGGCTGATTTTCCTAAAACAATTCAACAGGTGTGTTCAAACTCCAGAGGCTGAAGCTATACAGAAGATGGTAGAAGATGCCAAAAGGATAGCAGAGGATGAGAGGCTAGCAAAAGAACTTCAAGAGGAATTTGATCTATACATGCAAAATTCTGTCTTTGAAAATTTACTGGAAGAGGCAAAGACTAGGTCTTTCAACTGGAGACTGAAGGATTATGATTTGGATGCTGTGACTGAAGCTGATAGGCAGAGGTTAATTTCTATTGCCTCCATGTTGCCAACCAAGCTAATAAGAAATGATGAGAACTACAAATTGTTGAAGAAGGTCAAAAGGGCAATTGTGGTCAGAAACATAAGAACTGAAGAAGAGGTAGCTCAAATGCAAGTCAAAGAACTGTGCCGATTGATTGATTCAATCTTTCATGAGCTAAAAGGAGATATAGCTGCTGTCAACCCAAAGCTTGTGATGCCTGCACCTTCAGAGCTCACCTCAGGTATGTCAACTCATATAAATGTTAAACCTGAGATCACTGATGATGCAGATATCCCTCCTCCACCTTCCTTCATATATGACCCAAATCCCATGCCTACATCTGTTCCATCCCTTCTACAGTCACTAGCCATCATACCCTACAAACCACCCTCCATCTCCAAGAAAGTAGCCACCAAGCTTGCCAACCCGAGATACAGAACAGACAACTTCACACCCATTATTCCTTTCAAGAAGAAGCCTCCACCTACTATAAACTTTTCCGATATTTTTCCACCAACTCCACCTTCTAGCCCAACTTCTGAAGCCAGTAAACCACCACCACATACCTCCCTTCCTCCACTCACCATCAAAGAACCTTCCACCACCTCCAAACCTACTCAAGATCAACCTGATCTCTCTTCTCAGTCCTCAAAAGGAAAAGCTCCAAAAGTAATAGAATCAACTGATGATTCTAATGAGGAAAACAAATTGAGAAAGAGAAAACTGCTGCATCACAAAAGAAAAAGAGAGCAAAGGCCAAGGAAAAGAGGCCCACCCCGGCAAAACAAAATTGTTGGGTGGACAGTTAATGAAGACACTTTTGACTTCAAATTCCAGTGCCTAAGTGGGATCACCAGAGTAGTGAATGCTCATCTCGCCACCAAAATGCTTGACATCTTCCAATTATCAGACATCTATGCGAAAATGCAAGGGATAATGAGTTTGTCCAGAGCTGAGCTCCTGCTAAGAATGATCATAGAACCAAAAGTGCTCGAGCATGGACTGTTCTCTGAAACTCAGGTTGATGAAGACATTGAAGAAAACACAACCAGTCCAATAAAGTTTGTGATTTGGGAAGAAGAAGAAAAACTCTTCTATGTACACAGGGCAGATAGTAGCTTCACAACCCATAAAGAAATTAATGTTCAAGATCAGTGGAATGAACAAGATTGGGAAGCTCTGCAACATGCTAAGGTCACCATGACCAGCATGAGTGATCTCTCAAAGGATGTGAATGCAGGGGTTAAGGTCTTCGGCAAGTAGGTTAAGGAGAAGAAAATTTTTGGGTACAAGTCAATTTTGAAGATGAACTTTGACTTAGAAGAATAATTTGACAGCATCAGCTTAGGGGGAGATTGTAAGGAACTTCAAGTTCTGAAGAATTCCGGCTGAACTTCAGTTTTGTCAATTCCGGTTGAAGTTGAAGCGGAACTCCCACTTCAAGCGGAACAGCAAGTTCAAGCGGAAAGAAGCAGTTTTGTCACTTAGTGAATATTCCGGGTGAACTCGATTATCCATCAGATAATGAGTTCAACCTGACTTTTCCTGAGATGTCTTTTCAGCAGTCCCATCCTGCAAAAGCTTCTCGTATGCTTCTATATCTGCCCAAGCCGCTCTCCTAAAGTAGATTGTTGCTGTCAACACGCAAGTCATTTCAAATGTCGAAGTTTATTCTTTTGGTAGCTTAGATTTGACTTTGTAATGTACGATCTAGATTAGATCGCATGAGATCAATGGCTGTGATTGATCTCATCTGCACTATATATAGCTTGTTACCTCTTAGTTTACACAGTGTGGTTATCACTTGTAATAGTGTAGCTTTGAGTTAATGCAAATAGTGCCGAGTATTTGATACTTTGTTGTTACTACTATTCTGCAAATCAAGCATTTACATTATACAAGAATTCGACTTTGCTTAAGTTAAGTGAAATATAACTTTAATTCCGCAGGGTTATATTTGCAAGTAAAGGGCTTTGTTTAAGTTTAACTTTGACTTATAACGATCCTACAAATTACAGGAATTGGGTTGGACACATTACCTAGGCCAGGATTCTGGACTGGGATCCTAGGATCATATCCATAGTTTTTTGGGACGCTTGGTTCCGTAGTGGCTGCTGTCTGCATGGGGAAAAAATCACACATTGCCTGGGCCAGGATTCTAGACTGGGATCCTGGGATCATATCCATAGTGTTTTGGGATGCTTGGTTCTGTAGTGGCTGCTGTCTGCATGGGGATAAAATCACCATCATGTACTTCTGAGGAGCTAACCTTGAAGGTTCCTGCATAAATAGGAAGGTTAGGTTGTTGATATCCCAGGGAGTTCTGGCCTGGGTTCCCAGCAACGGATATCCTTGAGATGATGTAGCCAAGGATCCCAAAGATAGCAGAGTCCAAGGATCTTTGGAGCGTGCTTGTGAAGATTCTTGTGGGACGGCTCCTGAGAATCCCGCAGTACTCCTTGCATACCCAGCAGCCTGAGTAGTTGTTGTAGGGGCTGTAGTGAAACTCGCTATTGATTTATAACCATAGCCAAGCGGATCTGAGGATCCTGAGGCGTTAAAGTCAAGATGCCTGGGAAATAGGGTACTTGGTTCATCCACAGGTTTCTTAGGCTTCTTAAGCTCCTCAATCTCCTTCATCACCGTTTGATTAGTCCTTTCTTACTGATCCATCTGATTCTTCACCTGCTTGATCAAAGTAAACAAATCATTGTTCGTGATAACAGGATCAACAGATTGAACCTGAGATCCTGTGAACATAGGATAATCAGTTTTCCTCGGCTGGTCATCCGCTTTCTTCTGACGATCATTGGTTTTCTTCTGGCTTCTTCGAGCGGAAGGAAGAGGAGGAATGGAGGAGGACACAGAAGCCAAAACAGACTTTTGTTGGTTTGACATCTTTGGATCAGAGATTAAATGGAGTGACTGAAAAACGAAATTTTTTTAGGATGAAGCGCCACTTTCCCCACAGTGGGTGCCAAACTGTTTTGGTCAAAAATCAATAAGATGATTTCGTATTCCAAACTTAGAATGTGAGGTAGTGTGCTTGTCAATATGCTTGAAATGTAGAAGTGAACACAAGATGTAACGAGGGGAAAATCCAGGATCCTTCGAGTTGCCTCTAGGAATCCTAGCAAAAAAAACATTGGGAGCCGGCCTGAAGAGCCTGGATCCTCACTATTTTATGGATAAGAATATGGAAATTACAAGTGTTTTGGAGGTTTGATCGATCGATGCTAAGTGTTACAATGGTTGTATGTTATCAGAGCTAAAGTATGTCGGTGTTGTGTATCCCTAATTCGATCGAGTCCTCAATTATATAACGAATACATAAATAACTAACATTCGGTGATTCTCGGGATCCTATCATCCAACTAACTTGACCGTTACAGCTTTCTTCGTCCACTTGGTCCACGATCTTCACTAGTTGGAGCACGTATCTCGGAGGTAGTTGATGACTCAACGGTACCTAGGTCAAATAAATAAGTGGGATTTCCATACTGTAGTAGAATTCCTGAAGTATCTGAGCTTCCTGTGAGCATCCTGAAAATACACCCTCAACAGGGTCGTTTTGGGCATGTTTGACTTTTCTGGCAGCTTTGACTTTTTCTGCAACTATCTTCAAATCTTCATATCTTCTTCGTTATAACTTAGAATTGACCCCCGTTTTCGCCAGTATTCCTAAAATTACGAAATGTAGCATATGAAGTGATTAGATATCACATTTAGCTAAATCATATATGAAATCATATATAAAATCATACGCAAAACCTACAAAGTGTTGAGAATTATTGACTAAAAAGATGTGTAATTACAAGCACGTCAAATATCCCCACACTTAGCATTGCTCGTCCCTGAGCAATCCCTATTATTTTTATCATGCAATAATTTCCGAACATATATGAATATCTCATGCACTACTATAACGACAATTTAACACATAGATATTTAAAAATCACAGGTAGCATCGACTAAGTTTTCTAGCAAGCCCTAGCATTACATTACTCAACTCACTCCATTTACCATGTACTCGGCTCTCAGGGTTATATTTCAGGTGAACGCTCAAAGTCAAGTATGTCTAAGCATATTCTTGGGTTTATATATCGAGCATGCTACTGAGTCTGTTATGGAATCTGACCAAAGAATGGGGGAGAAATTCAAACGTTGCTCAAAGATACGAGTGTATGAGCTACCACCCTAACGTATATCTTGGCGTATATGTACAGCCATGTCACAATAGTCATTGTGATCTATTCAGTACTATATATATATATATATTCTTATTTTTTCATCTTTTCTATTTTCTTTTACGGTAATAAAAATAGATATGTTGGAGTTATGCAGAAAATCCAACATCTTTGAGGAACTGACGACCCGGAAAAGATCCATAACAATCTCAAGGCAAAAATCAGACATGGTCGCAACATAAACCCATAAACTTATATTAGACACACGACGTCCCTCATATATCTACATATATATATATATATATATATGTATATGTATTCATCTCCTTCTTTTCACTTTTTTTCTTTTTCTTTTGATCACTCTATGCTTCTTAGAAGGGATTACTATTCTAAGGCAAACTCACAAGGGAAATAGGAAAATGGGTGTATTAGGCCTGGTAGACTCTATCAAATACTCCTGATCATGTGTTTTTATTAAAATACTTGTTAGGTAGACTATTCCTGCTACTTATAGACACGAAAATGCAAGCACGTTCTAAAAACGAATCTATGAATTACGTTAAAAAGGTGTACTTTTGTGCAAAGTGAGATTTCAAAATTTATAATTTTTTAGAATTTTTCTTTATTGAGTTTTTATTCTTTTTCAGGGGGTAAACATAGATAATTTGTAATTTGTTCCCGACATTTCCATCCCCTCGCTTAAAACTATACATTGTCCCTAATGTATATCTAGAAACAACTTAAATAAAGCGTGCAAAATAAAGAAGTGGGGATGAAAAGGGAGTCCCTTGGGGCTTGAAGTTCGCGCAAAAGTATATCAGTGTTATATACAATGCGAAAAACTCTTCGGTGGTGTGTTTGCACACTTCCTTTCAGCTTCTCGCACACGTGCTTCATTGAGAGTACTTTTCATAGCTCAGTGATATCAACTTTAAACATGTTCCTATAAACACATAGCTAGAAGAAAGATCAGAGCATCAAGTTTATTATAACATGCAAAGTAACAAACTTTTGTAAAATCAAAATTAGGCAATTTAGATGGGATGGCCTGATACAGACCACGATAGTGTAAGACAGCCTGGTATGTGTTAAATGAAATTGACGAACTTGAGGGCCATCCCTACACTCAGTCTTTGACTGCAGTTACATAAATCAAGTAAAGTGCAGGTTAAAACTACTAAAAACAAGAAGATTAGAAGCACATTCGATTTAGCAAAAACACAAAAATAAAATAAAGGTAGGTACTAGAGATTTTAGAAATACGCATTGCCTCCCGAGAAGTGTAAATTTATTTATGAGTCTTCAACCAGACTCGGCCTTGCTTTATTTGCGATCAGGTGGTTTCTCCTTGATTCGATTCCCACCTGTGCTCTTAGGCTTCACTTGGTTATAATCAGGTTGTTTATCTTTTATCTGCTTTCTACCTGCCTCGTACTGATTTTCACTCGTTTCATTACCAGCAGGTGGCTCTCCAGCAAATTTGTTGGTGGTTATGTATATTTGAGCATCGTCGGGCCACCAATTCTTGAATATTCCAGGATTGAACTTAATCGTCCTGAGATATGGAGGGTGCGCATTGTAGAAATTGTGGATGTGTACGCATCTACACACTTGAATCCCTAGTCGTCCCTCAGTATACGTTCCATCTTGTGTGAATCCATCAGTATGCTCTTGTTCAGGTCTCTTAGCTTTATTGTACCGCAACGATTCGAGCATCTTTCTCTTTTTAATGCCCAAATGGTTCAACAAAAGCTCAATTAAGTTTGTAGGGCGTAACGATCCGTTAGAGGTGTAACAAGTCATTTCGTGCTCATCAACAATTTGATTGCATAACGAGCCATTCTCTGGAGTCGTGACAATCTTTAAAATATGAGGCTTTTGAGAATTCATCTTCGGACAGATTCTCTTCCCTGGGCGTTGTTTCCAAGGAATTTACGATCCCTGAGCGATCTTCCTCGTCCTTTCCATCACTCTCATCCCAATTGATATTTTCTAAGTTCACTTCCTCATCTGGGCATCTCCTTCATAGCCGAATCGTATAACAATGGATGATCAGTTGGTTTCTTTTTTAATAATGACTCGTTATTGGGATAATGAGTCGTTTCACTGTCGTTGGATAACGAGTCATTCTCGCGTAATGAGACATTGCGATCATTGGAACAGATTGTTTCTTCTAATCCGATTAGAGTACCACTTGGGTCGAAAGGATTAACAAGGTACGACTAATCCCGCCACTCATCTTCCCAAGGCGTGCTCGGCTCATGCTCCTTCTCTTTAGCTAATTCTAAACTATCAACATTGCGCACAAGTTGTAGTTCATCCATTGTTGTCTCTAGTTCTGCCGCTTCAGGACATTTGCAACGATTGGTTAAAAATTCTTTCTGTATTTGCTCTATTGTAGCGATAATGTGTGTAGGACGGCATGTATAACAGTCAGGGGATTGGAGGTCGTTTTTGTTTAGAAAAAAGCTCATTTTCATGAATTGAATTACAAATGTCATCGAGATCAAAGTAAGGGTATTCTCTTAAAAATGCACTGGCTAACTCTTCCCATGAGGTGACAGAACTTGCGGGATGAGAATAGAGCCAAAGTTTAGGGTTGTTTGCGAGGGAGAAAGTGAAAAGATGCTTTTGGATAATGTCAAGACTAACTCCTGGTATGCTAGTCTCAATAACTCAGCTTTGAGATATTTGTTGATGTGAAGAGCTGGATGTTCATGCTGCAGTCCTTCAAATTGCAAGGTGTTTTTTATCTGATCGGAAATTGATGCCAAATAGCCGACCCCAGCCGTCTGGAACAACCCCCCTTTTGTATCTAAACATCACATTCTATTTATAGGCCCGAAAATAGGGTTTTTCGTCGATTAGGACCGTCACGGCCCGTTTTGTGGTTACGGGTCGTTTTGGGCATGTTTGACTTTTCTGGCAGCTTTGACTTCTTCAGCAACTATCTTCAAATCTTCATAACTTCTCCGTTATAACTCGGAATTGACCACCGTTTCGCAGTATTCCTAGAATTACGAAATTAAGCATATGAAGTGCTTAGATATCACATTTAGCCAAATCATATAAGAAATCATATATAAAAGCATATGTAAAACATACAAAGCGTCGGGATTTATTGACTAAAAAGATGTGTAATTACAAGCACATCAAACGCCTTAAGAAGTCAAAAATACCACTGAATTTTACTGCTTTCGATCTGACAACACCTAAATGCGCACAGATGTTGCGTTTATCACCATTCTTCAAATCACCTGCCATTTCTGGATTCACATAAAACAAAATGCTCGTTAAATACAATGTGATAATAAAATATGCTCACGACGTTCGTTAATTATTTCTCATTCGCTTAGACGATTAACTTTTTAAAAAATTTAGTTTGTATGAAGTGAGACATGAACTCAAAAACGAGAATGAACTGGTTGCGAGTTGGCATACGAAGTGGGTTACGAACTGAACAGTCACCGGTATTATTTCGTTTCTCAAAGCTCAAAAGTGCCTCCGTAAGGGACACTTCGCGATCCTTGCAAACGTCACCGACACGACACTTCCCGAGCGTAAAATCGACGACTACCCGATAGTCCGCGACTTCCAAGATGTATTTCCTGATGATTTGCCTGGTTTGCCTCCATTTCGACAAGTCGAGTTTCGAATCGACTTAGCTCCCGGAGCGGCCCCGATTGCACGCGCACCGTACCGTTTAGCAGTAAGCGAACTCAACGAACTCTCCGCACAACTTCAAGAGCTACTCGACAAAGGGTTTATTCGTCCAAGTTCGTCTCCATGGGGAGCACCAGTATTGTTTGTTAAGAAGAAAGATGGAACGTTCCGAATGTGTATCGACTACCGAGAGCTTAACAAGGTTACGATCAAGAATCGGTATCCACTTCCTCGAATCGACGATCTTTTCGACCAACTGCAAGGTTCGAGCTACTTTTCAAAGATTGATCTACGGTCTGGATATCACCAACTTCGTGTTCGTGATGAGGATATCCCCAAGACTGCTTTCAGAACTCGGTATGGTCATTACGAGTTTTTAGTTATGCCGTTTGGGCTAACTAATGCACCTGCCGTGTTTATGGATCTGATGAATCGGGTGTGCAAGCCGTACCTCGATCAGTTTGTGATAGTTTTCATTGACGATATTTTAATCTACTCCAAGACAAAGGAAGAACACGAGAATCACCTGCGACTTATCTTGGAATTACTCCGCAAGGAACAGCTTTACGGCAAGTTTTCAAAGTGCGATTTTTGGATTCGCGAAGTCCAGTTTCTTGGACACATTGTTAATAAGGATGGAATTCATGTTGACCCAGCTAAAGTAGAAGCTATCAAGAATTGGTCTACTCCAAGGGCGCCGACCGAAATCCGACAGTTTTTGGGACTTGCCGGATATTACCGAAGATTCATCAAGGGTTTCTCGCAATTGGCTCAACCCTTAACAGCTTTAACGCACAAGGGAGTGCAATATAGATGGGGTGAAAAAGAAGAACACGCGTTTCAAACTCTTAAAGATATGTTATGTTCAGCTCCATTCAAGGACTCGGTTGCGTGTTGATGCAACGAGACAAAGTGATTGCCTACGGGTCCAGGCAACTGAAGGTCAATGAGAAGAAGTACACAACACATGATTTGGAATTAGGAGCCGTTGTATTTGCACTCAAGATTTGGAGACATTACATCTACGGAACAAAGTGCACGATATTTACCGACCACAAAAGCTTACAACACATCTTTGAACAAAAGGACCTCAACATGCGACAACGAAGGTGGGTCGAGCTACTAAATGATTATGACTTAGCGATTAAGTATCACCCGGGAAAAGCCAATGTTGTGGCTGACGCCTTAAGTCGAAAAGAGTACGACAAGCCTCGACGAGTACGAGCGCTGCAACTTACCATTCACACGGGACTGCCGGATCGAATCCGCGATGCCCAACGAGAAGCTTTAAAAGAAGAAAACTTCACAGCTGAAGCACTGCGAGGGGTGGATGGTAACTCTGAAATTAAGTCCGACGGACTCAGATATTACAATGACAGAATTTGGGTTCCTTTACTTGGGAATCTCCGTGAGCTCGTGATGGACGAGGCTCACAAATCAAGGTATTCGGTGCACCCTGGATCGGATAAAAATGTACCAAGATTTGAAGAACTTGTATTGGTGGCCGAATATGTAAGCCGACATTGCGCGATATGTGGCTAAGTGTTTAACGTGCTCAAGAGTTAAGATCGAGTACCAAAAGCCTTCTGGGCTATTACAGCAACCAAAGATCCCAGAATGGAAATGGGAGGATATCTCCATGGACTTCGTAACAGGACTACCTCATCGATCGAATCGACCGGATGCGATTTGGGTTATCATTGATCGACTAACCAAATCTGCACACTTTATTCCAATGAGGGAAAATGACAATATGGATAAGTTAACGAAGCTGTATATTGACCGAATTGTGGCACGTCATGGAGTGCCTAAGACCATTATCTCCGACCGAGATCCTCGATTTACTTCCCGACTGTGGCAATCTATGCAAGACGCACTGGGAACCAGACTGGATATGAGTACAGCTTATCACCCGCAGACCGATGGTCAGACGGAACGAACTATTCAGACCTTGGAAGACATGCTCCGAGCTTGCGTTCTCGACTTCGGTAAAGACTGGGAGGCTCACCTTCCGTTGGTAGAGTTCTCCTACAACAACAGTTATCATACGAGCATCGGTGCATCACCTTTTGAAGCTCTTTATGGCAGAAGATGTAGATCGCCCGTGTGTTGGGCCGAAACGGGTGAGAAAGGACTCACCAGACCGGAAATCATCCATGATACAACTGAACGAATTATTCAAATCAGAAAGCGGATAGCCGCAGCACGTGATAGGCAAAAGAGCTATGCCGACAAACGCCGTAAACCTTTGAAGTTCGAGGTAGGCGACAAGGTACTATTGAAGGTATCTCCCTGGAAAGGAGTGATACGCTTCGGAAAGCGTGGAAAGCTGAATCCTCGCTATATCGGTCCATTTGAAATCATTGGGGAAGTAGGCCCGGTGGCCTACCGATTACAACTCCCTGCTGAACTCGATGGAGTTCACAACGTGTTTCACGTCTCGAATCTGAAGAAATGTCTGGCTGAAGACACTGAAATAATTCCTTTGGAGGAATTGGAAATTGATGAAATATCTGAGATTTATTGAGCAACCGGTAGAAACCATGGGACGCGAGGAGAAAGCCCTCAAACGTAGCAAGATTCCGATCGTCAAGGTTCAATGGAACTCAAAGCGTGGACCTGAATATACATGGGAACGAGAGGATCAGATGAAGAAAAAGTATCCTCACTTGTTCGGGCAAACGTCCACGGAAACTCAAGGTATGATTTAATTTTGGGGACCAAAATTCCTTTAACAGGAGGAGGATGTGGCAACCCTAAAACTTTTGCTTTCTTTCCCCAGCAACTACAGCAACTACGACAGCCGAGGCTGCGAACGCTACGACGCAAGAATAATTTTCGGGACGAAAATTCCATTTACATGGGGATGATGTGACATCCGAGAATTTTGAGGTTAACTTCCATTAGACAATCTCCGTTAGTTACGTTATAAGTGTTAACTTAGTAACTAATGCTTAACTAGGCCGAATACGTCCACGACCTTTGGTTGATCACCGAACCTGTCCATATGTGTTATGTGTTTATTTATTTATTGTTATTATGTGCAACGTGTTCAATTAATTAATTTTGTAAATTGGCCCTTTTGGTTGCCAGCGAAACTACCGAGCGAAACTGTAGATTCGCTCGGTAGCCAAACTTTCGATTTACACGAATTCAGAGTCAGTTTCGCTTGACCAGCGAAACTGCCAGCGAAACTAGCTCCTGACCTATATATTTTATAAAACCCTAATCTTCTCATTTTACTTACATCATTTCTCAAAAACACACACACAGTCTCCTGAATTCTGGTCAGCCGAGAAACACCACGAGCCGTCGTGATCTTAGCCTCGAGACATCACCCATTCGGATCCTAGATCAAACCGTGAGTCTCCAAAACCATTTTTATGCCTTTTCTATGTGTTTTCTTGAAAAGCATGCTTAAACTCTCATAGAATGGTCTGATCTTCTAGTATGATGCTTAGGAATGCTAGATCTATCATAAAGTCTGTAACTTTACGTGTGAAATCAAGCCATAATGAAGATTCATGCTAGTTAGGTTAACTTTGTGCTAAAAATGAGCTTTGAGGTGTTTTTGGTGATTTGATGATGAAAACTCATGTTTAAGGTGTTAAAATTGCCTCTGTGATGTTGGTAAATGTTTATGCATGCTAGATATTGAATTACATGATGTATGGAAGCTGTTAGATTGATTTTTGGTCTTAAAAACGAGTTTTTTTAGCGACTAGCGAAACTGTGCATTCATTAGGCGAAACTATGAAGCGAAACTGTTTAGAAATTCATCCAGCGATACTATGTAGCGAAACTATAGTGTCGCCGGTGAAACTAAGTAACGAAACTACCGAGCGAAATAACCATAGACCTTGTCCCTGAACGAAAGTTCAAACCAGTTTCGAGCGAACCTATGCCAGCGAAACTGTGTCAACAGTTTCGAGCGAAACTGGCTAGCGAAACTGTGTCATCGGGTATTACCCAGCGAAAGTGCTGCCCGTGCACACAGCGAAACTGTGTAGCGAAACTATGAAGCGAAACTGTAGCGAAACTGTCTAGTGAAACTGAGCCAAGACCAAAACCCAAACTTGTGCAACTTATTTGAATGTTATGCCATGACCTATATGATTATGCAATAATGAAACATGCTTTGATTTCTGAGATATGTGAACCCTCGTTTTATGATCAACCATCGGTGTCGTGTGTCGGTATGTCGTGTCATAGTTCCAACGTGCTATGTTATGGGCCATAGTGACGTAAGTTAAAGATTAGACACAAAACTAATACTTAAGACCTTAATGTGATTATTAGGTCTTCGTTAGCAATCATACTTGGATTATTTAGCAAGTGTAGCAGTGCAACCAAAGGTGAGTGTCACTAACCCGTTTACTGTGAGCCCGTTTGGGACACACTAAATAACTTGATGAAAAACAATGCTGACAACCTTATGAGTGCTACGCACCTCTTTTATGAACTTGAAACCTTATGAGTGCCACGCACCTCTTTGATAATCTTAAAGTGTTTTATGGGAAACACTTGTGGAACTTAAACAAACTATTTCTGAAACAAAACTGAAAACATTTTGAGATTCATGAGAATCCGATAAACCGTTTTAATATGGCTAGTGTAGGTTAAAGTCTAAACCACATGATATCACATGATCTCTAAGGATTGCCTTTTAACTGAAAAAGTCCTCAACTTAATTGTGCCATTAATTGTAAAGCGAGGGGATGTTGGGTAGATCTACTGGAGTTTGACAAACTCCGCCTCGTGACACTGGAGGTGCACGGAGGTACAATATCAGCCTATCTGACCGTGATCCCGAGAGGACACGGGGGAGGCAAAGCCGCGATGACGTATGTCCGCAAAACAAAATAGATGATGGCGATGCCACTACAATACTTATTAGTCAGCTTTGGTACAAACTTCCTTAGTGCATGGAACAACGGATTAGCTACCCGCGATATCGGTTGAGCACTTTAATTTTACAAAACTAGTACATACCCGATAACGCATGTTACAGACATTACTTTTACTAAATCACGCTACTATGATTATGGACTGGTGTATTATCACCGAGCATTGCTTTTCACAAATAAATATTACGTAAGTATATGTTGACACAATTATGATTATGAGACCGGGCCACTGCGTGACAAGTCCACTGTGAACTCACCAACCGTTAGGTTGACACTTGCGTGGTTTAAACTTTTGCAGATCGCTGAGGAGTATCCGGAGCGGGTTGGCATGGCACATGAAGACATTTTACTTTTGGTTAAATCATATTGGGAATTTAAAACAATGACTTTGTAAAGCACGTGGTTAGTGCTAAGACAATATTTTCCGCTGCGTATTGTGAAATTTTATTTATGACATATTTTCGGACTAACTCTGATTCGTTTAGTATTTGTAACTAATGGTTGTGGTCCTGGTTTGCTCGCACCCCTTAACGGTATAAACACCGTTAGTGGTTATATGGTGGTGTGACACAATTCAAACTTAACGTCATGCGGGTACCAAATCCCGAGATCAGGATTACCCTTTAGATAAGCAAAAATTATTTTAACCATGATAAGATGCGAAAGCTTCGGATTTTCTTGGTACCTGGAACCAACACACACACCAAATATCACATCAGGTCAACTTGCGTTTAAATACATCAAAGAACCGATCATGGCCCCGTAAAGTGTTAGATCAACACATACACCGTTCTCGTCTGGTGAGAGGCCATGGTTAACCTGAATTGGAGTTCAGGAATCCGAACATTGTCAAACTTAAATCTAGTCAGGATTCGTGCACGTAGTTCATCTGATGAATAAAGATCCCTTTTACCGACTGTTACACTTGTAGACCTAGAAAGAATGCCATCTCCCCCATAGAACTCATCTCAGATCCTGTTTGCATCAGCTTCTCAAATTTTTTTGAACGCTTGTCATTTAAACTACCAAATATGATATCATCAACATAAATCTGTACCAGTAGTAAATCCTCATCCGTCTTCTTATAGAATAACATATAGTCAACTAACCCGCGCTTAAACCCATTATGAGGTAGATAAGTTGACAAAGTTCCATACCAACCACGAGGGGCTTGATGTAAACCATATAATGCTTTGTCAAGCTTATACACCTTGTTTGGATAATCAGGATCATAAAATCCCGGAGGTTGTTTGACATATAACTCTTCTTTGACTTTTCCATATAAGAACGCACTCTTCACATCCATTTGGTAAACTTTAAATCCTTAGTGTGTAGCAAACGTTAAAAATATCCAGATTGCTTCAATTCTAGTAACCGGCGCATACACCTCACTAAATTCTATTCCCTCTTGCTAAGAAAACCCGTGGAGAACCAAACGTGCCTTGTTGCGAATGATGACACACGCCAAGTTTTGGAAATTGTTGGAGTTCCTCATGGCTCTTTACTTCCTTCAGGTCTATCAACTAGATGATATACGCCGAGTTTCTGAAATTGTTGGAGTTCCTCTTGCATCACCTCTACCCATGAACCGTCCTTGAGTGCTTGATTAACATTCTTAGGTTCGATTTGCGATAGAAAGCACGAGTGAAAAACATCCTTCTAAACCCCATATTCCCGAATAGCTAATAACGCACCGTTTTCCACTTAACATCTTGTTTGCACTCCTACTTCCAAATCACCAATAATGTTTTCTTGAGGGTGGTAGGTGTTTATCCCGAGTGTCGGATGAACCAGAACTTTAATATTTTCATTCGAATTGTTGATATGATCATCCTCAACCGCAACGTTGTCATTTGAACTGGGTTGCGGGACATGAATATCAACTGGTTCTGACTGAGCTTCATGGAACTCATTACTGTCATCCGAAGACGTACCGTAAACTTCTTCATTTGTGGTTTTGGTCAATTATCCTCAGCGGGCACACCTGGAGTTATCGGAGAAGAAGTATGCAAAACTGGATAATCGCCTTGTAAATCAATATAGATTGATAAGAGTTGCTCATTGGTTAACCCCTCTTTTGAATCAAAAGAATCAAATAATGCCTTATAATCAAACATCCGATTTGGATCGACACCATTGGGTGGTAACGTATGCAGTTGATAATCAACGTGCAACCATTCCTCTACTGCACCAGTCACTTTATTAAAAACTCTCTTTTTCGGATTGGCATATCCAACAAAAAATCCTTCGACTACTTTCTCGTTGAATTTCTCGGCAGACTATAAAATCGTGCATGGAGACCCAAATGGTTCCAGATATTTCAGATTCGGGTTTTGGTTTTTCAACAACCCATAACATGTTTTTTCGAGCCATTTAACCTTCAGAACCCGATTCAATATGTGGCAAGCTGTGCTAACCACCTCAGTCCAGAAATTTACTGGAAGCTTTGATTCAGCTAACATGGTTCTAGCCATCTCTATGATTGTTCGATTCTTTCTTTCAGCAACAAGATTCTATTGGGGAGTATAAGGCGCACTGAATTCGTGTACACTGCCCTTTTCTAAACAAAATGACCTAACTGTTGTGTTCTTGAACTTCGTGCCATTGTCACTGCATATACGTCGTACTTTTAACTTGTAATATGATTCTAACGTGTTAATTAAGCTGATAAGCACTCCAGCAATCTCGTCTTTCTTCACAAGAAAGTTCACCCATGAAAAATCTTCAGTATTTATCTGTCACTACTAGACAATACCAATGTCCCGAAATGCTTTGTTATATGAAGCAATTCTAGTGGGATGGTAATTGAATGGCATTTCTTCAATGGGTGTGACTTTCTCTTTTGGTTTCCTCTCTTGCAACACACACAAACGTCACTGAAAAAGATTGATGCTTCGGGACTCCTTCTACTAGACCCTTCTTAACCAATTCGTTCATCTTTCTATAGCTTATATGACCCATGCGACGATGCCAAAGAATTGACTCTCTTTCAAAAGCCTTCGAGACAAAACACTGATCGACCGCATTGGCTTTTCTTGAATTCATGTCTAAGACATACAAGTTAGACAATCTTGGTGCTTGCATAACTATCCATTCTACTGGAATCTTGAAACCAGGCTTCAGAATTAAACACTCGTTCCCATTGAAAGCTGTTGTGTATTGCCCATCACATATCTGGGAGACACTAAGAAAATTGTGCTCCAATTCTGTAATGTATTCAACTTGATCGAATGTAATCGCATCGTTGGAAAGTTTGTCGAGACGCATTATTTCTCCTTTATTTCATATGAAAGCAACACTTCCTCCATTGAATGCTTTGACTTCGTTTAGCAAGGAAATATCACCTGTCATGTGTTGGGATGCTCCACTGTCGACTACCCATGAATTGTTTACGAACCGTCTTAGAGCCATGTTCAAAGGAAACTCTATATCACGATACATTATGTCTAACCCTTTCAATCTATATGTGATCCATTTTACATTTTTGTCAAAAATTTCAGGTTTTCCTTTGGCACCAGAATTTTCAGCATGACCTTTCTGTGGTTTGGAACAAGAACCCTTTTGAAAAACTCTAGCATTTTGAGTCACATTTTTTGGTTCATAACCACCTTTCTTAGGTTTCTTTCCACCAACCGACTGTGATCTTGCAATCTGTTTATCTCAAATTTACTCAATTTCTTAAGTTCTGATTAAATCTCATCAAACTTGTTTTGTGAAATCATTCCTTCCTGTTTTTCGTTTAGAATCAACCTTTAAAAATTAAAGTTCATTGTCAGAAACCAAATCATCAATGTTTTCAAAATCTTTGAAATTATAAAACATTTGATCAACATCAGATTCGAGAGCAGATTTTTCAGTTGGTTACTTTTTCTACTTGATTTGCATGTGATTTTTCAGACATTTCCTTCTTGAAAGAAGGATAGTTATATTTCTCATTGGTCAATGATTCAGAAGATGGGGTATTTGTGATGATTGTGGGGGGAGGAACCTAGTTGAATTTTAATTCCTTGTCTGACACTTGACTCTGGTCACATTTATACAAAAAGTTTGTAAATGACAAAGATCCTTTATAGTTTTCAAGTTTATTTGTCAAATCCAGAATTTCAATTTTCAAGTCTCACACATATTTCTATGTCTCAACCAATTCCTTTTGAGATGCCACGAGCATGTTAGATTGTTTACAAAATTCATATTTCTGAACTCGTGCTCTCCCATCTTTTCTTGTAGATATCAATATCTGCTTTTGCAATAGATAACTGATCTACCATTTTATTTTTCTCTTCTAATATCTAACCATTTGCCTTTGCAACTTTGCTACATAAATCACACATAGAAGAGTTTGCTACCTTTAGGTGATCAGTCATTAAGGCAACAACTGATTCTGTCAAAGTGTTCCGCTTCAAGGCTGCATTTTGTGATTTCAAGACATTGTTGTCATCAGCCATCTTTTGAAGCTCCTCTTATAGTGTGATAATCTTTTCTGCAGCTTCAATTGCAGTCTTGTGTGTCTTTTCATATTTTTTTGCACTAGGTAACTTTTCTGAAATAGGGCTTCAAAATCATTAACTGCTTCTTTAGCTTGTGCCTTTGCCACCTCACATTCCTTGATCAATGACTCTTTTCTTTCATTAAAATCTCTAACTCCTTCTTTATCGGAATAAGTTCATAAAGATCAGCATCAGACACCGAGTTTTATCATTTTGAGAAACTAAAGCTTTAGTTGACTCAGATTTAGATGAAGAAGCACTCCCTGAATTTGTTTAACAATCGATGCAGATGAGTCAGAAATTGACTTCCCCAATTATAAGTTTTATCATTTTGAGAAACTAAAGCTTGAGTTGACTCGGATTTAGATGAGGAAGCACTCCCTGAATTTGTTGATGTGAATTTAGGTTACTAGATGTAGAATCATTTTTCTGTGTGGACTTTAGGTAATCTTGCTTCTTAGGATGTTAACATTCCCATGAAAAGTGCCCGAAATTGGAACAGTTAAAGCATCGCATCTTGGATTTATCAAAGCCAATTCTGCCACCTGAATTCAAATCTTTTCTCCCAATCTTCTTAAAAAATATTTTAACTCTTCTTGCCAACATCGCAAACTGCCAGTTAATATCCATAAGCTCAAAGTCATCGGGATCCACAAAAGCTGTTGTTGGTGCTGAGTTTGCCCTTTTACCCGACTTTCTAGAAATCATAGCAGCATTTAGTCCGTAATATAATTATGGATTCTGAACTTAAGCTGGTGTTGTATTCACATTCTTCATTTCTAAGTCACGTGCTTGAAGTTTACCTAACAGTTCCAGATGAGTCATCTTCGAGAACTCCTTATCATGAGTTAACAAAAGAACATAAGGTTCCCACTTTTTCGGTAAAGCTTCAAGAAGTTCTTCTTTCAGTTTGTAAATGGCAAAATCAAGAAATTAAGTCAGAGACTCCTTCGCCTTCAAAGTGTAAGAAGTTGTCGAATTCTTTCCTTAACACCTTCTTTTTACTTTTCTTATATTGTTCATTCCCTTCACAGCGTTCCCTCAATGCATTCCACAATTTCTTGGAATTCTTGCATGTTTTAAACTAGTGGAACAATTATTTCAGTAATGCCATGGTAATTGCACCATATGCTTTCTATTCACGTGTATAATTTGCAGTCTGGTCCACATTCGGATTACGTTGCAGAATTGGAACACCATTTCCATCAGTAGGGTAAGTGAACCCTTCATCTATTGCAATCTAAAGATCATAATAGGACGTACCGATATAAGATTCGAAAGGTTTTCGCTAGTTGTAATCATCTTCAAGCTTAAGAAATTTTGGAACTTTCTGGCTCGTCCTAATTTCGTTATCATAATTGAGTAACGCTTGCATCGACGTTTGAATAGCATCAAACGCTTGGAAATCAGACATCTTGTAAAATCTTGAATTCTGTTTACACGAACTGGACACGAAGTGGATTTTTCTTACATGAACTGAACACGAAGTGGAAACAAAGTGAAAAACCAGAAACGAACTGATACGAACTGAGTACGAAGTAGAACAGGAATTAACTAACACGAAGTGATCCACGAACTGAACATGAAGTGGGTTTCACGACGTGTCACATGAACTAAAGAATAAATATCTCAAACGAAGTGAAACAAAGTGAACCCCGAACTATGACTTCATGACTATTACTGAGACGAACTATCACTTCATGATGCTTATTTTCTTGAACATGATGTTCTTAAAGCGAACTAACACGAACTGAAACAGATTTTTGACAAATTTCAACCCAGAAGACTTGGACATACCAAAATCAACCGAAATTCATCATTTTCATGAAACAAACACTGTAGAATGATAAGAACTCAAAAATAATGAGCTTTTATGGTCAAAAACTATGAAAAACAAGAGAAAAATGATCAAAAAGTGACATGAATTCACCAAAATCACACAAAATGAGCTAGGTAAGACACCTTCAGCTCTGATACCACTTGAAAAGACGTTGGCGGATGGATCAGCCTAGTCTCGAGTCAATTAGTAACAAAAACGATCACAAAACGATGTAAATAATATAGCTTTTCATTGAACGGACAAACACGATAAGAACTCAGTTTTTCACCTCAGAAAAACACACTTAGACCAAAGCTCTTCCAAAACTCTACACTAAATACATATTTATACTAAGTCTCAGTCCACGAACTCGGCCAACCCACAAACTGCCAGTTCGTGGCTTGGTTTGTGTCTGGTTCGTGACCAGATCGTGGTTAGTGTAGAATCTTCATGTGTTTTCTTCGTTCTCATCCAACATTTGCCATTCTATGTTCCAACAAAATATATATTTTCCAAATTCAAAGATCAAAATAAATATATTTATATAACATGTATAAATCAAACATGCAAAACACATTTTAATAACGAGCTTATAAACCGATGTACACAAATCAAAATAACAATAATCCCACGTGTCTCAATAGACCAAATATATATAAATATATTAAAAACGATGTCTAATCACCGCAAATTTTAAAACTAACACTTAGATTAATCCACATCACAAAAATATTTAAATTACATTTGAATCTAAAACGACAATTTTTATAGTTTTCTAAATCATTATCTAGTAGTCTACTGGTTTTATAATTTACAAGGGATCATCTTATGCAAGTTTTAACTCAACAAATGACCAAATTCACAAAAACAAGCAAAACACAAACATAAAAAAAATGTGGAGGTCACCGGGTTCGAACCCGTGACCTCCGGGTTCACAACCAGCGCACACACCATTGGGACAGGCATTCGACTCGATCATTTAGCGGACATGAATAGTTTTGTCTACCAGCGGAGGCTAGAACTAGATTTTAAAGAAAACAGAAAATAAAAAGTGGAGGTCGAGTCTCAAACCCATGACCTCAGGGATAGAACTCGAGAGCCTTGGCCACTGCGCCACGCGCTAAACTTGGTTTTGAAATAGAAAACAATATCCTTACTGGTCCAGTCGCGATGCCTTCTTCTTTCTTAAAACTCCGGTGATTGAATTTTATTCCGCTCATCGAAAATGCGAAAACTAAAACGATGTACAGAAAACTAATCGATTTACATGGCAGTAGTGTTACCTTGAGTCAGAGAGATAGATGATTCGATTTTGATGTCGATAATGAACCCGAACCGGAACCCGTATACGTCTCAAACTCAATTTTTTCCTGCTTTACTCCTGGGCTGCTCTCACATAGTTGTAGTGGTGGTTGATGTTGGTGTAGTGATGCTAGTTGGTCGGACAAAAACTTCTCCATGATGATGGGTTGGTGTCGGGTAGAAGAGAAATGAGAGAGAGACATGATATATGATTTGGTGAGCAAATGGTGAGAATGAGAAGGTTGGAGAGAGATGATCAATTCAAGAGGTTAGAGTGAATGGGAATGAATGATATGGTTGATTACCGGAGCTGGAAGGTCCATGTCGGTTCCAACTTTTAAGGTCACCATCGTCAGTTACGTTTTGTGACTCAAAATCAACTTTGCCAATTTGGCTGATACCGTCTTTCAAGGATTTACAAAACAAGAGTTTAAGTTTTGGTACTTATAAAATAGGTCCTCCAGGTTTGATTAGTTAAAAAAGTTTACGAATCGACAATTCTAGTCCGTCAAAGTTTAGAAATAGTTAACAAGACTAACAGGGTTAACGAAAAATAATTAAATGATATACAAGTGTATATCTACACATGCTTAACACGTGATGTTTATAATACGTAAACCTTAGATAATCACATAGAATAATAAGTACTAACCCATAATTATTTATTTAAGGTTCACATAAAATCATAGATTTAACTCACATAAAATCATAGAACAATACGTATAATTTCGTGACACGTTATCACATAAAATCATAGAATAATATATGTGTATATATATACATATTGTTGGGATTCTGTGTACTATTTTAAATTCTCATATTCGTGACTTGTAACACAAGTCACGTGATGGAAGCGTTTACACAAGGTCAATTCACAATGGATCCCACCAGTGATCCAAACAACCCGAATAAACAGAATAAGAACTAGTTTGATTAAACAAAATAAGACACGATAGTTCAACGAACAGTCTCTTTAGATGACTGTTTCAAGATTAGGGTTTTTATCTCATAACCAATTTGACAAAACCTAATAATAATAAACCTAGAAAGATAATCAGTATATATTTCCAGAAGACCGGCGATAATACAAGACAACTCGTGGATGCGCGATCGTGGCTGCGGCGACGGCGGCCCTTGGTGGTGGTGGCGGCGACTCAAGGGGAGGGCGAGGGTGGCCAAAATTTCTCCTAGCTACTCTCTCTCTCTCGTTTTGTGTTTTCTAGGGTTAAATGAACTATGGGGTTTGATCCATATTTATAGATTAAACTCATAGGATAAATATATCAACTAATTTAATTTTGAATCAATCCCTAATAACTTAAATAACTAATTTATTTAGGTTAATCAAATTTCAAAATAATATATATTACATATATATAAGATTTCAAAAATCATATATATATATATATATACTAGTGGGGTACCCGCACGTTGCGGCGGTCGATAGTTTATGGCGCGTTATTTGTCTTTTTCTCGCGTGTTTGATGGCGGCGACAATTTAAAAAGCAATGTTTGTTTCTGTTAGCGGGATGTGGCGCAAGGATAATTTATAATGGGGTACATGCGCGTTCGACTGTGGCAACGACAATCAGCCAACAGAATACATGCTTTCTGTTAGTTTATCGATCCAACTCGTTATATGTTGTAGTGTACTTATGTTAATTTTTTCATTTGTAGCATAAAGTATAGTCTATCCATGTAGTTCGACTGTGGCAACGACAATCAGCCAACAGAATACATGCTTTCTGTTAGTTTATCGATCCAACTCGTTATATGTTGTAGTGTACTTATGTTAATTTTTTCATTTGTAGCATAAAGTATAGTCTATCCATGTAATTAATCTTGCATATTTAGTTGCTTAATAATGTAGGAAAGAAAATGTTATTGACACCTATATTATTTAAAATGCTTTTGCAAACTTATATTACATACATATTAAATAGTTGTCTTTTGTAACAGTGCAAACATCAATCAACTTTTAATTGATATTTTACTTTCTATCTACGTACTTTTCTGTATCAACAATCTTATGAATTCTAATATTTTCACACAACATGATCAAAATTTAATTGTCAGTCTTTTTTTATATTTAAGTCATAAAAGATGGTCTCGTATACCATTTGACTTATTTTCGTAACCAGCTGTAGAAAATGATAACCTAGACAAACAAATGTTAAATCTATATAAAAAATTGTTTGATTTATATACAAGGCAAAATTTAATATAGAAAAAGTATACGTGCTGGTTACAAAATTATTTAAGCAGTACTCGGTAACTTTTATGGCCACCAATTAACAACCCAAATAAAGATCACCTACTGCTAGAAGGCCTCCATATCCCACGTGAATATCAGTTTGTGGCCTTGATCCATTGTTTGTACATACACGGTTGTACTCGAAGCCGTAAAGCTACCGAGATCCCAAAGAACCCCGTAAAGCTACCGAGATCCCAAATGAACTTTCAGTAATTTTGCACCTTAGTTACCCGCCTGAGAGTCCAAAATGTTTAAAGACAAAATTTTGCAAGCTTACTTATTACCATTCTTAATTTATAATATGTTACTTACCTTAAATAAATTAAAAAATGATCAGTTACTAAAGTATAGATGCATGTAATCATGCAATAAAGTAAAGGATCTTAGAAAACATACACGAACATCAGCATCTGAGCTACTAATGGATCTATTTTGAGTTCATCCAAGGTAAATACAAAATGAAATCAAAAGGGAAAGAAAGAAAACAACATGCATACCTGAAAGACCAAACTAATATAAACGGACTCAACAAAAGGCATTGAGTAGAGCTTCAGGCGGTGCACAAACAGCATCAGCCAAACCATCCTAATTGTCAAGGCAGTTATTTCAATTCCAAATAAATTTATGATCTTTATAACTTATTTTTTTCGCAGGTAATTAACAAATCAAAATAGCAACATAAAATACTATTACACGGGTCAAATTTTAACACATGCGATTTGTAATCCTAGCACATATAAATAATATTTTAAGACAATTATGTATTGTAATATATCACATGTCCCTACTGCATCCTAGAGTTAAAAAAAATAGTACAACACATGTGACCATGACTACACAAACAAAATAGAAGTATGGGGATCTTTAAAAGAAGCCTCAATTCTTATAAAGAAGTATGGAAATATTTTAAGGTAACTCTCACCCAAAATGGAGATGTCAATCATGATAATTTATGTAGATTTGAGATTGCAGATAATACATTCGAGATTCTCAGATTGCTTGCTTAAATACATATAAACAAAATTAATTTTCTTTAGAGTTTAGGATTACCTGTAGCTTTGAAATGGTCACCTAATTGTTGTTACTCTTGCTCCATAAAGCCTCAACTCCTTAGTGTTTGGGATGGCGATGATCAATAAGAGAAAGCTAATCCGTACAAAGGATATCAGTGTGGCTAGGCATACCATTTCGTTATGTTGAAGATGAAGGGCGAATATTCCATACCTCCTCTGTACTGTCTGCACCCATGAAATCAACAATTTATTTCTCAAATAGCAGCACGCCTGCAAATCAACATACTGTAAGACCTTATATTTATTCCAAGTATAAAAAATGAAGAGGCATAGGCACGAACACGCAATACTTCCTGCCGTTCAGAATCCGAATTGTTATCATGTAGAGAGAAATCAAGCATGTAATCCACAAACAAAATGAGCATAATAAATTATATAAACTATGACAAATCAAACCACAATATCTAGATGAAATTTCTTATGAACAAACCATAATACTAACCTTATTGTTTTCAGCATCAGGTTCATCATATCCTTCTCATGATCTTGTTCTCCATTATGTGCCTTTACTACGACATAACACTCCATTTTGCATCTTTAAATGGATTTGCATATAAATGACTTTCAAGGACTATGCAACAACAGACCCCCCCCCCCCTAAAGTAACAGTTGAATGTTAGCAATTAGCAAGTGCAGAACCATTGGTAAAAAAAAAGCATACATATATTCTAGCAATTAGCAAGTGTAGAACCATTGGTAAAAAAAAAGCATACGTATCTTGGCTTCAGTAGAAATAAAGCCCGTAACATTTTTTTGGAGACCATTGATTTTTCATGGAAAAAACTACACAAACTAATAGAACCATGGAATGTAAACTTACCTTGACTAACCTCCATTCATACTCAGGCCAGGCGTCCTTCTATGTTGGATGTTTGACTTATTTTTGTCATTAAGAGAGCGGTTGACAACACACTAATCTCAGAGAACTTTAGCTTTTATGATCTTCTTTCTAATGTCTGCATTAGAAAATATAATGTGCACAAAGTCAAATATTATTAAAAACGATTTAGGCAATAAAAGGCTATCTTACTTCTCTTTAAGTTACCAATATGTCCAAATTACATTTTATCGTCGATAATCAACACCATGGCACAAATTAGTTTTTATCATAATCTAATTAAAATCCAGATACTAACTTAATTTTTCAACTACCCTTTTCAACTACCCTGTCCTTATGTATGCCCAATAGTTCAAGCATATGCTAGCCATGAGTGGGCGTAAGTAGGAAGCCAAGAAAAAAAAACATTTAATAATTTATTGTTATTACCTTAAATAAGTAGAAAGCCAAGACACAACTTTGCTTTGAAAAGAAGACTTCCATGATACCTGCACATGAAAAATACATCAATATAAGAATCATATTTCCCAACTCAAAACCTTCAATGAACAAAAAAGATAGAAAATAATTCAGATTCATACATTTAGGGAGCCACCAAGCTCCTCCATAGAAGTTTCCTATGATTTGGGACCATGATTTGGCTGAGACCCCAAAACAAAATATTTTAGTTGATTGGTAGTTAAACTATGTATATGACCATTATCAAAACCATAATACCCTTCAACAAAACTAAAGAATCTTTTAGACCAAAATCAAAACCATCAATTATGTTAATGATGATAAACCTTGCAATCTTGTGGAATTGTTCAACACTGTGATACCCACTCCCAGACTTGGCTCTAGAAGGGGTCACGAATCGGATTTACTCATGAACACAAGGTATCAACAGAGATAACTAAGCAGCGGAAATTTTAAACTTTTATTTAATTGCCAAGTACTACAAAGTAAGAGATAAATTACATAAGGAAATACTATTTGTCACTACGTTTTATTGCTATAACTATGCCAGCTTGCCAACGCCCTCCTTCCGTCCGATAGCTTGCCCGTCTAATCCCTTATCACCAGGGCCTTCTCATAACTAGTTGAAGCCTCACCCTGACCTGACATACATACATTTTTGGAAAGGGTCAGCTTACGCTGGTGAGTTCTATATTTTAAAAGCTTTACCTCGGCGTGAGGTTTAAAACCCTTGGACCTGCAAGATCCCTTTTTCACAGACATTTATCAAGTATAATATATATCACAATTATAAAACACATAATATTCCTTAACAGGAAACACCCCCTATAAAATCATTTATCCCGCTATCCCTTCCTACAACCCCAACATTTATTACCAGTGTAAACCCTGCTAATGTACAAGCAGAGAAACCATCTTTGCGGACTGTCGAGTTTACCCCTTTAGGGTATTCCCTATAACGGTCAGTTGTCTCGCTTTCCCTTATTTGCTAACTGCCGAGTTTACCCTTCTAGGGCATTCCCTGTAACGGACAGTTGCACCGCTTCCCCTATTTGCTTACCGCCGAGTTTACCCTTCTAGAGCATTCCCTATAACGGACAGTAGCTTTTTCCCTTTTCTATTTGTAGTGGTCTCTAATCCCATTGAGCAACACTACCTCCTAACTCCCTCTGTACTACTACCCGCCCCTTAGTTAAATACCCAAGAGACATAAGATTATTAGTAAACAGTGATAAGGTCTTCATATACTGCAACAAGTGGACATCTCCCAATTTATCGTTAGTGTATGTATACAGGGCGTATCCTCCACACTTCTGATATACTGGGTAACTAATATTATTATGTATATATATAGGAAGTACCAGCGGCGTATCCACCACATAATAATAAAGCAAATGCATCACCTGTTCTCATATAATCATACATATTCACTATAACGTTTACTAATAATTCCTTTATCACTTAACTATTTAATTTCGAAGCAAATATAACACATATCATATCACAGTCATTATAATTATGTTATAACACGTACAATGATTTAATATCATTTTCATAACATATCATATCATATATATATATTTCTATATATGTTATCCCAAAAGCCTTAAACAGTTTATCAGTTCAAGATATTTCACGTATATGCATTTCCATAACAGTTCACACACATATATATATATATATATATATCAATCCAACAATAATTTAATAGTTCAATATATCCATTTATCAATTAGCACCTTAGCAATCTGATATATATTTATTCAAAGGTAATTCAATAGTTCAGATACGCAACATTTCAGTTATAAATCATTTAGATGCATTTTATAACATTTGTATGTATATCAGCCCGAAAACATTTAAAACATTTAAAATATTTAAGAGTGGGCTCATAGAACTCACCTTATTTCTTTAACCGGTTACTTGGACAGAACTCCCGCTACGATTCCCGATTTAACCTAATTTACGTATCGTATGGCGTTAACGCAAGGCTTTATATAATAAACACTTCTTATGTTTATTTTAATATCTTAATACCTTAATAATATTCAATTATTAAGTTTATCCCTTTTTAAAGGTCAAAATGACCAAAATGCCCTTTAGGCAGTTACCATTTTCTTTTAATGATAATATGAAGACGCGCATTCCTATAAGTAAACGCTCACTCCGGGATCGCCCAGTGTTGGGATGCCATTGCCCAGATGGGATGGCGACACCCCCGCTTTTGCCAGAAACCCCAGAGTACAGGCGCTTACCCTTCCGGTCCGCACGAACTTCTAAATATCCGATTAACTCGGTATCTTTAATACTTTATTATTTCTCCATATTAAACCCATATATGTTTATTATATATATAAACATGTTACCATACCAAAATTCAAGTCCCCATACCCTCCGGATTATTTTATATTAAATAACCTTATTCCGAAACCCTAATTTCATAAAATTCCCATTTTATTATCAAAACTCATTTTTATTCAAAACCGTCTTAGGGTATTATCCATTATAACATTTTATAATATCCTTTAAAATGGCAAAGCTTAATTCAAAACCGTTTGCTCGATTTGGGCAGAATAACGACATGAAAACCCTAATTTTTGACCCGTTTACAAAACCCATACCAAACCTTTACCAAGTCTGAAAAAAACTTAGGGCTTTCTTATATAACATCATTTTAAGAGTACCTACAAAAATTCAGAACCTAACTCCCACCCGATCACCCGAATTTGACAATTTATGCTCAAGAACCCTAATTTAAGCATAGTTTTAAATCTCTAATCTAGACATGAAATTAACTGAAATTGATAGAGGGCTTTTAAAGATCATACCAAGAAATGGTGGACTGCTGATTTTTAGCTCTTAATTCCAAGCCGATGAATCGAATTTAGCAGAAGAAGATCTGGGCTCGTTCTAGGGTTTTTAAGAGAAGAAATCGTGAATTGGCGAGTTGTTTTGGATGATTTCAGTCCGAATTTATACTGATCGAGGTCGCCTATGGTTCTTACACGTATATCAGTGACTAATTCGAAGAAAATGACGCGTATATGGATCAAACTTGGGCTGCAAGTTCGAACGTGGCATTTTTCTGCGACTGCACACCCACGGCGTATCGCGCCAGGTTTGAACCCGGGTTGCGCGTACCGCCTGGCATCTTTGCCAGAATGACAGTTTTAGTCCCTTGACTTTATATTTACATTTTCAGCCCCTGAACTCTTATATTTCTATCATTTTATGTACTAAAACATTATAGGGCATATTTATAAAGTTTTCTAAGGCTCGGGACACTCTCGATGATATACGTATACATACGTATATATTTTTATATAGATTTTTCATTATTTACACATTTGGCCCCTCAAACTTTACAATATTTATTATTTTATGTACCGAATCACTTTAGGATATTTTTATAATACATTATAAGCCTCGGGGTACTTATAAAGGTTATAGATATGTATAATATCCGTAAGTATTCATAACTTTAAATAAATTACACTTTTAGCCCTTTAACTTTTATCTTATGCATATTAAACCCTAATCTTTTGTTGTAACTACCATTTTACATCTTATAACCTTCCTAAACATGTTTCTAACATTCTTAAAGGTTCGGGTCATATATAACAATATATATACACATATATATATGTGTATTTACATAAATTACACTTTCCACCCTTCTGTTTTCTTGTTAACTATTAAGCATGCATTTTCTACACGTATAACTATCTAAACACGTATTTCCACATATTTATTCATCAAATGAATATTTCACATGCGTCTATGCTATTTAAACATATTTTACACATGTATTTGGTATAATGTAATCACGTAGAGGCATTTACTCCCGGTTATCATTTATTTCCATCATATAAACGTTTAACTACGTTTTTCATGCTAACATCATATATATCAATTATCTTTGATATAAAACACATATAATTTCATTTTCTTAATTCATTTTACCTATCAACACGTGTATCATTCATGTAATACTATCTTTTATCGATTTATTACCTGGTAATGGGTAAATATGCATTTTTCAAACGTTTTAACACGTTTAGCTTTCTAACACATATATCATGTGAAATAATCACATTAATCACGTATTTCTCAAATTTTGGGATGTTACAAACACTTACAATATAAAATAATAAAGCAAAAACAGAGGTGCTCTTACTTGATAATAGTGCAGATGTATTTACCAGAAACTCGCGTGTATCTCGCATTGGACTACACAAGGCGTTTTTGGTCCCCATTGCCCAGAAAATTACGCCTAGGCGTCCACTATTGACAACTATGAAATAGCTAAATTCCGACAGAGGGAGCAAGCATTATAAATAGATATGAACCCTTTGTATGTATTCGGGAAAATGGAAAATTCACAGTCCCTTACCTTCAAGCAACATCAAACATCAGAGCAAATAAAATGAAATATTCACAAAAATATTGACACGTGATTCTTCCTGCAAGCTTTGACACCTGCAAATTAAACGAACCTACAATGATAAATCATGAAGCCTACAAATCAACAACAAAAAAATGGGTAGTTCAAAACCTTCATACCCCAAATAAATTATACTTTTAATACATGCGTTGTAGCACCTGGTATCCTAAAAAAACAATTAAATCGAATAGATTGGCTGACAAAAGGCGAAAAGAAATAAACCTGATGAATCAACAGAAGCAACTCAAAGACAGATTCGCCTGATAATTAATTTGTAGAAACAAAATCAGATCTAATAAAAGTAAACAAAATTAGGTCAAAGTCAATAGAAAAAGTGTGAGCGATAGGCGGTACCGTCACCAATCTCAGACGCGAACACAATCTAGATCTTCTTCCCAGCCCTAGAATTTGGTGGCTAATAGATGAATAAGAAAGTAAAAGCCACACGTTGTATATAGGAAACATCCTCAAATCTAACCGAATAATGATAATAGATGCATACCTTATAAGCAACTCGGAAATCTGAAACAAAGGCCACTTCAACCGAACACCTACCTTTGAGTGCTCTAGATCGAGATCGATTACTGATGTTTTCTATTCTGCCGGTGATGTTGTTAAAAAGTGAAAGGAAGAAAAGAAGCGCGCGTGAAATGGAAAAAAACGCAGATGATTGAAATGTGAAGACTGGATACATGGGATATCGATTATGCAAGAACCTGATTCAAATATAGAGAAAAGAGGATTTGAGAGAGAGAGAGAGAGAGAGCGTCAGATTAGATCTGATTCAAATATGATATTTGAACTGGAACTTCAAATCTAGCCCTTTGAGTTCTATGCATAGAAGTTTTGAAGATAACTGGTGGAGGTGGGTGGCAAGGGGTTTGTAGAGGCTAGATTATGAGGCTTGTAATATTAAATATGTTGGGCTGGGCTTAGAGGGTTTAATTAGAATCATAGGCTAGTTTGATTATTGTATTTAGGCTAGTTTATGATTGGGCTTGGGTTTACTATTGGGTTTATGATCCACAAGGGGCCCAATAGTAAACCCAATGAGGTAGTATATAAACCTCACTTGTTCATGTTTATGATTAAGCATTGAGTTTTGGTGTTCACGATTTCTTCATCCTTTGGAGTTTACGATCAGCCTCATTGCTTCGGATAGTAGCTTGTTTTCATTCAAGATTTGATCTTTCTCAAAGATCTAATCTCTTCTTCTACTATTCTTCTTGAATCGATCTCTCACGAGGATTCCGCACTCGTGTTAGATTAGTATATCGTGTGTTCAGGAGATTTTCAGGACCTACAATTGGTATCAGAGCCAAGAATCTTAGATTCGAGGCTCTCACGATATAGATTCAAGTGTTTTCTGGGTTGGTTTTGAAGTTTTTGTTGAAGATTTGAAGTTTTTGGTGTTTCCGATCATCGCTACTGCTGTGTTCCTGGAGTTTTGAGGGTTTACGACTGAAATTTCTGGATATTGCTTGAAGATTGCTTGTTTACGATCCTGAAGAAGTTGTTTACGATTGTACTTTTTGGTGTACTTGTGTTTACGACTTTGCAAAGTCGTAAAGGGTGTTTACGATTTTTCCTAATCGGAAACAGGTGTTTACGATCCGGGGTCGTAATCGGAAATCGTAATCGGAGTTTACGATTATTTGAGGCGGTTAAGTGTTTACGATTTGGCTTTGATCGTAAACAGGTGTTTACGATCGGAAACGGTGTTTACGATCGGAAACAGGTTTTTGCGGCAAAAAGTCACTTTTTCACACTTTCACGGAAACGGGCGTAACTTTTGACTCGTTTGGAGTTAGAAGCTCAAATTTTTACACGACGTTCGTGACATCAAGCCCCAGAATTACCCCAGACTAACGTCCAGGGGAGCTCGTTTGGACCCCCAAATTCCACTCCGAAGGCCTCCGTTTTTCAGTTTTAAGTTTTTGACACTATTTTTTGAATAGTACTTTTGCCGCTTTTGCCGTTTTTGCAGATTTGTTCAAGATTTTCAGAAGCTGCATACGTAAAGAAAGAAAATGAGTTCAGTGGTTGAAGAAAAGAATATATTTGAGGACGAAGATGCTGAGATATGCCCCAATCCTACTTGTGCTCGTATAATTCCTGGACTTAGGCAAATCTGTAAAAATTTTCAGTCAGAACTGTTTGAGGTAAAATGCGAAAGGAGTTCTTTTAAGGGTAGATGGCAAAAGAATGAGGATAAGGTAAAAGCTCAGAAACTAGACATAGTGAAATATCAGAAACTAGCAACTGAGAACGCTTATCTGTATGACAACGCTAAGTTAGAAATAGCTGAGCTTAGTAAGCAGATAGATGAACTTAAGCATAAAAACAATGAGTTGCAAGTAAAACTTGATATGAATCAAATGAGAAGCAAAAGAATGCTTGATGCTGGAAAGGAATTGTCACATGCTGTTGTGACTGGTCAAGTTGGGAAACACACACCTGGATTTGGATCAGAAAAGACTGATAAGGCCTTGGCTGCAAACAACATTATTCCTCCACCAGTTCCCAGAGACATTATAGGAATACTTCTTAGTGAGGATCAAGTTGAACGAACCAAGTCAGATTATAAAGAAGCTGCTCCTCCTATTGATAGTGTCTTGGTTGGAACTACACCATTGACTCAAGAGGAAATAGACAACGAGGCAAACATGACATATGGTGAAGGGAGAATAGAGGATGTATCAAGAGATGATGCTGAGTGCCAGGAGTATAACAGATGTCATAGCTCCAAGTCTGATGAAGCTGGGGTAGAGTTGAAACCATACCCTAAAATTGAAACCCCATGCTTCAAAGTAATTGACAAAGTCAAAAGGGAAAAGGTGATCTTGACGACCCGGCCTGAGGGGAAGATCTTTATGACATCTGGATCTATGTTTGACCAAGAACCAGATGTTGGGTATGACTTACCATCCTTCTCCTCCAAGTTCAAGGGAATAACTGATGGAGTGGTCGGTGAAGCCAAAGTTGAGAAGCCAAAGATCACCATCAAGCATCCGAGTGTGAAGCCAACAGCTGGAGTGAAGAATGAAAAACTCAAGGGAGTAGCTGTGTCTCCCATTTCTTCAGTTGGATCATGCAGTTGCCGTTGTGATTGCAAGAATGATGCTTCAACGTCAAAGAATCCAGAGAGCACAAAGACGATGAGGACAGGTTCTACTCAGGCTTCCAGGAACCAGCAGAAAGTCAAATCTGGAGCTGCTGACAAGGCAACGAAGCAGATACAAGGCAAACCAGCTCCATATCAGCCACCAAAGACGAATGGGTACACGTCTGACTTCTATCTAAAGAAGCAGACTTGCTTTAATTGTGGCATTGCTGGTCATATTGCTAGAAACTGTCTTTATCGCCCCTATGAACCCTATTTTCCAAAAAGTCAAAGGGTTTCATCTCAGGAGTCTGTGAAGTCTAAGCCGATGATGGTGCAAAAACCTAAGGCAATGAAGACTGTTACTCCTAAAGTTAAACCCTCTGATCAACATTGGGGTGCTGCCAAAGCTGAAAGAAAATCTTTGAATCAAAACAACAGCTTTCCAAGCTACCAAAATTTCCAAAAACAGGTGAAGAAACCATTTTCAAAACAACCAAAGCTTGAGAAGCCCAAAGTTACCCCTCCCAAGGTAACTAAAATTGTTTTGAAAAATGATTTTAAAATGAAGAAGGTTGAAATGCCTAAAGTCACAACTCCAAAGGTGACTAAAACAAAAACTGTGTTGAAAAATGAATCTAAAATGAGGAAGGTTGAAATACCTAAAGTCACAACTCCAAAAGTGACTAAAACAAATGATAAATCACCTGGAATTTGGAAACCAAAAATCAAGGCAGCTTCATCCCAACTTCCTGATTTTTCAAAGGGGATGTTCTTAAAAGAAGTTTCATTCATTGATTCCTCAGGTGTACCCAGAAAAACAATGGCCTGGGTACCACTCGCTAACTAATCTCTCACTCTGTGCAGGAACGATCATGGAGGATTATCACTAACGTTTTTATTACTAATTTGTTTGTTGATAAGTGATTGTTCCAGGCACATTTTAGGAGACGTATCTTCAAATCTTCACAAGTAAGTTATACATTGGAGGATATGTCTCTTTGAGAGGTAAAAGGTAAAATTCAGCATGAAAGGTACTGTTCTTAACTTGGTTGTTTGAATAATGAAGCGGCAAAGGATGTTTTGAGTCAAACCAAATTTCCTAAAATTTTCAATTGATTGATTAAGTGTTTGACTTCAAATGCAATGAAGTGTGCATGTCATGAAACCCTATTTTCTAAAAATTTTCAAATCAATACTTTGAAAGTTAGCTTGGCCAGATGTGTGTAAAGTCATTTAATTTGTTTGTGTGTTTGTGTGTTTTATTTTGTTAAAAAAAAAAAAAAAAAAAATGATGATGCTCACAAAATTGTGACATTAAAAATCAAAAAGCAAGGGGAAAAAATGTAAAGAAGATGAAAATGTTGACCCCTAAAAAATAGTGTGCTTTTCAATTTTTAATTGTTTCTTGTTTTTGAGAAGTTTAGGGGAAGTCAAATGAATGACCGGGTTGGAGATGGCTGACACGCGTAAGGCGGAAGTGAAAGGCAAGCTCCACGGTGATATGCTCGGTAGGCTCGACCTAATCGTATGACCACCAATGAAAGTGCAGTAAACTTAAAAGATATATATGTTTAGTTTCCCATCCTAGGTTGCATGGTTTAAAAGACTGAGTCCCGGCAAAAATGGGTTGAGAGTGGTAATTACCTAGTATTCACTCTCTCACACGCCATGCTTATGCTGTATAAGACAACACAACACACAGAGCAAAAGAAAATGAAAAAGAAAAGAAAAAGACATGAAAAAGAAATGAAAAAGAAAAGAAAAAAAAATAATAATAATCATTCAGTTGGTCTTCTTTGTGTGCTTAGCGGCCGACCTGATCACCAACTGATGGTTAATGAAAATAAGTGGTAGTCAAAACAGTGTTGCATGGTTCCTCAAGTTGGGGGTTTGTGAATCCTCAATAAACTCTGAGGTTGGGTAGGTTTTGCTGTGTACGCTTGGGTGTGGGGACAATTAAACATAACGGTAATAATGTACTATATTAAGCATGACGCATTCGGTTGGGATTAAACGGGTTTGAGTTTAAAGCGGACAAACATACCGGCAATCACCTGGACTAGTCAAGTAACTGAAGCTGAAAAGGGTTCCTCAGTCAGATTCATACGGTTTGATCCCTTGTAAACTTTCTCATGTTTGGTTTGGTAAGTATTTGTTTATTTTTATCTTTAGTGTGTGAGTCGTTAAGTTCCTTTTTTATGTGTTTTCGTCTTGGCCAGGTCGACTTGAGAAGTCAAAATTTGTTTTTCAAGGGTTTTAATGCATGACAATATGCCCCCGACAGATCTTGCCAAATTTTTAGGGGAAGGAGTATGGGATAATAAGTATTATCCGAAGGGAACTCGAGGATGATACTTATTATCTAATGGAAAAGACTTCCTCCGTCAGATCTTGACAAATTTTTAGGGGAAGGAGGGAGGATAATAAGTATTATCCGAAGGGAACTCGAGGATGATACTTATTATCCGAAAAGACTTCCATAATACATAGTATCCGAAGGGAACTCGAGGATAATATGTATTATCTCAGGGGAAGTCCTTAGCTGAGGGGAAGTAATCAGCTAAGGGGAAGTCTTTAGAGGTCTTGGGTTCAGGGGAAGTTTTATAGAAAACCCGTAATCTATATTAGGGTTTTTGGTTAAAATTATGTTAATTTGAATCAACTGAACAGATGATAATTACCTTCTAACCCAAAGACCAGTCATCACATGTCTGGTAGTGTATATTTTTTCAAATGTGTGTCAGACAGGTTGATGATAGAAAGATGCTGCTGCTGCTCAAAGTTAAAGAACCAGCCGGACAAGACTTCCATCTGGAAAAGCAAATGTTCAGGGGAAGTTGTTGGTGTCTTTACAAGTTTCCAAAAGCTGCAAAAGTTTTTTCAAAGAAAATGCTCACAAGCTTAGGGGAAGCTGAAGATTTCAAGTCAATCTTTGAAAAAGAAAGTGATGCAGAGAGCAGTCAGAGATCATGAAGATCCAAGTTCAACAATCAAGGTCTTCACAGTTAGAGGTTTTTCAAAATTTAACCTCTAACTGTTTTGGAGATTCAAGACAGTTACCAAAGATTCAGCAAGAACCAGTGCTTTCAAAAGAAGCAAGTCAATGAGAGTCCTCCATTTCATTGCTTGTTCAATTCAAGAAGTTCGAGCTGCTGCTGATCAAGAGGAAGTCCCATGTGCCCATCATGAAACCCAATGAAGATTTCTGCGGAAAGAATCTTCATCAGCATCTAGGCCAGCCACTCAAGAAGAAGAATTTCAAAGATCGAAGACATTTAATATCACAAGCCTAGGGGAAGATTGTAGAGGCTAGATTATGAGGCTTGTAATATTAAATATGTTGGGCTGGGCTTAGAGGGTTTAATTAGAATCATAGGCTAGTTTGATTATTGTATTTAGGCTAGTTTATGATTGGGCTTGGGTTTACTATTGGGTTTATGATCCACAAGGGGCCCAATAGTAAACCCAATGAGGTAGTATATAAACCTCACTTGTTCATGTTTATGATTAAGCATTGAGTTTTGGTGTTCACGATTTCTTCATCCTTTGGAGTTTACGATCAGCCTCATTGCTTCGGATAGTAGCTTGTTTTCATTCAAGATTTGATCTTTCTCAAAGATCTAATCTCTTCTTCTACTATTCTTCTTGAATCGATCTCTCACGAGGATTCCGCACTCGTGTTAGATTAGTATATCGTGTAATCAGGAGTTTTCAGGACCTACAGGGTTTTTCGAGACAAGTGTTGCTAGCCAGAGAGAAGATTACTGGTGGAGGTGGGCGGAAAGGAGTGATTTACATATATAACCTCATATATATGGTCATATGGTTTAGATGGTTTAAATGCAATGCTTTAGAAACTTGTACTTGGTGCTTAACCATTTGTGCGCGTCTTAGAATTAAGGAAATTTAGTGACAAAAATACCCCAAGACCAATATGCATTATATATAGTAATAGATAATAGATATATTAAAAAACAGGAGATATATATAAATACTAGTTTTTGATACCCGTGCGACGCACGTGCGGTTTTAAAAAACGAATATAAAATTTAACATGTTATAAAATATTATTCGATAATTAGAATTAAAGAAAAAAAATTAACACTCGACAATATAAAAAGTTATAAATTTGAAAAAAAAATATTCATATCCTCATTTATTATGAATCAATTTCAATTAATTTCAGTTTTTAAATTAGAATATGAGATATGCATTTAATGTCAATTACTTTGTTAAAAGATTAGTTAATGACTTTGTCAATTATTCAAACTAATTAAAAAAATAAAAGGCAAACCATTTGAGCGGGAAAATGAAAAAAAGAATTGTTGTGGTGATGCCATGTGGCATTCAATCTTTTCATATATATATTATATAGAAGATATAGATATAGATATAGATATAGATATCTTAACCAATTTAATTATCACATAATTAAATTTATCCACAACAAATTAATTATCTCATAATTAATTATATTTACGTTTTATAAATAAAACGTCCAACACGTTTATTTTTAATCGTGAATATGTTAATTAAATTAACATTCTTGTTCGTTGCCCAAAGTGTAACCCTTTGTATCGGACCTCGATAGTTACGTTAATATTATCTGACGATTGGACACTATAATCCAACAAACTCCCACTTGGACGATTCGTCGATAGTACTTTATAAAGTGTAAGGAATTTGGACGCCTAGTTGCATCCTCCGTCCTTCTAGCAAGGTATGACAAAATCATTGTCAACTAGTTCTTTGTGTTTATCAACCGCTTTGATCAAACCAAATAAAATAGCCTATGGCAACCTGATCATTTATCCCTTTGTTAAGAACACTCGTTAAACATGAAACATGGATCTATAGGTTTAGAAAATGGGTCTGCCAGATTTTGATAGTATGGATCTTACTTATGATGACATCTCCTCGTTCTAGTATTTCTCGAATGTAATGGAACTTTTGCAGAATATTCTTTGTACTATGATGCGATCGTGGTTCCTTGCTTAAGAACTGGTACCAGTTGTGACGCAACGTATCTCGATTGGCCTTTGTATACAAGGCCCAACATCGAGATCAGCAATGAACTTCTTCATCTAAGCATCATTTTTTGCAGCAACTCATGTTGCCATGTATTCCGATTCTGTAGTGGACAATGCCACATTTCAAGGTAAAGACATATCCCGTTTGTGATCGAGAATCATCTCGATCAGTCTGAAAAATTGGGTCAGTGTAACATCTTACACTCAGTTCTTCCGCTGTTCCTCCATATATCAGAAATATACCCTTATTTTATCTCAATTACTTTAGGATATTCTTCACTGCAATCCAGTGACTCTCACCCGGGTTCTTCTTATATCTACTTGTCATACTTAGAGCGTATGACGTGTCTGGTCTAGTACATAACATGGCATACATAATGGAACCAATAGTAGATTCATATGGAACTCTTTTCATATTCACTATCTGCTCATCTATCAGGGGAGGTTGTTCTATGTTTAGAATGGTTTCGTGTACTGATGAGGATAGGTCAAGGCTAGACATGCAAATGGCCTAACAGCTACATTTACGATGATAAAGACCTCAAGACCAAGTGTCATACAAAGGACAAGTCGGAAGTGATGCAGTTGCGGATGGACAAGACGCAAGTGCATCCAACCAGCCTGTGCAGATGCGACTCTAGTAGTTCTATAAATAGCTCACTTATTCATCAGTAATGTAACTTTCAGTTCTGGAAAAACTACACATTCACTGTGTGTTTTTCCCCAATTGTACTCAAATATAGCAGTTTCAATAAAACAATCAATTCATCTAATATTCTTCATTACATAGCTTGTTTCCAGTTGAATTATAATTTCATATCTACATACGGTGTGATTTGTGGTTCATCAATTGGCGCCATCCGTATTCTCAGGGATTGGTGAAAATGGAGAAGCAATCAGATGAATCAGTAAAGAGGAAGTCAATTTTTGATCTAGGAGGATCACCGAAGAACATTCTGAGCTCGAAAGGATCAGCTGGAAAAATCGGTGAAAAAGTTCCGATGTTTCCGTCACTTAATCGATCCGATTATAATCCGTATTCAGATCATGATGATGATGATGACAATGTTGATCCGAATGATGCTTTGGTTGCCTTACGAGGCTTTGATCGTGATTTTCTGTTGAGAAATTTGCAGGTTTTGAAACAATTACAGGATAAGGAAAAACGGGAGAAGTGGTTGCAGGAGGTTCGCGCAACTCTCAAATTTACTCTGGAAAAGGACTCTGGAAAAACCGATGCTCAAAAGGATCTAGATGATCTTCTAAATGAAGATTGTACAACTGCAAAACAGACAAAATCATCAGGTATTGATTTACAACTTTGAATATTTGACGAAATTCATTTTTGAAAACATTGGATCGATATACACATTTTGGTTCGATAAGGCTAACTTGATTTGATAATTCAATCACTAATGATCAATTGGTGATTTGATAATTTGATATATTTTGATCTCTATGATATAATAATGATTTAATGATTGTGTGAAATCCTTACGAATGGATAAACAATTGAGGATGGTTTGATGTAACACGAAATCTGGAAATCCGTTGAATACCGGTTGAAGATTTGAAGATTCAAAGAGGATTCTATGAAGATTGCCTATGAAATCTAGAAAACTACAAGAACAAAAATTAAGGCGCGAAAAAAAAAATTCTTCAAAAATTTGAATCTTTGATATTTCAAAGGCACACTCATGAGTTGAGTTGTAAAAATAAAAATAAAAAAAAGAAAAAAAGAAGAGAAAAGGACATGCTTATACATTTCCGAGTAAGACACATGTGCGTCGGAAGTGGTGTCGATATGATCTCTTAAAAGTGGATACTAAGTTGAAGACTTCCGAGTAAGACGTACACGCGTCGGAAGTAATTATGATAATAAATGAAGACTTCCGTGTAAGACGTACGCGCGTCGGAAATGATTATAATGAGATCTCTTGCGATGTTGATACTATGTGACACTTCCGAACAAATTACACTTGTGTTGGAAGTGTCACCCTAAAAACCTCATACAAAGAGGCGGATATGAGCAATTCTAAGTAAGCTGTAATTGCTATGATTGAATTGTAACATTAAGACCTTAATTCTCAAAAAAGGCACTGATCTTATTCTGACCTATGGATTTTATGATATCAGGAACGAAGGATGTATTTGTCCCTTACTTTCCTGCTTCAATGCAAGAGCATTCTAAGTTTCAAAATTGGATCGCAAATGCTAAGTTCCCAGCAAAGCTGAAGATGCCAACTTCCATAAAGAAGTATGGTGGGCTAACAGATCCTGATGATCATATATTTGATTTTATCACTGCTAGGAGGCTTGAACGATGGTCAGAAGAAACATGGTGTCACATGCTGGTACAAACCTTTACTGGACCCGCAAGAGTATGGTTTGATGCACTTCCAAATGCGCAAATAAGTGGATTTGAAGACCTAAGGACGAAATTCCTAAGGCAGTTCAGCCAACAATGGAAGTGCACAAAGGAGGTGACGGAAGTGCATAACATCCGAAGAAGGAATGATGAAAGTCTTGAAAGCTTCGTTATGCGTTTTAACAATGAAACTATGAAAATATCTGGTGCACATGATCAATTACGGATATCTGTCTTTTGCCATGGTGTTCGACATACGCACCTGGTGGAAAAATTACACGAGGATCTATCTCAGACAATGGAAGTGCTTATGGATCGTGTTAGGACCTATGTAAAAGGAAGAAGCGCCTCCGGAAACATTCAGGGTGTCAATACCCAGAAACCATCTCAAAAAAGTGGTAATTACCGGAATACAAATGCAAGTGTCTCCGCTGCACCAACAAAAAATCAATCCTGGAAAAAATTGAGATCTCAACCCTATGATCAAAGGGGGGAGGGTAATTACAGAGGATACAAAAAGGCATGGGAGCCTAGATCTAATGATTTCTCGTCACTTACGAAAACTCCAAATGAAATCTTAGCAACAGAGAATGTCCAATTTTCAAAACCCCAAAGGACTTATCCGTTGGGAAGTGACATGGGTAAATATTGTGACTATCATAAGGATCGTGGTCATGATACAGATAATTGTAGATACTTGCGAGGCGAGATAGAAAAAGCCATCAAATCTGGAAAACTATCGCATCTGGTTAAAAATATCAAGGAGGGGCGTCCTCCAGCTGTTAAACTAACTGTGATCGCAATGATACGGAGAGGATCGAACACTTGGTATCGTAGTGTTAAAACAAAACTTGAAGAAGAAAAATGGAAAAGTCAAGAGATTACATTTCCACCGTTGATCGGAAAAGAATCAAGAGAAGATCCAGTAATTGTGACTGTCGGTATTGCTGGGTTTTTAGTGAAACGGACCTATCTTGATACCGGAAGTGCATCAGAAATTATGTATGAGTCTTGCTTCCGGAAGATGGGATTGGATGTGCAACAAAGGCTAAAGCCTCATAATTCTACTCTCATTGGTTATTCTGGAGAAGTGGTACATCCGATGGGAGAAATAACTCTACCAGTGATCTTTGGTGACGATAAGCTCTTCCGAGAAGAGATGATGACTTTTATTGTGGTTGCAACTCCTTCTCCTCACAATGTCATCATAGGTCGTCCTGGGCTTAAATTTTTGGGCGCTATAGTTTCAACAGCACATGGGCTCGTTCGATTCCCAACACCAAGAGGAATCGCAACTGTCAAAACATATGTAGATCCACAAGTAGCCTTGGTTGAAAAACCCTTGACATCAGAAGAAGGTTGGAAGAATATAAAGAATGATACTATAGAGAAAAACAAATGGATCATAAATGAGAAGTTTCCGGATCAAACTATCGAAATTGGATCACAGTTACAAGGAGAAACAAGGAAGAAGTTGTTTCAACTATTAATCGACAATGTGGATATTTTTGCATGGGAGCCGTCGGATATGACGGGGGTTCCCAGGCATTTTGCTGAGCATAAACTAAACATTTATTCAGGTGTAAATCCTATTCAGCAGAAGCGAAGAATTTACGATCAGGATCGAAACAATGTGGTTAAAGAGGAAGTGGATAAACTTGTGGAAGCAGGGATCCTTCGAGAAGTACTTTATCAAACATGGGTCGCAAATCCTGTTTTAGTCCGAAAACCTGATAATTCATGGCGAATGTGCATTGATTTTAAAGACCTTAATAAAGCATGTCCAAAGGACTGTTATCCACTCCAAGAAATTGATCTAAAAGTCGATTCTTTGGCGGGATATCGATGGAAGTGTTTCCTTGATGCATATAAAGGATATCATCAGATCTTTATGGCTGAAGGAGATGAGGACAAAACTGCATTTATTACAAATGAAGGTTTATTCTGCTATAAAAAGATGCCATTTGGATTAAAAAACGCTGGTGCAACTTACCAACGTCTTATGGATAAGACCTTTCAATCGCAAGTAGGCAGAAATCTTGAAGCCTATGTGGATGACGTAGTCATCAAAAGTTCTCATGAAGGAGATATGATCAAAGACATTAAAGAGACCTTTAAAAACTTGCGGGGTATCAATATGAAGTTAAACCCCAAGAAATGTTCATTTTCAATGGAGGAAGGCAAGTTTTTAGGGGTCCTAGTTAATAAAGATGGGATCCAAGCACATCCGAGAAAAGTCAAAGCGGTCATGGAAATGGAACCGCCTAAAACTCTTAAAGATATACAAACTCTAAATGGGCGTTTAGTGGCTTTGCATCGATTTTTATCAAAAGCAGCTGAAAGAGCTACACCCTTTATGAAAGTTTTAAAAGAAAGTTTGAAAGGGCGCTTTGAATGGACTCCTGAGGCAAATCAAGCCTTTGAAGAGTTAAAAACAACTCTAGCTACACTTCCAACTCTGACTGCACCAAGAGTTAGTGAAGAATTGATAATGTATTTGGCGGTAACTGATAATGCAGTAAGTGCTGTGCTATTAGTTGAAAGGGAAGATAAAGAACTTCCGATTTACTACATAAGTAAGATGTTAAAAGATTACGAGACTAGATATCCTATGATTGAAAATGTGGTCTTGGCACTTGTGCAAGCCACAAGAAGGCTTCGTCGTTATTTTCAAGCTCATACTGTAAATGTTCTCACTTCATATCCTATTCAAGGGATCTTTAGAAAACCGGAAATGTCAGGAAGATTGATCAAGTGGGCAATTGAAGTGGGACCATTTGACATACAAATTTAAACCAAGAGTGTCGATAAAAGGGCAAGTAATAGCTGATTTCCTGGCGGAAGTGCCAGTTGGCACAAGTGTAAATGTCATTGTTATTCCTGAAGTCAAAGAACAAGTATGGATCTTACATACTGATGGATCTTCCAATTCTGATGGCTCAGGAGCAGGTACGATCAATTATAAAATTATTTCTTCTTGAAAAAGAGACCGAAATTCATGATATTGAAAATTTTATATGCAAAATGCAGGCTTGATCTTGAAAAGCCCTGAAGGGGATGAGCTGACATATGCAATTCGCTTCAATTTCTCAGCTTCTAATAATGAGGCAGAATATGAGGCATTATTAGCAGGTTTGAATACTCAAACTCCACGAATGCATGTGGTATACATAAACAAAGTTCATATGCACCTGCTCCATAAAAATATGGATAAGATAAAAGGCCTAAACATCGAAATCTATCTGAGGTCTAAGATTGGCAAAGAAGATGGGTGCAACGCAAGTAACTGCTTATGTAGATTCGTTGTTGGTCGCTAGTCAAATCGTTGGAACGTACGAGGCAAAAGGCAAGTATATGGCATTGTACTTGGAACAAGTTCAAGAATTAATCAAAATCTTCAGCAAGTGTGAAGTCTTACATATTTCTAGGGCTCAAAATAGGAAAGCAGATGCACTGAGCAAGCTAGCCTCTGTAGCGTTTGAGCATTTAGCTAAAGAGATTCGAGTGGAATTATTAGAAGCTCCAACTGTCAGTCTGAAAAAGACTGCGGATGTGCAAATGCAAGAAGACAGTTGGATGACCCCAATTATTCAATATCTGACCATGGGCAGACTTCCAAGTGATAAGGAACAGGCCCGTCAGATACGAGTAAATTCACTTCAGTACCAAATGTAAAACAATGTTTTGTATAGAAGAAGCTTTTTGGGACCTTTGTTGAGATGTTTAACCCCAAGTGAAGCCGAAAAGATCGTTAAGGAGGTACATGAAGGCATATGTGACATTCATGCCGGTGCAAAGATGGTAGTTGTTAAAAAACATTAGCCTTGGATACTTTTGGTCGGGTATGTACCGAAGCACTTGGGAAGAACTTCGCAAATGTCAAGCTTGTCAAGCACATGCTCCGGTAAGCATGCGAGCAAAAAATGAGTTGATCCCCGTTACGTCAGCGTGGCCCTTTCAGAAAAGGGGAATGGACATAGTTGGACCTTTCCGTCAGCAAGCGGAGGGGTAAAGTTTTTATTGGTGGCCATCGATTATTTTACAAAATGGATTGAAGCAAAACCACTTGCTTGTATTTCTGGTAAACAAGTCAAAAAGTTCGTATGGGAACATATCGTATGCCGATTTGGTTTACCTCTTTACATTATAACTGATAATGGACAGCAATTTGCTGGGAATCCATTTGCGAAATGGTGTGAGGAACTTCATATAAATCAGATCTTTACATCAGTTGCACATCCACAGGCCAATGGCCAAGTAGAGAGAGCAAATCGAAGTCTTGTTGAAGGTATAAAAATGAGACTGGAAAAATATGGGGGTAGTTGGGTCGATGAATTGCCACATGTCTTATGGGCGCATCGCACCATGCCTAAAACTAGTAATGGTGAAACACCATTCAGTCTTGTATATGGAACTGAAGCTGTCATTCCGGCTGAAATTGGAATACCCAGTCATCGTTTGCAAGTACAAGTGGCAGATAATGATGAAGAATTAGGAACCAATCTGAATCTTTTGGAAGAGCGAAGAGAAATCACGGCTATACGTGAAAGCAGATACAAAAAAGAAATGACAAAATATTATAACGCCAAAGTCAAGACCCAACAATATAAGGAAGGAGAATATGTGTTAAGGAGCAATGAAGTGAGCAGAGCACTTCCACTTGGAAAAATGTCTCCCAAATGGGAGGGGCCTTATATAATCAAAAAAGCGATCGGAAATGGTTCTTACATGCTCCAGCAGCTTGATGGAACTGAACTAGTGCGAGCTGGGAATGGAGTTCATCTTCGCAAATGTTATATGTGAAGTCGCAAATGCAAAATTTTAGATGAAAAGTTAGAAAATGTCGATCTTTATGTTCTTGTTTCTGCATTTATGATCTTGTAATAAGTTTGATAAGGAATAAGATACTTTTGCTTCTAGTACTTACAAAGGTCTATGAAGATACTTATTTCATTTTATATGAAAAGATTATACAAATGCTTGATCATTCTTATGCAAAATACTAAGTATGAATGTTTGCTTAAAAATGCTGTGTAAATAAACACATGCATATGCTACACAAGTGATCTATTCGAATAATACAAGATTCACATGCGATATGATTTACTTTTTATGACATGGTTCATGAGTCATTAGCGGGTGCATTGTAAAAAAAAAAGTATCACATACAAATACTTTAATGCAGTATCGCTGTTATCTCTTTATTTGTAAAGGGTAACACAAGACAAAGTGAAAATTCTTTTCTTGTCCTCAACTGTCTCATTAGTAATTAAAAGAGTGCATGTTGGGAAGAGGTGATCAAGCCGGACACCTTGTTAGCACATTGGTTGCTAACAAAAGCCCAAAGGAGAGATGGCCAAACTTAAGTGGATAAAGGTATGCTATGATGATTAACAAAAGATCTAACTTAAGCTCTCCGAGGGTCGCAAGTGCTGCAGAATAACTAATGTTATGAAGTGGTCTTGTGAGTTGATCATTCAAAGAAAAAAGATCAACTGAGCCTTACCAAAAGATCTAAGGACTTCATATACCACAAGTAAAAGATTTGTATTCGAAATAAAAAATTCTTAACTTAAAAAGTGGTATTGACATCATGTTGTTAAAACCCTTTGAAGGTGGACGCATCTGATAGGGGGGGGGGGGGAAACACATGCGGCTGCCTTCTTTAAAAAGTTAATGATTTTATTAGAATCTTATCAAAGTACTTGTGAAGGAGAAATCAGGAAGTTGCTCAAAAGCTTTTAAGAAAATATTTCACAAGTTTAAAAGAGAATGTGAAGAGTCGAATGATAAAGTATATAAACGATTCGAAGCATAAAAGGTTGTGTATGATCATTTTGCAACTGCAAGTGCAAACAATAATACACTTCGTTCACAAATGATGTATCGCAAATATAATCAAATATGACTCATATCCTATGAACCATAAGAAGATAAAATATCCAAACTCAAGAAAGAAAGCAGATAAGCAAACATGCATATGCATCATCATATATGCTAATATAATCGAAACTGCATACAGTTGCAGTTCCGATAACATCCATAAGAGTACTAGAAAGTGTCAAGTGCAGGACCAAAAGTAAATTGTTTAATGCCACAGCATAAGTGGACTTTGGGAAACGATTAGATTGTTTAACAGAAGATCATGATGAATAAAAAGATCAATTACCGGTGGGATCAGAAGCATCTGCCTTTGAAAACGAAGGAGCATCAGCCTTTGGGGGAGCAGGACCTTTCGGTAGCAAAATAGGTTTCAGCATGTCCCTCATTACTTCTTTGTCATCAGGCTCAACTTTGAAACTTCATCAATGGAATTGAACGTCATTGATTTTAAGTCATCTAGCTGCTTCAACAACTTCTCACTGGCTTTCTGATCAAATTCTTTGAAGGACAAGAAGTTGGCTTCACCCTTCACGGCATGTGCTAATTCGCATTTGATCCCTTCATTGTAGCCCATGGCATTAGCAGCAGAGTTAACTTTAAGGGTCATGGGGATCATTTCAGAATGCACACGCTTGGCTACCAAATCAAAGCCTTCTTCAATCAACCATTTGCTTCTTTCCTTCACAGATGCTAGTTCCTTCTGCATTTGCTCCCTTTCTTCGGTCAATGCTTTAACAGTCTCAGCAAGGACAACATTTTCTTTAAGGAATGAAGGCGCAAATGTTAATAATGATAAAAAAAAAGTATGCAAGTGCAAATGGGAAATTATGAAAATAAAGGGATACAAGTTATACCTTTGTTGACAGATTCGATTTTTGCATCACATTGAGAAGTGATCTCTAGCATGGTGGTGGTTTGATCATCAAAAAATTTTCTTATGATCCAGGAACTGGCTCTTGAAAGCCATCGCATCATCTTGTGCCTGCTTGAGATCCCTTTTCGCTTCTTGCTCAAGTGACATTAGCTTTCGATTCTTGGTCGTAAGAAGCTCGATCTTTGCATGCAAATCATTGATTTTCACCTGGTCGTTGATGGAACCAAAACATGCCTTATGTGCAAACAACTTCTTGGTTAACTCCTCCACTCTCGCTTCAACAATAATCCACCGGCCATACATATCCGCTACTAAGCTTTGCTGCTTCGCTTGTGCAAGCATGAATTCATTTGAAAAGGCCTCATTGGGGATTTGTTGAAGACTGAAAATATCAGTGGGAGTACTTCCGAGAAGGGCGATCTTCTTTGCAATTGGAGTTTCGGTGCAAGTGTCACCATTCTTAACTTCCCATTGGGGGACAAAGGTTGATTTCACATCAACGGAATCGAAACTTCGACCGGTATTGCTTCTAAGAGCTATCAAATCTATTTCTTTCTTCAACCATTCAGAGGTGGGAATAGCAAAACTGGGAGCATCCTTCTGCGAAGAAGAGGATGCATGAGCTAAATTGGCCAAAGTGATCAAAGAGGTGGTACCTTTCTGCAAAATACTTACATCAGAAAAACCTGGATCTTGTGACACATCAGGTTAATTCAATAAATAATCATTAATATCAAAATCATCAGTAGGAGGAGGGGTTACCACAGCATCAATTGTTTTCTGCTCACCCTCTCCCAGTTGATCATTAACTTCAACAATCTCCGTAGAATCGGAAATGATCTCAGTAGTTTTGGAAGTGTTTAACTTGAAGTCATGGGGGGAAGATTGCAAATTCCAACGAGGAGATTTTATTTTCGTTACTGCAAGACCACTTGCTTCCTTTGTAACAACTGCTTTTGCGGATCTTTTGATCCTGCTTCCTCCCTTGGGTGGGAATAATGTTTTTGAAGTCATATTAGCATGACCGTCAATGATCTCCTTGTTTTTACCCTTGAGGGTAATCTCACCACTTCCACCAGCATCACTCTTGGTGATCTTCACAGTATCAGCAGCATCACCACTTATAGATTCGGTTTCCTGTATTTTTTCAGAATCGGCAACTTCCGGTTGCACATCCATTTGCGATTCAACTTGGTCAACATGCGTTTCTTCAGGACGGTAGTCCAAGAAAGAGCTGGCAGTTTGCCGAAGAAACGGCATAGACCCATCTTCCATAACCTCTGCACTTAGATCAATATCATCGAAACTCTTCAATTGCATCGCTTCAAAGAGATCCATTTCTGCAAAATAATGAAAAAGAGCTTGTTAAAAAACTGAAAAGATATTTTAAAATCAGGATCGCAAATGATAAGAGGGTAATTCCTTACCCTTCCCATGATTCGTCAGAATTGGCCACAGTTCAGGAGTAAACCAAGCCCTACTCATTCTACAAAGAAGAAGAATGGCTTCTGGAAGTTCTCGAATAGGGCTTGCACAAGACACTAACTTATCAAAGGATTCCTGACTGTAATCACCGTCGTTTGGATTTGGGTCATGAACCACATCCTCAACATCTCTTCATTCCATTTGAAGAGGAACACATCGATCATCGATATAAAAGAATTTGGATTTCCAAGAACAAGGGTTTGGTGGAAGATGAGTACTAATTGTCTTAACGGATCTCCTACGCTCAAATGTGTACCAGTCACCAGCCATTGTGATTCTATAAAAAGCCCTAAAAAGAGTGACACTTGGTGATACATTGACAACCCTACAAGTAGCCTCAAAATGGCTTAAACGAGAAAACCCCTGAATATGCATCTATGAAATGTGGATCTTAAAAACCATCAAAACTCTCATGAGAAACTTGGTAAAAGGGAGACGATAGTTCCCAAGCTTGAACATATCAACGTAAACCCCAATTTTACCCTCCTGGAAAGGGTAAATTGGAGTTTTCGGTAACAGAAGGGTTGGATTCAGTGAAAGCGGCACATTATAACGCTCAATAACTTCATCTAGGTCGCGAGGCGACATAGATGAAAACGAGATGTGCATATTGTGCTTACTCGAATCATCATCAACTCTAACTGATGGAGATGCCATGAAAAATGCTAATAAAAAGCAAAAAGGAAATCGACTGACCTTTAACTGAAATCTCGATAGAGAATTAGGGCTCGAAGGAGAATAAAGGAAGCGATGGAGATGAGGGAAGTAGAGAATGAAAAATTAGGGGAAAGTATATATTTATATGGGGCAAGAATTTTGGATCAAAATAACTGTTTGAATTTAAAAGATTCAAAACAAAAAACTGAAAACTGTCCCCTCAAATTAATCCCCAAACGACACGTGTACCGGCGGGTACAAAAAGTACTCGAGTACAATTCAACATGCAAGACACGCCTGACAAGTCAGTTATTATATACACTTGCAGGAGCGTTTCTTTACAGTAATACTTTTAAATATCCTTATGAGAATGTAACGACTACATTTGCAGAAGCGATCTGTTTTAAAGACAAGTGAAGTCTTATGATCCATTAGATCTTGCTTCACAAGCATTTCCTATTATGATCTTTGTAACTTAGCCCTTAGTCATTTCTACAAAACAACATAAGGACTAGGGGGACTTGATGACCAGATCTATGAAATCGTTAGAAATGGAGGAAACTTTTTGACCTTTAAAATCTATGATTAGTGCAAAGAAGAGATGTATGTTACACTCTTTTTTCCTTAGCTTCGGTTTTTTCCCACAAGGTTTTTCCGAGCAAGGTTTTTAATGAGGTAACAAATCTAAAACACAAATGGACCTAATGAAGATGATCGATAAAATCTTTCACACTTATCGGAAGTGCAAAGTACTTTTGATTTCTAGTCCAATAATTATTGCTCGAATAATCATTGGACTAGGGGGACTTGATAAGGATAGGTCAAGGCTAGACATGCAAATGGCCTAACAGCTACATTTCCGATGATAAAGACCTCAAGAGCAAGTGTCGTACAAAGGACAAGTCGGAAGTGATGCAGTTGCGGATGGACAAGACGCAAGTGCATCCAACCAGCCTGTGCAGAAGCGACTCTAGTAGTTCTATAAATAGCTCACTTATTCATCAGTAATGTAACTTTCAGTTCTGGAAAAACCACACATTCACTATGTGTTTTTCCCCAATTGTACTCAAATATAGCAGTTTCAATAAAACAATCAATTCATCTGTTATTCTTCATTACATAGCTTGTTCCTAGTTGAATTATAATTTCATATCTACATACGGTGTGATTTTGTGGTTCATCATGTACCATGGGCAAAGATCCTCTCTTGGAATTTTGCATTATGAAGCGTCGTAACACCTTATCGATATATGTACTTTGGCTTACTCCAATTAATTTTCCTGATCTATCTCTATGAATTTTAATTCCTAGAATATAAGTGGCTTTTCCAAGATTCTTCATTAAAAACTCTTTTGCAACCAACATTTGACTTCCCGAAGCATAGGTATGTTGTTTCCAATGATTAATATCTCATCTACATATAGGATCAGAAAACTTATTGAGCTCCCACTTGCCTTTCTGTAAACACATGGTTCATCTTCGTTCTTGATAAAACAATACTCCTTTATCTTTTGATCAAAACAAAGGTTCAAGCTTCGATATGCCTACTTCAATCCATAAATGGATTTGTTAGCTTGCATAGCTTTTCAGGATTCTTTGGATCCTCAAAACCTTCAGGTTGTTTCATATAGACATCTTCATTCAAATGTCCATTAAAAACACAGTTTTGACGTCCATCTTCCATATCTCGTAATCATAATATGCATATATAGCTAGTAGGATCCTGATTGATTTATGCATAGCTACAGGCGCGAAGGTTTCATCATAATCAATAACTTTGTGTGCATGATTTTTAGCCATTTCTCATATTCAGTATCTGAAAGGTTTGCACATTACCATCCATGTCTATTTTCAACTACTAGCCTAGCTTTATAGGTTTGCACATTACCATCCATGTTTGTTTTCAACATGAAAACCGATTTACTTCCTACTACACGACAATCGGGTGGAGGTTCAACCAAATCTCAGACTAGGTTGTCATACATAGATTGCATCTCTGTGCGCATGGTTTCTATCCATTTCTCATATTCAATATCTGAGATCGCAACTTTATAGTTCACGGGTTACCCAGATATCTTTTTGGTTCATGATGGTCCCACGTACTTCTATGAATGCCTTGTGTTACTACCGGTTGTGATATTCTTTTAGATTTAGTCATCTCATGTTGATCTACTATACTGGTTTCTAGATGGGTCTCAGGTTGATCTCAAACTTCTTCAAGGTCAATCTGATTATTTTCTTCCCCTCGTTGAAGAAACTCATCCTCTAAAAATGTTCCTCTACGTTTGATGAAAACTCTGTTCTTAGTAGGTTTGTACAAATAATAACTAACTTTTTGGGCATATTTGACAAAAAACAACTTCATCGCCGCGAGGGTCTAATTTGTTCGAAGATTCACTTGTAACATAAGCATAACATCCCCATACTTTTAGGTAGGATAATATGGATCGTTTCCCATGCCATATCTCATATGGTGTCTTATCTACCTTCTTCGTGGGAGCGACGTTCACTAATCGGGCAGCAGTTTCAAGAGCAAAACTCCAAAAGGAGTGTTGTAGGTTGGTGTGACACATAATTAATCGAACCATGTCTAATAACGTTCGATTTATTCTCTCAGATACACCATTCAACTACGGGGTTCCTGGTGTGATGAGATGGAATACAACCCCACAGGACTTGAGTTGTGCATCGAATTCATCACTTAGATATTCGCCATCTCGATCCGATCAAAATGCTTTAAACTTTTAAATATTATGTGTTGCGATTCTATGTACCATTTTAAATATTCAAAGTCGTGACTTGTAACACAAGTCACATGGCGGATGCGTGTACACAAGGTCAATTCACAATTAATCGCACCAGTGATCCAAAGAACCCGAATAATCATAATAAGAACTAGTGTGTTGAAACCAAACGAGACACGATGGTTCAACGAACAGTCTCGCTAGATGACTCTTGCACAATTAGGGTTTTGATCTCATAACCATTATGACAAAACCTAATAACAATAAACTTAGAAAGATAATTAGTATACCTTTCCAAAAGACGGGCGAGAATACATGACAACTCGTGGATGCGTGATCATGGCGGCAGCGATGGCGGCCCTTGTGGTGGTGACAGCGAATCAAGGGGAGGGGGAGAGTGGCCATTGATTTGATTAATGATTGGTCCAGATCTGGGAGATTTAATCCAGATGCAAAGCAAGAAAAAATAGCGTGCAAATAACCTCGAGGGGTAAAATGGGTATAACTTACAAAAAAGTTTCTCCCATCTTTTTTAAACGTCTATAACTTTTTCATATGACATCAGGTTTTAACATAAATTACACCATTAAATCGAGCATTTAATTCTCTTTAATTCGAGTATAGTATTGCTATACTTTTTTTGAAGTTAATTTTTTTTTAGAACTCGACTATGCGTCTAGGTGACGTTTGCGTGATTATGAAATAAAGCATGCGTGATTATTGTATTTTGTGGCAAAATGGTGACAATAGCTTTTTTGCCACCATTTTTGCTTTTTTACACCATTTTTGCTACCAAAACATATTTTGGTGGCAAAATGGTGACAATTGCTTATGAGAATAAAACTTGCGTGATTATCTATAACTTGTGTGATTATGACTTGTACATTTTGAAAGTGACTGATCGTGGATCGGTTTGGTCGAATTGATCGAATACAATCGTAAACAAGTGAGAAATCAACACACAAACGTAAATAAAACTCAATCTCGTATTAACAGAGAATCAGAGTTACATAGAGACACAGAGGAAATCTCACATACAAAATTCGCTCTCTCTCTCAAAAACTTCCGAATTAAAAAGACACAAACACTTATATATAAGCTACGAACGTCCGAACTCCTCTACCTGTCCGAACCTCAGGTTCGGCCAAGGCTCGGCCAAGGTTCGGCCGGAGTTCGGCCACCAGACCAAAATACCAAAACTTCGTGTCTTCGTCAGATCCAGCTCATTGCCATTTCGTGTATCAACAAACTCCCCCTTGGCAATAGCTGGACCGTTCTACATCAGCTTTGAGTATCTGTAGCAGACCCATCACCTTTCCAAACCAAGTCGTGGTTATTTCCAGCAAAAATGTTGAACGCAAAACAAACCCTTATCACCCTTTGGAACTTCAGCGCTTGATCCATGTAATCAGGGTGATACAGAATTGGATTGTGATACAACTCGTCAATATCAGCCTTTGACAAGTTAATCAGCCACATCGGATCGTAGATCTTCACAACCCGATTATCTTCCTTCAATACAATAACCGCTTCACCTGTCTTCTCATTATAATACCACCACCTCAGATCTTTGATGAAATTTTGTTGCATCGTCATCAGAGGTATCTTCTTCATTACATCAGGCTTCTTCGGAAACACCAAAATTATCAGCTTCTTACCCGTTCGTTCATAAACTCTTGTTGTAGATCGACGTCGCTTTGGTCTTTGAGGATCCAAAAACTGAAATCCTTCACGACATTCTTTCTCGAGAATCTTCTTAAAGTGCATACCCAACGCATCATCGCCATAACAACAAAAAGGTTTCCTTGTCAGTTCACGAACATCCCAAACAGGCAGACTGCTGAAATCCTTGGCACACTTGAAGTACTGGATCCCATTTTCACGTTTAATTCCATAGCACCTCAAACTCGAAGCCTACATCCAACTAATAATTTCTCCCGATACCCGACCCTTGAACTTGAAAGATGATCTTTGCTTGATAGGTTTCGGAGGCGGAATATAATTTGCATGAAAAGCGTTCATAAATTCTTTAAAATCCTGATTGTGTTTCTGAATCTTTGCCTCCTTCACCACTGGGTTTTCTGGTTTTTCAGATTCTTTCTTTTTCAATACTTCTTCAGCCTCAGCATCTTTCTCTTTCGGAAATACTTCAAACTCATCACCAGTTTGATTGTTATTGAAGTTGGAGTACAGATCTGGATATTCCTCCTCTGTAATATCCTCCACTTCAATTTCTTCTTCAAATATACCTTCCACGTCTTCATCAGACTCTGGCTCAGGTTCTTCGTATTTCTCAGGTTCTTTTTCAGATGCCTTTCTTAGCTCTTCGTCATTTAAATCGAACACCCGCTGTAACTCTTCAACCGTCAAATTTCCAACAAATTCCCCTTCTTCAAGTGTTTGAAACATCTCAGCAAATTCATTCAAACTTTTTGCCGCTTGATTAGAAGGAATTGAAGAAATCGTTACCGCTTCTCTCGAGTCTTTCTCCCCCTGGGAAGATGATGCACCAGCACCCGAACCCGAAGTAGTTCCAGATGGGCCTGGTCCGCCACCAACATTCCCTTCAGGGTCATCTTGGTCGGGATCATCGTTTAGAAAACGCATTGGGTCCTCATTACACCCCGAACCGTCTCCTATCTCCCCCTGAGCTTTAAATTTTTCCATCAAGAATTTAATCTGCTCACCCATCTCAAGAAGCATTTTCGATTGAGTCTGACTAACCCTTTGTAATCTCAGAATTTCCTGAGCTTTGGTTCTATCACGACTCTGAAGAGTTACAACTTGTCGAATCAAATCTTCTTTATCTAACGTCAGCACAGTAATGGTCTTTTCCTGTGCTTCACACTTAGCTTTCAAAGTGTCAATCTGAGATTGATGATCTGATAAAGCACTCTGTAAGATACTAGCTTGTGAAAAAGAAACCGAACCTTCTTCAAAAAAAAAAGTCACATCTGGTGTAGAGTGTGTAGACGGAGTTGCAGTAGAAGAAGTGAAAACCGGTGTTATAGATCCTATTGGCTGATTAACAAACTGCGCACCAGCACTTGCTGAAGGTGCGGTGCCAGCAGTTGTCGAACGACTTGCATTCATCAAGTTCTCCAAGAAATCAGCTTGAGTGTCAGACACTGAAGTCTGGACCGTCGTTGTAGCTTCAGTAGATGCAGAGACACTAGAACGAGGTTGCAAAACGAATTGCTGAACACCTACGCCCTTTCTCTTTCTAGTACGAGCCCCAGCCACTGACTTCTTTCTCCATTTAGACAGAGTAACTGATGAACCAGTCACCGGCTGTTTTCCTTTACTAGAAACCACCTCGGCTTCAGGATTATAATCTTCATCTGATTCGGATGAGGCCACTACATCATATACTCGATCTTTGTATCTATCGACACTCTTGTTCTGGCCGATTCTGTATGCAATGTGCTCATCGCTTCCCTTCTTCAACTTCACATACTTAGAATTAATCAGGACACGAACAAACGGATCGTTTGGTTTCGATAAGTCCTCAGAGTCAACTCCAGTATCCAGAAACTCATCATCAGATACTGATTCATCAATCAGGGTATTGACAGCTGGTGTCTCAGTCACAGTAGCATGAGCTGAGGCCACCGGTTCAGATATTGGCGGTTGAGTAACTACTGGTTCTGGTTGTGGATCTTGATTAACTTGTTCCTGAACGATTGGAATCTACCTCTTAGGCCTTTTTACCCTTCCCTGCTGAGGTATCTGTAAGGACCAAGATTTGTGGCTTGTGTATTAAATCATCCTTGGCGGAGTATTTTGAAGGCCTATGTGATAGAATAGGTGAAAATGTAAGGAAAAATAGAGCTTAGAAGATTTCCGGCTGAAATGCCAATTTTACTAGTTCCGGCTGAAGTTGAAGTTGAAGCGGAATTCTTACTTCAAGCGGAACAGGCAGTTCAAGCGGAAAGAAGCAGTTTTGTCTTTCAGCGAATATTCCGGGTGAACTCGTTTATCCACAAGATAAAGAGTTCAACCTGACTTTTCCTGAGAAGTCTTTTCAGAAGTCCAATCCTGCAAAAAGCTTCTCGTATGCTTCTAAATCTGATTCAAGCCGCTCTCCTAAAGTAGATTGTTGCTGCCAACACGCAAGTCATTCCGATTGTCGATGTTTATTCTTTTGGTAGTTTGTATTTGACTTTTATGTTTACGGTCTAGATTAGATCGCATGAGATCAATGGCTGTCATTGATCTCATCAGCACTATATATAGCATGTAATCTCTTAGTTTACAACATGTTCATCACTTGTAATAGTGTAGCTTTGAGTTAATGCAAATAGTGCCGAATATTCGATATATCGTTGTCTTACTATTCTGCAAATCAAGCATTTACATTATACAAGAACTTAATATTGCTTAAGTAAAGTGAAATATAACTTTAATTCCGCAGGGTTATATTTGCAAGTAAAGGGCTTAGTTTTAGTTAATTCATAACTATTTTCGATCCTACAAGTGGTATCAGAGCTTAGGCTCTCACTTTGAAGACTTTCTGTGCTTCAAAGTCGATACTTTACTTGCTTACTTTACAAGTTTCGTTGTTCTATCTTTCTAAAAGTGTTTCAAAATGAGTGATTTCAGTTTAAGTTGCCCAAATGGCTCCTCCAACAAACCACCAATGTTCACTCCTGATGACTTTGGTACCTGGAAACTCAGGATGGAAGGTTTTGTTAGGATTTTGGACCGTCGTATTTGGAAATCTTTCACTGAAGGACCCTACTCACCAATGGTTTCATCTGCTGATGATGCAGAAGTCAAAATACCTAAGCCATTAGATAAATATGTTGAATCTGACTACACTGCTCTTGAATTTGACCATAAGGCATACTGGACTCTACAGGCTGCACTTCCTAATTCCATTTTAAGTGGGTTTAAAGGATATAAAACTGCATTTGACCTGTGGAATGCCTTAAGTGAAATGTATGAAGGAACCAGTGAAGTAAAAGAAAACAAGAAAGATGTCTTAAAACAAAAATATGAAAACTTTACTTTTAAATCTGGTGAAACAATGACAAACCAGTACTTGAGATTTGTCTCATTGCTTGATGAACTCCAAAAGGTGGATGTTAAACTAGAACAAGTAGATGTGGATAGAAAATTCCTACGTTCCCTGCCTTCTGTGTGGACAGTTTACACAGTAAGCATCAGGGAATGCAAGAATTTGAAAAAGATGAGACTCAGTGAACTTCATGGCATACTCAGTGCTTATGAAATGGAACTAGATCTTAAACAAAACTCATATTCTGAATCAACTCAACTGTTCTCATCTGCACTAGTAACCACTGATTTTAACAGTCAAAGATCATCTAACTCATCATCATACTCCTCACCTATAGTCAGTTTCCCTGAGACACCAAGGTGTCAAGAGAACTTTTCAAACTCTTTTGAAAGCTCTCACAATGCTCATGTAGCAACTGACTCTTATCAAGGCTTCATACCTGAAGATCTTGAATGCATAGGCGCTGATGATTTAGAAGAAATGGATATAATGACCCAACTTGCAATGGTTTCTGTAAGAGCTCAAAGGTTTTACAAAAGGACAGGTAGAACCTACAAGGGAGCAAAAGGTGCTCACATAGGCCTTGACAAAAGCAAAGTCAAATGCTACAACTGTCACCAACTTGGTCACTTTGCAAGAGAATGCTCTCAACCAAGAAGAGAAGGACAGAACCAGAACCATGCTCAAGGGAAAAATCATGGAGGAAACAACTCAAACAACAACAATTCTGGAAGCAACTCAGGTTCACACCCCACTCCACCAAAGCCAACCGGAAGTCTAAACCATCAGAATGTGGTAGCTGCTGTAGCAAATCAAACATCATGTGTTGAATGGTAAGATTTTGCTGCTGAGTTTGAACCCATCAACTACGCTTTAATGGTCAAACAGGACTCCATCACAGATCAGGTAAATTCTATCCCTGAAAAAGTCTTAGAGAATCTATGTAGTCCTGCCTGCATAGAACAAGTGGCAAAATATCGAAATCACAACACCGATTTGATTGATGAAGTTTCAAACTTAAATGAGTTAAAGGAATGTTTTAAGAAAACTGAATCATCATACATTTCAAAAATTGAAAACTTAACTAAAGAGTATGAACAGTTAAAACAAACCAACTCAGTGCTTGAAACACAGCTTGATGACTTGCTGACAAAACTTGAAAAATCAAGAAATGAAACCAAAGATGCTAAGGCTGAGGTTGATGTTCTTGAGATCAAGCTGAAAGATGCTTTGTTTACTTGCGATAAATTTCAAACAGCAAACAAAAAGGCTGAAAAACTGTGGATGGGAGGGATGTATGGTAAAGCTGGTGTTGGCTATAACTCTGTTGAGCCACCAATCGAATACTCACCTGTAATCAAACCAATTGAAGCTTTAAAATCAGAATGCAAAGTTAGTCTCACAGTTGATGACATTTCATCACAATCCAGTTCTGAAAACACTGTTGAGTCTAATAAAATTGATGTCACTGCTGCCAGCACATCTGCTTCAGTTGACCAATTAAACATTTTGAAACCATCAATTACTGTTCCTCCACCAACTGTTTATGAACCTAAGGATTCAAAAGTTGGAGGAAAGCAACCTGAGCAACCAAAGGGAAGTCAAACTCAAAGGTTTGGTCAAGTAAACTTTAATCAAGTAACCAAAATTGAGTCTCCCAAGAAATTTGAAACCAAAATTGTTGAGTGCATGTGCTGTGGTGAACAAGGTCACCTAGCTGCTGTCTGTCAGTTTAACCCAATGAGTAAAGTCAGACCATTTCAAAAGCCAAAACCTGTTTTGAAACCAAAAGCTGATTTTCAAAAGAAGCTCACAGGAAGAATCTCACCTGTGAAAAATCACACTTTGAAGCATTTTGGATCTGAATCCAACAAAGTTTTAGTTGGAAATGATAGAAATGGTAGTTTCACTATTTTAAAACAAAATCGTTTTCCGGCTGAAGTTCAAGCGGAACATTCTTCCGCTCGAACTCATGTTCAACCGGAAAAGAAATTTCAACCCAGATCAGCTACTGCTCCAAAGCAGACACCTCAAGTTCATTTTGCTGATGGGTTTGAGCATTTTGAAGCTCAAGGAAGAAGAAACCCCTCCAGAGGAAAAGTAACCTCCAGAGAAAATTTTTCAAGAAACAGCAAACCTAATCAATTTGAAACTGTATTTGCTGATGGTTCAAGTGAAAATCATTATGTTCCATTTCAGGGAGGGAGTTTAAATCCAAGCAAACATTTTCCCCAAAGATTTTCAAAATCACCTGAAAGAACTAAGTTAGTTAATCAAGAGAGTGAAAAACTTAAGAAACTAACTAACAAGCAAAGAAAGTTTAAAGAATATAGGGACAGAAAAATTACTGCAAAAAGAAACACCAAAAATGAAAGGTCTAGTCAAACAAGTAATCAGTTTGAGAACTTCAGTTTGGACAATGATGATTTGTTAAATGAAGCTCCAGTTGTTAATACTCTAGTACTTAAAGAGTACAGGTATAATGATGCTTATGGCAGACCCAAGACCACTCAGGCTTGGGTCCCCCATAGAAATTAATCATTTCTGATATGTGCAGGTGCAAAATAAAGGCCAGAATAGCCTATGGGTAGTTGACAGTGGTTGCACTTGCCACATGACAGGAAATAAGCACATTCTGGAAAATACAAAAAGAATCAATGGAGGACCAGTTGCCTTTGGAAGCACAAAAGGCCATATCACAGCACAAGGTGATGTGACAAATGGACTGGTAAAATTTGATAAAGTCAATTTTGTTGATACATTGAATTTTAATTTGCTTAGTGTCTCACAAATGTGTGACAGGAATTTAAATTTAATGTTTAATGAGAAAGAGGCAATAGTTCTCAAACCGGGTGTTAAAATTTCTGATGAATTGATAATGCTTAAGGCACCTAGGAGAGATGGACTATACATTCTGGATATGTCAGTTGCTACACCTTCATGTGGCACTGCTTGCTTTGTATCCAAGGCCTCAGTTGACGAATCTGATCTTTGGCATAGGAGGTTAGGTCATGTGAACTACAAAAACATGAACAGAATTGTAAATTTAGTCTTGGTTAAGGGTCTTCCTAACAAGCACTTTATTTGTTCTGAAAACTGTGTGCCATGTCTCAAGGGAAAGCAACACAGAACCTCTTTCAATCCAAAAAGAGGAAAGCTACCACAATCACTTCCACTGCCACCTCCTCATCAAACTCACCTCCTGTCATGTTCAAAAGACAGAGAAAAGTGGTCACTAGGTCTCCTCCACCTAGCACCACCAACCAACCTGAAGCTTCAAACCCCGTTCAAGGCAAAAAGCCTAAACGGAAACTGGTAAATTTGGGATTATCTCTTAGGGATGAACCTTCTGTTGAGGGGGAGTCATTAGAAGCAGATGTAGCTTCCCCATCTGAACATTTTTCACCCCTGCAAACCATGTCACCCAGGAGTGACAGTGCTTTCAATCCCGGCTTAAATGAAGGTGTTATTAACTCACCCACCATATTACATGAGAACATCCTGATAAGCCAGGACCCTGTAGCACTGCAACCCCACTCCTCACCGGAGGTGAATCTCAGTGGTTCTGAAGAGATTCATGCAGAACGGGCTGCTGCTGACCAAGTATCCCTACTGGAGCTTGGTGTCAGCGGTAACATAATTAAGACCCAATCTGCGGCAATCTTCTCTGAATCAGCACCCGGAAGTCCTTCATTGGAACCAAGGGTTGTTGAAACGGCAGAAGAGAATCCCAGGTGCCAAGAAGCCATGGGTACCAATGCTGATCAATCTAGGATTGATAGCTTGGTTATTTCCAAGGATACTGGCAAAAAGCCAGTTGAGGATAGTCTGACACTGCCTGAATTGACGAAATTGTACCTTTCTCTGCAAGCACAGGTTGAAGCTCTAAACTCAACTGTTGCCAAACTAGTTCAAGCTGATCCTACTCCAACTGCAGCAGGTCCTTCAAACCCTACCAGAGATGCTGAAGAAATTCTTGTAACAGATGAAGCTGATACTGTCAAATTGGGGGAGAAGTTACTGTCAAAACCTGTTATTACTGAAATTGAAGAAGTAGAAAGGATACCGGCTGAAGTAAGAGCCACAGCTTGCCAAAAGATTGGCATTAACCCTTTTTCTGTTGAAGAGAGCTGGGTAAATATGAAGTGCAGTCAACTGATTGCCATTTCTCCTTTTGAAGACCCCAACCTCACTGAGCTGGTTCAGTCGTCCATGCTGATTGCTGGTGCTCTCCCTGAGCATATCAACATGATCACAACACTTTTAAAAGATGTTATTTTTCCGGCTGAAAGAGCCAGTAATCATGTTTTAGGCAACATTGCCTCCACCAGCAAGGCAGCAGCTGATATGGAAGAAAGTACTGCAACTGCAGTAGTTGGTACTTTGACTGAAGGAGAAGGAGAAAGTTTGATCGGTGAAGATGAAGGAACCGAGGTACTGGAGATTACTGACAAAGAACCTGAAGTCACCCAACCTCAGGTGGTGACTGATGGTCAATTATTGGTTCAAGCGGAACTCCAACCGGAAGTTCAACCGGTAGTTCCAGGAGAAGGAAATCTGAATGTTCAACCGGAACATCATGTACCAACCCAGGTGGATGTTCAAGGTCCCAGCTCCTCAACCTTTGGGACTGTTGAAACACCTATGGTTCAACCAGAAGAGCAAAGAAATGAAGAAGCCGAGGATGTGGCTAGATCACTGATAGCATTAAGGAGTTCAGAAACAGTTCAAACTAAGGAACCTGTTCAAGCTGAAATAGCTAAAACCATTCAACAAGTAACTCAAACTCCTGAAGCTGAAGCTATAGTGAAAATGGTTGAAGATGCCAGAAGGGTTGCTGAGGATGAGAGAATAGCCAGAGAGCTCCAAGAAGAATTCGATCTGTACATGCAAAACAATGTGTTTGAAAACCTTCTTGAAGAAGCAAAGACCAGGTCTTTCAACTGGAGATTAAAAGACTATGATTTGGATACAATGTCTGAAGCTAATAGGCAGAGGTTAATTGCTATTGCCTCTCAACTGCCTACCAGGCTGGTAAAGAATGATGAAAATTACCATCTGTTGAAAAAGATTCAGAGGGCTCTTGTGATTAGAAATTTGAAGAAAGAGGAAGAGCTATCTCAGATGCAGGTTAAGGGACTTTGCAGCTTGATTGACAAAATATTTCATGAGCTAAAAGGAGAAAGTGCTGCTGTCAATCCTAACCTGGTGATGCCTTCATCATCAGAGTTGGTCTCAGGTACTATAACTGCTAATGTTAAACCTGAAATTGATGACATTGCAGATATACCACCTCCACCTTCATTTATTTATGATCCAAACCCAATGCCTACAACAACTTCATCCATTCTACAGTCACTTCCAATCATACCTTACAAACCTCCACACATCCCCAAAAAGCTTGCTGCTAAACTTGCCAATCCTAAGTTTAGATCAGACAACTTCACACCCATCACTCCCTTTAAGAAGAAGCCTCCACCTACTATGGACTTCTCTGACATCTTTCCACCTACTCCACCATCAAGCCCAACTCCTGAAACCAATGAACCACCTCCAAAAACTACCCTGCCTCCACTCACCATAAGAGAACCTCCTTCCTCCACCATCAAACCTACTGAAACTCAACCAGGTCCCTCTTCATCTTCTGCCAAAGGCAAAAAGCCTATTGTGCAAGAATCTGCTGATGATTCTGATGAAGAGAGGAAGATGAGAAAGAGGAAGATGATGCATGCCAAAAACAAAAGAGATCAAAACAAAAGAAGGAAAGGCCCTCCCAGAAAAAATAAGATTGTTGGGTGGACAGTAAATGAAGATAATTTTGACTTTTCCTTCAAACTGGCAAATGGTACAACTCAAGTGATAAATGCTCACAAGGCCACTAAATTTCTCAGTGCAATGCAAATGACTGACATCATCCTAAAACTTAGAGAAATTATGAATCCTTCAAGGGCAGAGCACATGTTAAAGCTTATCGTTGAACCAATTGTGCTGGAATGTGGAATGCTCTATCGAAAAAATTTAGATGATGATTCAGAAGGAGAAGAAGAAGAAGAGCCTATCAGTGAGATCAAATTTATCATCTGGGAAGAAGAAGAGAAGCTCTTCTATGTTCATAGAGCTGATGGCACCTTTACAATCCATGAGTCTATTTCTGTTCAAGAAGAATGGAACGAAACGGACTGGGATTCAATTAAACATATAAAGGTGACCAAAACAAACATCAGAGAGCTTTCTCAAAATCTTGATGCCAGCATCGGATCTTCTAATAAGTAGGTTGTGGAAAAGAAAACTTTTGGGTACAAGTCAATTTTGAAGATAAACATTGAAGACAATAAATAATTTGACAGCATCAGCTTAGGGGGAGATTGTAAGGAAAAATAGAGCTTAGAAGATTTCCGGCTGAAATGCCAATTTTACTAGTTCCGGCTGAAGTTGAAGTTGAAGCGGAATTCTTACTTCAAGCGGAACAGGCAGTTCAAGCGGAAAGAAGCAGTTTTGTCTTTCAGCGAATATTCCGGGTGAACTCGTTTATCCACAAGATAAAGAGTTCAACCTGACTTTTCTTGAGAAGTCTTTTCAGAAGTCCAATCCTGCAAAAAGCTTCTCGTATGCTTCTAAATCTGATTCAAGCCGCTCTCCTAAAGTAGATTGTTGCTGCCAACACGCAAGTCATTCCGATTGTCGATGTTTATTCTTTTGGTAGTTTGTATTTGACTTTTATGTTTACGGTCTAGATTAGATCGCATGAGATCAATGGCTGTCATTGATCTCATCGGCACTATATATAGCATGTAATCTCTTAGTTTACAACATGTTCATCACTTGTAATAGTGTAGCTTTGAGTTAATGCAAATAGTGCCGAATATTCGATATATCGTTGTCTTACTATTCTGCAAATCAAGCATTTACATTATACAAGAACTTAATATTGCTTAAGTAAAGTGAAATATAACTTTAATTCCGCAGGGTTATATTTGCAAGTAAAGGGCTTAGTTTTAGTTAATTCATAACTATTTTCGATCCTACAGAAAATTAGCTGGGTTAAGGTTATATTGGGTCATTAGGCCAATTTAGACATGTTTGGGCCCAATTAGAAGGAGTTTAAGGGGAGTTTAGTGGGCCATTAAAGTTAAATACGGGAATTAGTGATTAATTAGGGTTTTGAGGATGGCTTGTTGACCAAGCATGTCTTCCCCTATATAAGGAACCTATTATTGTCTAGAATAGGTTGTTGGTTGATTCTAAGGTGTTTTGCGATTTCAAGTGTACCGAATTTCTCATTGAGATTTCGGCATTCATCAAGTGTGTTGCAATCGAATTCTTCAAGTGCTTACAATTGGTTTGTGTCATCTTTATTGCTTTTCTGTTTGTTTATTATCGATTATATTGATTATTCTTGAATCATCACTAATCACCGGATTCCGCACGGTGATTAGTCGACTTGAATCGCGTGAGGAGAGATTTTGATCCTTACAATTGGTATCAGAGCCAAGAAACGTAAGTTTCGAGGCTCTCGCGATATCGGATTCAAGGTTTTGGTAAACTAACGATTTGAGTTTTTGGTGGATTTTCAGCTTTTAGCATACTCGGAATTATTTTTGCAGGTTTGGACACAAAACGGGAGTTCTCGTGGAGATTTACACAACTTTTGAGACTTTTCGATCCGTGAACAACAACTTTTCGATCAACCTCTTGGTCGGAAAGCCCTTTTTGTCGCTTTTCTATGATCGAGAAAGACCCCTCGTGTCTTTTCGATCAGTTTCCCTCAGTCGAAAAGTCCCTTCTTTGAGACTTTTCGATCAGAAATCTTGATCGGAAAGTCCCCTTTGAGACTTTTCGATCAGTCCTTTCCAATCGAAAAGTCCTCCTGTGACCTTTCGATCAGCTCACTTTTCGATCGGAAAGTCCCCTCTGTGACTTTTTGATCAGCATACACTTTTCGATAAGAAAGTCTACTTTTCGATCAAAAAGTCCACTTTTCGATCAAAAAGTCCACTTTTCGATCAAAAAGTCCTCTTTTCGATCAAAAAGTACACTTTTCGATCAAAAAGTCCACTTTTCGATCAAAAAGTCCACTTTTCGATCAAAAAGTCCACTTTTCGATCAAAAGGTCCACTTTTCGATCAAAAAGTCCTCTTTTCGATCAAAAGTCCACTTTTCGATCAAAAAGTCCTCTTTTCGATCAAAAAGTCCAAGTTTCGATCAAAAAGTCCTCTTTTCGATCAAAAAGTCCACTTTTCGATCTAAAGTCCACTTTTCGATCCATTCAGTTTTTTTTATCGAAAACCCTCTTTTTGGTTTAAAAAAAAAAAAAAAAACCTCATTTCCGAACCTGACTTTCCGATCCTGTTGAGACTTTTTGATCCACCATTTTCAATCCGATCTGTTCAAATTAATTCCCTTATCATTCAATCAAAGACATTCATGGCATCCTTTTTACCAGGTAATTCTGTATCTACCAGCAACAATGAGGTATGTTCTAATCCTAAATGCCAAATTACATTTAATGAATCTCAAGACTGGCAACGTAAGTTCTTTAATGAAACGTTAAATCGTGAACTATCTGATAGAGACCTACAAGAGTACAAAGGTAGGAGTAAAATATTAAGTGTAAAACTAGAAGCTGTCAAAGTCGATTTTAAGAATCTTCAAAGGCAATTGAGTGATAAAACTACATATCTTAGAATTGCTAATGAAGAAATTGACACATTAAAATCTGAAGTTGAACAACTTAAAGCCAAATTAGAAACATCTCAAACCAAGGTTGAACGAAATGATAAAATTGTGTCGGAAATGATGAAGGCTAGCTCTCTTTTCTATAACACAGATGCACGAATGCGACATCTCAAAGCCAACTCTGGTTTGGGTCTCGGTACGGAAGTTAAAGATGAAACGTCCACTCATACAGTACTGATGCCATTGATGCATGAAATGATCCCAGACTATGAGTGTCCAAAGACCTCCTTAGAAGCTAAGGCCGAAATAGAAAAGAAACTTGCTGCTTGTCCCATTAAAATTTCTGCTCCTATTTCTAACACTACTAACAGTTCTACTTGTTTTGCAGATAAAGGTAATGAAGAAGCAGGGGTAGTGGATAGCAAGGAGTCTTCTGAGAGTTCCAGTTCTAATGATTTTCACAAAAAATTTAATTTTGAAAAACTTGAATCATCTGTTCAGTCTGAGTCCACAACTTCTGAGTCAGTTTTGTTTGCAAAATCGTCTGATTGTGGTGTGTTTACTTTTGGTAAATGTGATGCTAAATATGTAAAACCCTTAAGAACTGTTAAAATTTTAAGAAGGGATAAGGGACCACAGGTTGATGGTCCCAAACTCACAAATGGTGGGGTGTTCGGTGTGAAACCTACTGAATATAAGAATGACTGTCATGACCAAAATGTGCAGAAAGTGCGGGACCTTAGACCTCATGATTTTGTCCCGTACCGAGAGATCAATTCTGCATATGACCAGTTTAAGCCGGTTCAGCGGGAGTACATTTTAACCACAAAGCCCCACGGTAAAACCCATTGGATCCACAAAAATTGTTCAAAACCAACTTGGATTTCCACTGGGCATAACCAACCACAGGCTCCCGCATACCCAAAGAAACAATCTTGTCATGTCTGTGGTCGACCAGGACATGTGGCAAGAAACTGTTTATACCGGCCTTATGAACCCTATTATCCCAAAAGGGTTCATCAGAGACGCAGTCCAAGGACCCAAAAACAAAGTGACCCAACTCCAAGGACTGGTCCATCAAAACCCAAGGTGCAGAAACAAGCACCTCAGAGTCACAAAGTACAGCAAAAACCCAAGGCTCCTAAGCAATGGCCAAAGACCATTTTTAAAGAAAACAAAGCATCTCAGAAATCTGTCAAAACAGCTTGGAGACCAAAATCTGTTGAATCCCCAAAACTAGTTTTCAAACCTGTTTCAAATTCACCCATCCATCCAAATCCAGTTGGATCAGCTAAATCAAATGGCTGGAGGAAGGATGACAGGTGGAATGTTTCAAAGGTGATAAATCTATCTTTCAAGCCTACTGGAGTGTATAAAAAACACTCCAAACAGTTTCAAGAGGTAAAATTTCTAAAGAAAAATGAAACTAAAAATTCACCACCGAGAAAACAACATGTTTTTGGGAAAGAAAATCACCAACCCAGAGATGTCAACAAAAAGGACATTCTCCGTCCAACCAAGGCAGCCACACCCCCAATCCCTGATGTTACCAAGGGAATGTTTTTAAAAGAAATTTCTTTCACCGACTCTTCAGGTATACCCAGAACCACAATAGCCTGGGTACTTATGGCTAATTGATCTCTCACCTTGTGCAGGAACAGTCAAGGAGGACTTTCATTAACCTTGTTTGCTTGTTTGTGATAGTGATTGTTCCAGGCACAGGAAAGGAGGCATCTCTTCACTTCATGACATGCAGATCTTTATGGGGGGTATGTTTCCTTGTGAGAGGTAAATATGAAAGAAAATCAGCAAGGTACTGTCTGAATTGTTTGTTTCAGAAAATTCCAAAAGATAAACTTTGAAGGTTAGCTTGGCCAGTGTTAGTAGATATTTAGTGATGTGTCTGTGTGTCAATAATAAAAAAAATAAAAAAAAAATGTGTGTTGATTTTAAAAATCAAAAAGCAAGGGGAAGAATAGAAAAGATGAAATAGTTGACCCCTCAAAACTTGTGCTTTTTAATTTTTAATCTTTTGTTTGTGTTTGAGAAGGCAGGGAAGTGAAATATTTCCGTTCTCAGAATGACTGACACGCGTAAGGCAAAAGTGAAAGACATGATCCAAGGTGATGTGCTCGGTAGGCTCAGTTCCAAAAACAAAGGTATGGGTCACAATCACTTAAAGATAAAGTATGTCATTTGACGGAAACACACACTTAGGTTAAGTGCTTATTCTATTTGACTGCGAAATTGTTCCCGATACACACGCCGGACTCCAAAGTGTTGAATCGAAAATCTCAAAAAGTCGGTGTCCCCTCTGTTTTGTGTGAGCAAAGATCTGGGGATGTCAAAGCCGTCAGTCAAGTCTTGCCTTTGCTTTGCGTGTGCAATGACCTGGTGTAGAATGGTTGACGTGTTAATCAGATTTTCCTCTGTTTTGCGTGAGCAAAGAGCTGGTTAGTCTGGACTAACGTGCTTGCAGATCACTGTATATAATTTACACCCCAAAAGATGCCAATGTGCACAAGAAAAGAGACCCTCTAGCGTCCAAAACCCTTTAGCCCTGACTTTGTGACTAGGCTTATGTGTTTGATGAAAGGTTACCACCTGACTGATAAACGCCTCTGAGTTGAAATCATACAAGTCTTTGTATATTATTCCTATCTCTTTTATGATCTGTTCTTTCTCTTCTTAACCAAGTCTTGAGAAAAGATTCAAAACTCTGGATATGGGAATGTGAAAATATGTGGTAGGGAATGATCAAGCTTGATAGACTGCACATATTAATTACCTAGGATTTGTGTGTGACTGTTGGATGTTCATAAGTAATGCACCTAAAAGATAAATAAGTGACAAACAGCCGGGAAAATGAGGAACATGGGTTTAAGAAGGACCAATATACTGGCAATCGCCTGGACGTGTTCGAGTAACAGATGCTGAAAAGGGTTCCTCAGTTCAGACAAAGACGGTTTGATCCCAAAATAAAACCTTCTCGTTTAGTAATTTGGTATGTTTGTTTTGTTTCTTTTGTGTTATCTTAAGTTTATGAATTGGCCAGGTTGATTTGAGAAGTTTAAATAAAATTTTTATGGGTTTTATGCAAGAAAGTTTGACCCTCCCTCAGAACCTCAGGGGGAGATAATAAAAAGAGTCCTCGGGTTCAGGGAAAGTTGTTCGGTTAAGTAATGCTAACCCGATAACCCGTCATCATTGTCTGGTTAGTGTTTGTTCCATGTTGTGCTTGACAGGTTAAATGGAAAAGACAACTCATGGACAAGAAGGTCAAGGACTCAGTTGACGAAAGCAAGAACTCTGCTGCTGATCAAGTTGAAGAACCAGCCGGACAAGGACTTACCCTATGCTTAGGGGAAGTTTGTTGGTTTTTCAAGAGAAGCTTCCAAAGATCATAAAGAAGCTAAGGATGCAAAGCAGCAAGAACATGAATTGTTTCAAGTCAAGAAATTCAAGAATGTCAAGACAGGGGTTTTCAACATTTTTACCCTCTGAAGTTACATGCTGGTCAAGACAGTTACTGGTGATCCAGCAAGGACTCGACATGTTTCAAGAAGGAGCAAGTACTTGAGAATCCTCCTCTCATTACTTGTTTGTTATTTAAAGTCCAAGCTGATGCTGATTGAGAGAAAACTCCCAGAACTCGACCGTTGCTGCCCAATGAAGATCGTTCAGGAAAAGAATCTTCACCAACCCATGTTCAAGCCAAGGAGAAGACTGAAGTCTGAAGATTGAAAGTAGAAGATATTTAATAGCACAAGCCAAGGGGAAGATTGTAAGGACCAAGATTTGTGGCTTGTGTATTAAATCATCACTTGGCGGAGTATTTTGAAGGCCTATGTGATAGAATAGGTGAAAATTAGCTGGGTTATGGTTACATTGGGTCATTGGGCCAATTTAGACATGTTTGGGCCCAATTAGAAGGAGTTTAAGGGGAGTTTAGTGGGCCATTAAAGTTAAATACGGGAATTAGTGATTAATTAGGGTTTTGAGGATGGCTTGTTGACCAAGCATGTCCTCCCCTATATAAGGAACCTATTATTGTCTAGAATAGGTTGTTGGTTGATTCTAAGGTGTTTTGCGATTTCAAGTGTACCGAATTTCTCATTGAGAATTCGGCATTCATCAAGTGTGTTGCAATCGAATTCTTCAAGTGCTTACAATTGGTTTGTGTGATCTTTATTGCTTTTCTGTTTGTTTATTATCGATTATATTGATTATTCTTGAATCATCACTAATCACCGGATTCTGCACGGTGATTAGTCGACTTGATATCGCGTGAGGAGAGATTTTGATCCTTACAGT
>JBCNJP010000006.1:38853670-38923931 GCA_039602395.1 Deinandra increscens subsp. villosa
TCACCTCGAGTACCTGGATTATGACCTATTGACATCTGTGAAGTGTGGTACTAAGGTGTTCTATGTGGATCTTGTTCCTGTGGCTGCTGATGATCCACCTAACCCTCAGAGACGTGTAATAAAGAAAGTTGAGGACTATTCTCCTACTGAACATAATCAAATGAAGGTTGACAAACGTGCTCTCGAGTGTATCAAAATGACACTATCTGATGACATTGCCTTCCATTTCACTGAGGCAACTTCTACTCATGAAATCTGGGTTGCACTAGAGAAGAAGTATGAGGGAAACATTGAGAGCAAAGAGAGGAGACTGGACTCTCTCAAAATGTGTTTCAATACTTTTGCTCACACTGCTCGAGACTCATTTGAGACTCATGTGACAAAATTCTGCAGACTTATCTGTGAGATGCAAAATAACCAGATCCGACCTGAGATGCCAGCAATATCTAAGAAGATTCTAAAGTCACTTCCTCGGGACTTTGTTCCATATGTTATCTATCTGCTTGAAAGCAGTGACTTAGCCACTTGTGACTACATGGATCTCATTGACAAAGTTAGAGGCTATGAAATTGCATCCATTGAAAGAGATGGAAATTCACTCATGGGGAAGGTTACAAATAAGAGTTCCTCTCAGCATGCCCCTAATGCTGCTTTCATCACTCCTAATGAAAATGACTTGGAATTTCCTTACTTTGCCGGTGGGTCATGTTCTTCTGTTCAAGCTGCTCCATGTTCCCTCTCCACAACCTGTTTGTCAAGCTGCCTTCGTTTCTCAACAACCTGTCTCACCAGTGATTCAGCCAACTGCTACATACCAACCAGGACCGTCAGTTGTAGGATTAACTGACAAAGATCAAGAGTTGTGTAATGCTCTTGTGGCATGCCTTGCTTCCCAAATGTCTGGAAGTATTGAAAGTATGACTTTGTGCCAGGAAGACTTAGACCAAATTCCTGCTGATGACCTTGAAGAAATGGATATCAAGTGGCAACTTGGTATGATTGCTGCTCGCACAAGAAAGTTTTTCAAGAAAACTGAAAAAGTGTTCCAGTCACAACCCGGTGCAACTATTGGTTTTGACAAATCCAAGGCACAGTGCTACAACTGTCAAGGTTTGGGTCATTTTGCTCATGAGTGTAAGAAGCCAAAGCTGAGACAGATTCCTGTGACATCTAGAGGAAACAATAATTCAAGTCAAAATCAGGGCAACTTTTCATACCAAAAGCCACAACCTGCTGGTCCTTCTCACCAGAGTTCTAGTTCCACCAATGGTAAGCGTGCTGACAATCCAGAAAAGGCACTTGTTTCACTGAGTGATCCAAACTACACTTGGTCCAATCAGACTCAACCGCCAGCAAATGTTAACTATGAAGTAATGGTGAATTCATCTGATGAGTTCAAGATTGAGGAAGACTCATTCTTTGATCCACTTTATCCCACCGACTTTGCACTGATGGCTGATATGGATGAAATCTCTGAAGATGCGGCTTTTGTGTCCAACACTGCTGAAAATGCTTAAAAAGGTGAATCTGATGCTGAGCCAAAGTCAATAAACTGTCAGAAGGATCTCATTCCCGATATGGTAAAATCCAAATTATGCTCAGAATCTTGTATAGAGGAAGTTGCTCGGTATCGCCTTCACAACGAATAGTTGGTTGAATAGGTGATAGCGAATGAGTGTCTGGTCAAGTCTATGCAAGCCAAGGAACTGGATTTCCTGGCCAAAATAAAGTCCTTACAGGATGATATTGAGGTCATGAAACATACTGAAGTAGCTCTTCGCACTCAGTTAGAGGATTTAGTGACTCGTTACTCATCTCTGAGCAAGAACTATGTTCAAGCTCGGGAAATCATTGAGCTAGTGAAACTTAATCCCTCTAATTTGGCAGGTGATGTGGCTAAGGACATTTTCAAACGTGTTCAAAGTGGTTTAGGTTTAAGTAGGGATATTGATGATGTTGCTGTTGAGAATCTTCTCAATCATAATTATTTTCCAATACCTGAACTTACTAAAATAAACTCCCGAAGCCACATCAGGTTTTTGAATAATGAGTCTGTTCCTAGCAAGTCAGAAATTCAGCAAATGGAAGACAAACTATCTGGCTATGAAAGTGGCTCGAGTCACCCATCTGTTGAAAGTGCACTTAAAATAAATGATTTTGATTCCAGTTCATTTCAATCAGTTGACACTGGCATATCTGAGGATACTGTCAGACAAAAGGCAGAATCTGAGTTTTTGAAATTAATAACCAGTAATGAAATAACATCACAATCATCAGCTTTAGCGAATCACAATCTTCAGGTCTTAGTGAATCTCAAGTACTAGGGGGAAACCCGCGCGATGCGGCGGGCGACGGTTTGTAGCACGTTATTGTCTTCTGCTCGCTTGTTCGACGGAGAACAAAATTTACAACGTGATATTTGTTTTGTTGGCGCATACAACGCGAAGATAATTTATAATGTGGTACACGCGATGCAATACGGCGATATTCAAATTTTTTTTTTTGCGTGTTGCGGCGGGACAAGAAATTAATAGTTTGATTTAAAGTTTTTTTGGACACCCTATTAGCCATTTAACCTAGCCAAAAGAACATAGTTGTGTACACTCAGTTTGATCTTAAATACACTCAATTTGATCTTAAATAGTGAATTATAATTTCATTTCATATTTTAAATATACGAAGTTTAGTGAAAAAAAATTAAAGGTCTTGCAAAAGTTACAATTTTGCATCTCTCAAGAATATGTTACATTGCTATATAATGAATGAGAATGCTTAATTAGAGTTCAACACAAAAACAAGAAAAATAAAAATGATTACTAATATAATAAAAATAATTGACAACATTATGTAGTGAAAACCATAATAAAGGTTTTAATTATATCAAGTCAAATAGGAGTTCAATAAGTCAGGTTCTCAAAAAACTAAAATCTCTAAAATCAAAACAATCAATCTTTTAAACATCTTTTTACATGTTTATTCAAATCGAACCAATTTATATACAAGGGAACATAATCATATTCACTTTCACCTTATTGACTTAAACCGATCAAACTAATGATCCTTATCAATAAACCTGACAAAACGGACGGGTCGGCACACAAGTCTAAGCGGATGCGGATTAGAGCTGATCAATTTGGCCCATTGTAGAGGTGGAAAAGTCAGCAATTTTGTTTAAAACTCTTGAGGAAATTTCTTTAAATGTTTTAGAACGGAAAATCTTTTGTTTTACCATAATAGGCTGCTGCAAGAAAGAAGATCAACATTATGATCTATATGTTCAATCCTGCTTCAACAACAAAAAAGGTATGAATATCAGGAATACCAAACCAATTATTTATATGAGAATAAAAAGAAATTGAATTTCTAAAAGAAAACCAAAAGTTTAGCACAAAGTTTGACACCGGCCGAACATTGCCGAAATAGAAGCGAAGAAATTAGTTTCTATTAATTCATTTGAGAGAATACTCTATTTTAGTGTGTCCCTTCTATTTCATAACAATCATCATTACTTTATGATGAAATTTACTCCTGACTTTTAAAGTCAGCAAGGCCCTTCACTGCATATTTCTTAGTTTCTACTCTATAAATTAGGATGAAATTAACTTCTGACTTAACTGTTTACAATCTTCAGTCCCAACAAAATTTGAACTTCTAGCATGCACCCTAAAATGAAGGATCTTTTAGCATGTTGAGAAACATATCAGAACTGAGAACCCTGAGGTTTGGATGAACATATCAGAACCGAGAACCCAAAGCAAAAAAAAATGGAGTACAACATATAAAATGGAGAAATTTATTTACATGAGCATTGCATAATCATGTGTAAATATATCTAACCAAAACCAAGACTAAAATATCTCCAATATGAAATATTAATACTTATCACATTGTGAGCTTCATCAAATAATAGTAAATATACCAATATTTTGCCATTTTGAAGCCTTAAGTCCTCCCTTAACAAACTTCACAAATGCAGCAACCTTCATCAATTTATGCCCGATCGAAGAAGGTTTAAACACACGTATCTACAAATCAAACTTCATAAACTGTTAGACACATACATATGGGGCAACTTTGGGGCAGAAATTAACGGTTTAAAGGACTGTTAAACACACATATCTACGAATATCAATTTGTTTTATAGTCTTAAAAGAATTACGCCAAAGGAATATATATATCACTCGTAGCTGTGGCTAAACCATCCCTAAGGTATCTGTAATAAAGTAGTGATCAACAAGAAGTTAGTTAACTCTAAACAAATCATAGAGGCGGTAGTTTCAACCTGTTTATCTACCCTGTTCTTTATATGAATATTGGTAAACTCTAAACATATTTTTTTTATTTACCATGTTCTAATCAAGTTCTTGATGTTATTCTGTAAAACCGATTTGTCCCGATCTAGTGATTTGTACACCGAATTTAGACCGAAAGATCACCGAAAACTCAAGAACACAAAAGGTAAATAAATCTCAGTTTATAGCTCAAATCGATCAGTGATTACAAGATATGAACTCGAATCTAACACCTAATCATGATCTAATACACAAAACTCTCAAAGATTCACGATCAAAAATTTCTCTCTCTAGATGAAGAACTCGGGAAAACGGTTATGGAGAGATGTTTATTGTCACGAACCAACTGATATATATAGTAGTTCCCTGGTACGCTGCTCCATATCTGGTCCGCTGATCTCCATATTGGTTTACTGGATTTTGCTTCATCGAATGTTAACCAGAATGTTATAAATCACAAACTTTGTGATTTATAACATTCACATATAATAACCCTTGCACTATCACACTATTACACATTATACCCTATAACATGATTTAACAGTTCTAACTGAATCAACTAACGAGACTAACTGTGATACACACACGTCACACAGAAAATGCTTTAACAGACTCCCCCTTGACGTGTGTTGTATCATATCTTCAAACTCTTTGAAACTGTTGTTAGTTGATGTAGGATAGGCATGGCAGGAACAGGACTGAGTCAACTGAACCATTTCTGAAAGTATCCTTCGTTAGCTTGTTCTCTGATTGACTAAAGAAATAAACTCTTTGACAACTTCATAACCATGCATGAAATCCATTCTGAGATCCATATCTGAGAGACTTTGATCTTTTCAACCTGCAACCTTCAGAAGACAGAAGTTGCAATTTTTCTTTTTCCAATCATAACTTTAATCTTGGAAACCTTCTCCTTTGGAAAACCAAGATGATTTGAAATCAATTTTGAAAATTTGATGCATCACGTGTCGATTAGATCAAAAACAAAGAAGAAAGAAAATCTTTTTCCATTTTACAAAGTTTATAACAAAACACACCTAAAATCTTTTTGGATTTTTTGAAACTGAAACATAAATGTAATAGAAAACTAAACTCTATTTATGTTTTTGGTGAGAAAGATCACGACGTGAGATCATATCAGTCATAACGCATCTAGCACACTTCAATTTCAACTTAGTCAGCATGCAGGCAAAGATGATAGCAGATACAATAATTTTTTATTTATTTCAGCATGCACAAATCAATTTCTATAGCTTTCTGATATATTAAAGGGTATATTTTTCATGCACTGATAACATGGTCCTCACACTTTTCAAAGATATTGGCAACTCATCATTTTTCAAGCTAAGCCATATCATGCAGATATTTTCAATCATACACATCTTTGTGCTTGCTTTATAGAATTTAATTTTCTGAGATTTAAACATCCATTGTGTGTCATGCAAAAAGAAAGCAGAATGTTAAATCGTCTACCTTAAGGTCGATCTTTCGATACGCAGATAAGGCCTCGGATTTAACAAAATAAGAAAAATAAAACAAGTTGAAGTTGTATAATTCAACAACAATCAGGTCGGTCTTGTGGACACGCAGAGAAAGTCCGATGAATTATACGAAACACCAAGAAAAATAAAGCAGAACGTCAAACGAACAACGATCAGGTCGATCTTTCGATACGCAGAGAAAGTCCGATCGTTTGACAAAATAAAGAAAATCAAACAAGTTTAAATCTTTCAAAAGAACGCATGCATACACAAGGATATCTCTTATTCTATTTTTGCAGATTTATCACACAATACTCATCAAGATGATAAACCACAGTTATCAGGCAGGCATTATGTTGATATCATACTTGCATATATCAGATTTGTCATGCACATCACACATATCAAGCAATAACCTACAGCTTTTACATCTACTTTATCCATGGCAGATAACGTATATGCTGATGTACCATCATTTCTCACATAGTCGGATCAATTTCTCATTTTTTACTTTTCCATTTTTTTATATTTTTCATTTTCTCCCCCTTACATGAAAAACACACTATTTTTGGCTTTTTCAAATATTCTCCCCCTAAAATTCAACAAACTCTATTTTTTGAATTTTCTAAAATTTTTCTCCCCCTAAAAATATACGAAAGAAAGTAAAAGGAAAGAAAATAAAATTGATCGACCAACACGGATACCTCGAATTTTTAGATTTTGAAAAATCATTTTTCTCAAAACTTTTGTGACATATCAACTTGGTGAAGCGCTAACTTAAGCAAAATACTCCACTATCAGCAACTTTGCAATCACTAATAGGTCTTCTTGAAGCATCCTGCACACATCCTCAAACAAGTTTTTTTAGTTAAATACGGGAACCCAAACCGGCTTGGGTCGTCCCGTATCCTCAACAAAATCGTTTCCCGCAGAGGTTGCAATTTTCGGTTTCCAAGAACGAAATGGTTTAAACGATGTCGCCTGATGCGAATCAAAACCATTGACATACTGTGACAAGTTGGAAACAATATGCAACAACTCACCGATCAACATTTTCTCAGGTTTTGAGTGATGTTGTCGATGCCCATAATAAGAAAAATCATTTGAGTAAGGCATTTCAAAATCATTATTGAAAAAATGTTTTCTTTTTGAAAATTGTTTTGGGTTTGAAAATTGTGGGAAATCATCATCAAAATGTAAAGTTTTACCAACAAACGGCTTCTTGGTAGTTGACTTCCGTTGATGATTCTGATGTCGCTTGACTGGAACCTCGATTGAGAATCATCGACTCAGATGATGATGATTGATATGAACCACGTACATGAACTTCGTCGAATAGCACAATCACGAATCACATGTCCCGTCTTGTTACAGTAAAAACAAGCTCTTTCATCGACCTTCTTAGGTGACATGGATTCCGTAGACATTGTAGACTTTTGAAGAAAAATCACTCTCTTGACGCTCTAACTTAAAATTTTGCTTTGTCGGAATCTCAGCATTTGCAGCGTTAACTTTCTCATCTTGAACATCATTGAGAATTTCATCCATTTTGCTGACAAACTCCTTTTGTTTCAATGTAATTCTCTCAGAAAGTTTAAGTGATGTATCAGAAGAGGAATTTTTAGTCTGATCCACCACTGTGTCTTCATGCACTGTGTCATTTTTCTTCTCAAAACCCAAACCTTTCTGTTTATAACCAGGTAGCTTTGAAAGTTCGGCCTGAGAATTAGATTCTCCTTTTTCCATCTTAGCAACTCTGGTAAACGAAGCCTTAATTTCCTTTAGATTGTTTGTTTTGAGCAAAGTTTCATCAATTTTTTCTTCACACGAAATTTTATCAACCTTCTCACCAACTGCCTCATCATACACCTTTTCTTTTTCAAAAGAAGTTGAAGCTGAACAAAAAGTTGACGTTGTTCCTCCTTCAAACGTTTGCTTCTCAAACTTTGACGTCTTCTTCTTTTCTGAAACAGGATTTGCAAACTTTGAATAATCAGGAAATTCATCAAGTTTTCTTTTTAGATTTGAAATCTCTGTTTGTGCCTCAGCAAATCTTTTGTTAACCATGTCTAACTCAACTTTAAGCTTCTTCACTTCTTCTTCTTTATGCAAGAATTTGATATTCAACTTAGACATATCATCTTCAAATGATCTGATTGATGAAGTAGAAGTAAAATTTTGTGGAGAAGGAACGTCAGAATAATCAACTTCTTTCTGAGCATTGAACATAAAACTAATTGTGGAAGGTGAATGCCGATAACCATCTAACTTCCGTTTAAGTTCCAAAATCTCAATTTGAGCATCATCAAACTGCTTTCGACACATAGCTTGTGAATCTGCCAATTGTTTTTTACATTCAATAAGTTCCTCGTACTTACAATCAAGCTCAATCTTTTGATTTCTCATGAACGCATGTTCCTTGGTTAGCTCCAATTTTGTATCTGTCCACCTCTTTTTATAAATCTCAACATTTTCCTTCAACAACGTATTCTCATCTATCAACCGAGTCTTTGCATCAAGCAATTCTGTGTTGTCTTCTTGATGACGAAGTTCTTTATCAGCAAGTTCAACACAAGTCTTTTGAAGTGCATCATATTTTTCTTTCAAAATCACACTTTTAGAATAAAGTGCATCGAAGTCTTCAGTAACTTCTTTCACCGCATGTTTACAATTCTCCAAATTCTCTTTTGTAATTTTGCACTCTTCAATTAACAAACTTTTTTCTTTTCTTAAATTTTCAATTTGTTTCTGATAGATTTGCTCATTGTCAATCTCTTTTCCAGATTCATTTGTTTCTGCATCATTCACATTTTCCTTTGTGATATTCTCAACAACAGCACATTCCTGAGCAAGAGCATCCCATACTTCTTTTGAAGTTTTATACCGTTTGAATTGCCAAGAGATCTCTTTAGATAATGCCCTCATCAAAGCATAATAAGCTATCTTTTCACTATCATGATATTTAATCTCATATTCGGTCATTCTTGATAAGAACTTTGGAGGTGGTACTTTTTGACCCGAATTATTTAGAACAGGAAACTCATATCCATTTTGAATTGATTTCCAGACATATTCACCTAATGTATCCACCACGAAGTCTGCAAATTGACCTTTCCAATTGCAATAATCATCAAAATGAAGAAGCATTGGAACTTCACTTTCAATCAGTTGAAACTTTCCTAGAGAATAATATGAATACATGGAAGAACCACTGTTGTAACCCATCTTCGCTTGTCTCAAATTCTTTGAATAATCACTTAAATCTTGAAATGATAATCCGAATCTTTTTTTTTTAGTAGACAAAAATCACGATGAAGAAACTTGAACCTTTTTGTCACCACAAATTCTGCAAATCTCTTGAGGTATAAACCTGAACTCTTAAATTCCAAACGTTGAGCCCTTGTAAATCACCGTCTTGAAAAACCTTGAAAATAAATTTTTTTAATGAATAAACCGATGTGTCCCAACTTTTTGAATCTCAATTCACCGTATGAGCCGTTCCTTCAACCTTAAAATCTGATCCAACTTCTCGTAGAGTTTGAAATAAAGAAATTCATATATCAAGGGTTTAATGTGAAAATTTCCAATAACGTGAGGTTTTATACGAAACTTTCAACCTCTCGTACGTATATAAAATTTTTTAATTCAAATCAAACTTCAATCGATCGTAACTTCTTCAATTTTGATTAAAATATGAAATTGAGAATACGGTTGTGTGCGAAATTGGAAGACGATCCAAACTAGATGTACTGTTGATACTTTTCGGTGAAGATTTGAAAACCCGATGTCAAACCCGGAATAACAATGAAGATGAACCGGTGTGAATCAACTTAATCGTAAATCTGAATTGAAACTGATCCGTTCCAAATTTTCTGATCCACCTGTGTTGCATTGTTATCAGAATTGATCAAAACATACGAATTTCAAGGTGAAACCGAGTGTAAGAAGATTTTGAGCAATGATATTTGACACAGATTTGAGGTGTTTTTTTTTTATTTTTTATTTAGCTAGCTGACAAAATAGTCGAGAGAGAAACAAAAGTCGTCATCTTTTTTTTTTAATTCCGGCGGACCAATTCTTAGGACATCCGGCGAACCCAAAAACAGTAATCGAAACAATAAACCGGTGAACCACTTTCAAAATATCCGGCGGACCAATTAAACACTGACGAACCACGAGACGGTTATGACGAACCAAACCACCGGAGAACAAATTTTGCCGGCTGAAACAGAAAGCTCCGGCGACGCTCGTTTTTCCGGTGAAGTTTCTCAGATTTTCAAATGGCGATATCTCTTTCAATACTCAAAGAAAATCGATTCTGAAAGTTGCTATGGATTCGTATGAACGAGGAGAACAGTTATAGCACCATTTTCGCACAGTTTTGATTCGTTTTTCAGATCTGAAAATTACCCGGTCGAACTCACGAAACTTGAAATCTAAAAACGTATCAAACGTTAACGAAACTCAGATCTGTTTGTTGCAATAGCTTCGTACGATCAAAAGAAACGATTAGCAACTGATTTCGTCAAATATGATCAAGAATTAACAATTTCGCCATTGTTGAATATGAAGAACACGTATATACTGTAGATTTGCGATCCAGTGAAAACTCAACGAAAATGAGATATGAGACTTGAAATAGGTTCGTGCTCATGTATCCAAACTACTGAAATCGTTCAATAGCTCAAACAAACTCGAATTGAGGTTCAATTTCAGGATTAAACACAGAAGTTTGACTTTGGAAAAGTCAAACATGAACAAATTTTCCAGATTTCAGCTCGAATTCGATCCAAAAACGCGTAGAATCACAGCCTGGATTGCTCTGATACCAATTGTAAAACCGATTTGTCCCGATCTAGTGATTTGTACACCGAATTTAGACCGAAAGATCACCGAAAACTCAAGAACACAAAAGGTAAATAAATCTCAGTTTATAGCTCAAATCGATCAGTGATTACAAGATATGAACTCGAATCTAACACCTAATCATGATCTAATACACAAAACTCTCAAAGATTCACGATCAAAAATTTCTCTCTCTAGATGAAGAACTCGGGAAAACGGTTATGGAGAGATGTTTATTGTCACGAACCAACTGATATATATAGTAGTTCCCTGGTACGCTGCTCCATATCTGGTCCGCTGATCTCCATATTGGTTTACTGGATTTTGCTTCATCGAATGTTAACCAGAATGTTATAAATCACAAACTTTGTGATTTATAACATTCACATATAATAACCCTTGCACTATCACACTATTACACATTATACCCTATAACATGATTTAACAGTTCTAACTGAATCAACTAACGAGACTAACTGTGATACACACACGTCACACAGAAAATGCTTTAACATATTCGCCTAGTTTTCATAGCACATTAACTTAAAAAACATACAAACAAATACCGTTTTGACTCGTGCTAGAAACATGTTTCAAGCTAAAGCAGCTTTGACCTGCCAGTTTTAACCGGAACATAGTCTAGAAAACAAATTCAATAATACATATTAATGCCCAACAGGTCCTGTTAACTAACACTCAGTGAACAATCTATATAACTACACGCGCACACCTACAGGGTTCGGTTCGGTCTCTAGCAGAACAGTGGTGAAAACTCGAGTAATAGAAAGGCCCGCTTGAACGAATAATAGTAATATGGTTTTTTGAAGAAAGATGGTAACTAAATTAGCAAAAACATTAACTACCTTAAAGAAGACCAGCAAGAGTGGCTTCCCACTCCACAGAGGACAAAAGAATATGTGAAAGTGAATAACGACTTGTTTCATGTCCGGTCTCAAGATCGGGTCATCCTCCACACATTGCTTTGCTAGCATCTCCATCTACATGTTTGCTATAGAAGTCATATTTTCTTATTAGCATTTAGTAATCATAATGCATAATGGAATACTCAGTTTTTGTGACTTTTTGTGCACCTTTTTGCACACACTTTTAGAACTAAAAGTTTAGTGAAAAAACACAAATCAACATTTAAAATTCAACAGAGAAAGGAAATATAGCCCGAACCACAACCTAGAATCACTTTCTATAGATGTTCGATCTGAAACTTGTGTGAGAAAGAGAGAGAGTGAGAGATCAATTGCAGATCTGAAATGCGTAAAGCGGGAGAGCGTAGATCTGAAACTTGAAATGAGTTGCTGCTTCACAAGTTTGGAATTGGAAAGTTGTGAAATAATTGACAAATAATTTTAAGCAAACCTAAAGATCCCATTAACTACTGCATCAGATTTAGTCAAATCCCCAATATGAGATGTGTTACAACTGTTGCATAAATCAATATAATAGTAAATGGACAATCTTAAAACATACCTTATGTAGTTCAGGCAGTGCTACTGAAACACGATGGCTTCTGAAATTGATCTTGTATTTGTTATTCTCAGCCTTGTTTACAGCCGCAGGCCATTTAAACGAATAACAAACCAAATATATTGAAAGAATTTGTGAAAAACAAAGCAACAAAGAATGTACATAACAAATAAGTGCATACAACTCTATCAAAGGAAAAACACCAAACATTTAAACAAACAGTTGATAGGCTCAATATAAATACTTACTAACAATAATCAAATGAATTTCTAGTACCTTAGTCCAGAAACAAACACATCAGAAACCTCCAAAGAGAAGAAAAACCTAAACGTATAAGGGTCTCTGTAATAATCAAACAAATTTCCAGTGGATAAATGACGAAGTAGATAACCCGAAGACCTTTTGTCCATCAAGTCTTATAACGATAAGTTAGACATCAAATACTACAGTAGTTAGACGAAACCCTAGTATAACATAGCACATATTATGTGATTAAAAACTAATGGATGTATAACTGGAAAGAAATTAAGTACCTTAGACAAACCAAGCAATGGAATAACTACTGAAATGTAAGATATAGACGAAATTACCATGAAACAAACTATTCCTAATGCTTCAAGCATCTTTATCAAGAAAATGGTTTGAAATCAACCGAGAACAAACCCATTTCCCAAATCGATCCCTAACATCTAGGCTACATCAAGACTAACATGAAAACATCAAATTATAGAAGTGATTTCGTAAAAGAATGGAAGGAATATGCAAGATCTTACAAGAAAACCAACGGAAATCGGTCATCGTCGTGAAAACCAACGGAAATCGGTCGGAGGTGCTAGCAATTTCCTATGGTCGGAGGTCTCCGCGAAAACCAACGGAAATCAGTCGGATCTCTCTCTGCCGTCGAACTCTCTTCAACACTTTAAGGGCAGATCTATTGAAATCGATATATGGTTTTGTCATCGAGGGTTTAAGCTACCGGAGGCACACACGATAGCGATGGCGGAGCTATTGAAATTGGGAGAGAGACATTTCATATCTCAAATCTATTATCTCTCTCAAAGTGGACGATTCCTTTGTTTTTCAAAATCAAAAAGCTAAGTTTTTTCCTATTATAACTGTACGATTGTCTGGCTTTCGGATTTTCTTTTGAATTAAGGCCAAAAGTAGAGATTGAGATTTGAATTTGAATCTTGTACGGAGACGAAGAAAGAAAAGAAACTTCTGATTTCTTCGCTTTGTTGCAGGTTGCAGGTTGCAGGTTGCTTTTGGTTTAGGTGCTTGTACGGAGACGAAGATGGGTAAGAAACTCGCGCAAGAAAGTTAGATGGTTTGGGATTTAGGGTTTGCAGGAAACAAAGGAGAGACGCGGATCTTGGGTAACCCGGTCCAACAAATACATAAACCCGGATCTTTAAAGCTTGTACACTTGTACATGAAGCAACACATATTGTACCTCTTAATTTTCACTTGTACCTTATGCATAATAAGTTGTACATCTTAAATTTCAACCACTTTAAATGAATATGTATAATAAGATAGTAAAGATATCGTGTGTTTGGGAGATTTTCGGACCTACAGATATCTCCATGGATTTTGTAACGGGATTACCTCATCGATCGAATCGACCGGATGCGATTTGGGTTATCATCGATCGATTAACCAAATCTGCACACTTCATTCCAATGAAAGAAACTGATAATATGGATAAGTTAACGAAGCTGTACATTGACCGAATTGTGGCACGTCATGGAGTGCCTAAGACTATTATCTCCGATAGAGATCCTCGATTTACTTCCCGACTATGGCAATCTATGCAAGAAGCATTGGGAACCAGACTGGATATGAGTACAGCTTATCACCCGCAGACCGATGGTCAGACGGAGCGAACTATTCAGACTTTAGAAGACATGCTCCGAGCTTGCGTTCTCGACTTCGGTAAAGACTGGGAAGCTCACCTTCCGTTGGTGGAGTTCTCCTACAACAACAGTTATCATTCGAGCATCGGTGCTGCACCTTTTGAAGCTCTTTATGGCAGAAAATGTAGATCGCCCGTGTGTTGGGCCGAAACGGGTGAGAAGGGACTCACCGGACCAGAGCTCATTCATGATACAACTGAACGGATTATTCAGATCAGAAAGCGGATAGCCGCAGCACGTGACAGACAAAAGAGCTATGCCGATAAACGCCGTAAACCTTTGAAGTTCGAGGTAGGCGACAAAGTGTTATTAAAGGTATCTCCCTGGAAAGGTGTGATACGCTTCGGAAAGCGTGGAAAGTTAAATCCTCGCTACATCGGTCCTTTTGAAATCATTGGGGAAGTAGGCCCGGTGGCCTACCGATTACAACTCCCTGCAGAGCTCGATGGAGTTCACAACGTGTTTCACGTCTCCAACCTAAGGAAATGTCTGGCTGAAGACACCGAAATAATTCCGTTGGAGGAATTGGAAATTGATGAACATTTGAGATTTATCGAGCAACCGGTAGAAATCATGGGACGCGAGGAGAAAGCCCTCAAACGTAGCAAGATTCCGATCGTCAAGGTGCGATGGAACTCAAGGCGTGGACCTGAATATACTTGGGAACGAGAGGATCAAATGAAGAAAAAGTATCCTCACTTGTTCGAGCAAACGTCCACAAAAACTCAAGGTATGATTTAATTTTGGGGACCAAAATTCCTTTAACAGGAGGAGGATGTGGCGACCCTAAAACTTTTGCTTTCTTTCCCCAGCAAATACAGCAACGACGACAGCCGAGGCTGCAAACGCTACGACGCAAGAATAATTTTCGGGACGAAAATTCCAATTACAAGGGGATGATGTGACATCCGAGAATTTCAAGGTTTACTTCCGTTAGACAATTTCGTTAGTTACGTTATAAGTATTAACTTAGTAACTAATGCATAACTAGGCCGAATACGCCCACGACCTTTGGTTGATCACCGAACCCGTCCATATGTGCTATGTGTTCATTTGTTGTTGTCATTATGTGCAATGTGATTTAAATACATGAGTAATATTGTGAATAGCATGACAATTTATGAATCGTGTTTATCTTGCTTAGAATGTGAAATTGACCACTTTTGGTAACCAGCGAAACTACCGGGCGAAACTATAGTGTCGCCCGGCAGTCTGTTGGCTCACTCGTGATCAGAGCCAGTTTCGCCAGGCCAGCGAAACTGCCAGCGAAACTAGCCTCTGATATAAATAATCTTAATAAACCTAGCTCACCTATTTGCCTCATTTCACACAAAAACACACACACTCTCCTGAAACTTCTGGACCAGCTGATTCCAACCAAGAACCATCAAGAATCAGCCATCACCTCGAGTTGTGAAGATCATCCATCGATCCTAGATCAACCGTGAGTCCCAAAACCACATTTTTATGCTTTTCTATGTGTTTCTTCATAAAGCATGCCTAAATCTCTGTGTTATCGTTAGATCTTCTGTAGGAATGCTTAGGAATGCTAGATCTATCATAAAGTTTGCAACTTTACGTGTGAAACTGATCCATGATAAAGATTTATGCTATTTAGGTCATTTTAGGGTTTTAAATGCATTTTGGTGATTTGATGATGAATATGCATGAATAAGGTGTTAAAACTTGTTGTTTGATGTTGGTAAATGCCTATGTATGCTAAACAATGAATTGCATGAAGTATGGAAGCTGTTAGGTTGATTTTTAGGCTGATCCGTATGTTTTTCGCGACCAGCGAAACTACCTTGTTCTCTGGGCGAAACTGTCCAGCGAAATTATGCATATCTTCAACCAGCGACACTATGGGGCGAAACTATAGTGTCGCCGGGTAAACCGACCAGACCAGCTCGAGCGAATCTACCGAGCGAAATTCCCTGAACGAAAGTTCAAACCAGTTTCGGGCGAAACTAGGCTAGCGAAACTGTGCCAACAGTTTCGAGCGAAACTAGCCTAGCGAAACTGTGTCATCGGGTATTGCCTAGCGAAAGTGCTGCCCGTGCACACAGCGAAACTGACTAGCGAAACTGCTAGCGAAACTGAGACCAGAATCCAAACTTGTGCAATTTGCTTGAATGTTATGCCATGACTTACATGATTATGCCATGATGATACATGCTTTGATTTCTGATGTATATGAACCCTTGTTTATGATCAACCATCGGTGTCGTGTGTCGTTATGTCGAGTCATAGTTTCAACGTGCTATGTTATGGGCCATAGTGACGTTAAGTGAAGATTAGACACAAAACTAATACTTAAGACCTAAACGTGTTCATAGGTCTTCGTTAAGCATACTTGGATTATTAACAGGTGTAGCAGTGTAACCCAAGGTGAGTGTCACTAACCCGATTACCGTGAACCCGTTTGGGTCACAACGAATAACTAAATGAAAAACAATGCTGACAACCTTATGAGTGCTATGCACCTCCATGATGAACCTGAAAACTTGGAGTGCTCGGCACCCACTTGACGAACTTGAAGTGCTTTATGGGAAGCACTTGTGAATTACTTAAACAACTATTTCTGAAATGAAACTGAAAACATTTTTGAGATTCGTGAGAATCCGGTAAACCTTTTTAATATGACTAGCGTAGGTTAAAGTCTAAACCACATGATATCACATGATTTCTAAGGATGCCTTGAAACTTAAAAGTCCTCAACTAAGTTGTATCATTAATTGTAAAGCGAGGGGATGTTGGGTAGATCTACTGGAGTTTCACAAACTCCGCCCCGTGGCACGGGGAGTGCACGGAGGTACAATATCAGCCTATCTGACCGTGATCCCGAGAGGACACGGGGGAGGCAAAACCGCGATGACGTAGGTCCGCAGTACTGATGGCACGGCCACTACAATAATTTATGGTCAGCTTTGGTACAAACTTCCTTAGTGCATGGAACAACGGATTAGCTACCCGCGATATCGGTTGAGCACTTTAACTATACAAAACTAGTACATACCAGATAACGTAGGTTACGGACAATACCTTTACTAAACCACAATACTACGATTTTGAATAACGCAAAGCATTGCTTTTCACAAACAAATATTACATAAGTACATGTTGACACGATTATGATTATTAGACCGGGCCACTGCGTGACAAGCCCACTGTGAACTCACCAACCGTTAGGTTGACACTTGCGTGGTTTAAACTTTTGCAGATCGCTAAGGAGTATCCGGAGCGGGTTGGCATGGCACATGAAGACTTTTATTTTAATTAAACTAAATTGGGAATTTAATACACTGATTTGTAAAGCACGTGGTTAGTGCTAAGATGATATTTTGTTCCGCTGCGTAACTTGAGATTGTTTTTATGATATATCTTTGGACTAACTCTGATTCGTTTAGTATTTGTAACTAATGGTTGTGGTCCTGGTCTGGTCGCACCCCTTAACGGTATAAACTCCGTTAGTGGTTAATTTGGGGGTGTGACATTTAATTTGTATTTTTCCATAATTCTCCCCTAAAAAGCAAAAAGTGATTAACTAACCAGTTTACTTGGCATTTAACCGAGTAACACCATTGATTTGCAACAAAAATTAAAAGCGAGTTTTATCAAACGCTTTTGTAAACAAATCAGTGCGTTGAAAATCTGTGTGAATTTTCTGCAAATCAATATAATTTATTGCATTTACATTTCTGTTTTCTGTTGATTCATTGTTTTAGAAAAACTCAAAAAGTTTTCTGGTGTGTTTTAGCATAAATGTGAAAAATCAAAAAGATTTTAGTGTGTTTTGATATAAAGTTGGTAAAATTAAAAAAGATTTTATTTCTGCTTTATTTTTGGTCAACTAAATACAAGAACGGAAAAAGTTTTGTGTAAAGCACCACAATCGAAGCTTAGATCAGCTCATCATCATAAAAAAATGTGCAAAATTGACAAATTATAATTTTTGGGTACAAAATGACAACATTGAAAAGTTAAGGGTTAAAAGGGTAAATTATAACTGGAGTGGTACGCCCGTACCATGTGGTATGCTGGGCCGGACTGTTGGTCCAATAACAACAATCGCAAACGGTATCTTAAACACAAACAAGTGCAGAAACCTTGTTTGTGATTGATCTGACAAGAAGATGATGAAATAGGCTTGATATGAGATAATGCAAATGCAAAACAATCAAATCTTGAATGAAAACCAATCAATCTTTCATTACTTAAAGTTCACGATCGTAAATACAAAGAGGAGCCTCGAAATCGTAAACTCAAAAGCTACCTACAATCATCCACTAGTGGGTATGTATACTACCCTTACAAAAACCTAGCTAGGATCGTAAAAAACAATAGGGAACTAGCCCAAGCGGCCCAAAACCGTAAACATCCATTAAGCTCATAAGGATGCAAAGCTAAGTCCAATGAAGTTGAAATTCAAGCCCAAATGTCTAATGTTCATGCCTCACCATGTATAACCCAACAATCTTCCCCTAGGCATGAACCATTAGAGTGTCTAAGGAAGAAGCAAATCAAACCGGAAGGTGTGAAACTCCTTCCTTGACCACCAACCACGATCCACAATCAGATTTGCTGTTCCATGAAAAATTCCCACCCTTATAGCATTTTGAAAATCGTGCTCATCACCAAGGCTTGGTTGGGAGGCCAGAAGCTTGATATCATGTTCTCCAAACCTTAGTAAATCTACTGGATCATAGAAACGAAATTCTCGCATCTTCTTGCAAACCACCACTGATGTGTTGCAAACACATCCTATTTCCGGTGTCTTTTAGTTAGATATTTGAGTCAGCTTGAGTCGGTTTTCCATTTGTTTTAGTTGTTTTCAGTTAAGTTTGAGTCTTTGGGGTCTTGTTCATGTTTTTATAAGTTTTGTAGGTATTTGCTGGATTCCCGAGGCCACGAGAGAGATGTGAAAGAATTGAGAAGAATAGTGAAGAAGTGCTGAATAAGTTGTCCCAGGCGTATCGCCTGGGACTTGATGTGTAGTAGGCGATACGCGCGGAAAGAGAAGTCAACGAAAGTCAAAGTCGGCTCCGCCCGACTAAATTGTCGTGTAATAGGCGGTAGGCGTATCGCCTAGACAGGACCCACCTCCAAGCGATACGCTTGGAGGTCTAAAACCCGCAAAAGAAGGTTTCGAGTTATAAAATCAATTTTAGGGTTGTGTTTCGATATTCTTCGACTTCCAGACGAACTCAGAGGCGATTTTGGGCGACTTGAAGAGCAGAGAAGGCCAGGAACAAAGGGGGAATCACCGGTGGATCAGTTTCTCAACACGAATCATCATCGGTCTACCGGGTTTCATCCTTTATTCTTATTGTTCTTAATTTCAGTCATGTTTCCTGTCAAAGTCCAGATTTTTACTATTACTCTAGACAGTAACATGAGGCTAGGCTAAATTGTTTGTATTGCCCAGACCCACTTGGATGACTACTTGGTGTTGATGATTTTATTCAGTTTTGATTGATTGATTGATGTTGCACTTTTATTAAATTCCAATGATTATCATGTTTGATGCATATGTGTGTTATGAGCAGATTATTAATTGATTGTTGATGCTTAATTTACCCGCGAATGTCTTTCGGTTTAGGTAGATTATCTAAAGTAGTTGACTTTAGGGTTAATTGCGATAGATTGGTTTAGGGTTTTTCTAGACTATTGCATTGATAATTGATTGATAGTTTGATTGTAATGTGCTGCTAAACTGGAGACTTAAAAGGTACAGGTTTAACGGGTAGTTGGGTTGGTTAAAGTTCTAGGGTAGCATTGTCCCAAAAGGAAATGTCCTAGGGTTTCGTCTAGCTTGGTATTCCGTGTCATTCATGGTAGTTATCGGTAGCTCCGGTTATTCTAGGTGTGCTTTAGGTATATCCGAGGGTGACTAGGGTAATTGAGGTAGGACGGACTTAAAAGGTGAACTCCTGTTCGAGCGTTAGAAGTGTAGCTAGGAAGGACTTAAAAGGTGAACTAGCCACCATCAGATCAATCGAAGCTGAATGAGGTTATAGATGCTAAGTAGGATTCCAGGGTCTAGGTGATACTCTTTTCTCTTTTGAATTCTCCCAAAGTTTCCTGCTTTTGTCTGTCTGTGCGTTGATTAGGTAATTTCAGTTAATTAAATCTCAAAACAAAAACCCAAACCAAATTACTCAGTATTTCCATTTCTTAGGTCTTAAGTTAATTTTGTCTTTAGAGTGTCCTTAGGGTTCGATATTCCCGGTCTTGCCTTAGCTATTCTACTATCCGATAGGTACACTTGCCTTAGGGTTCGGTTTAGTTTAGGTATTTTCGGTAAAATTAGGTGTGTCTAGGTCTAGGTTTAGGTCTAGGTTTTATAGTATTTTTAGAGTCGTTCCGAGCACATCAAGTTTTTGGCGCCGTTGCCGGGGACACTTGGCAATTGGCAAGATTAACTTAGGTCGTCGTTAGGAAATTTTGAGTCTTTTTGGTTTTTCCGTGTCTAGAGTCTTAGGATTTCCGTTTCGAGTCTAGATTTTTAGGTTTTATTTTGTAATTTTTTCTTTGAGTCAGTTTCCCCATTTTATGCCACACACCCGTTCACGAGGTCCTCCTGAGTTGTCACCATTTTCTGATCCTGACGCGGATATTCGTGAACGGTTTCGCCTTCTACGCACCGAGCTAGAGGCATTCATCATTTCCACCACCCACTCCAAACCATCGTCTTCCACACACACCACACGCGACACCAAACCCATTCCATTTCCCGATCTTTCATCCATGGCGGCACGTCGCACCGTCCACGAGCAGGCTAGCGCCGGAGTCACCGAGGCCCGGTTTGCTATTGCACAGCCTGCTATTGCCAACACCGCGAATTGGCAAGTTCCGTCCCACTTCATCAACGCTTTGACGCATTCCATCCAGTTCCATGGACGTGAGGACGAAGATGCACCGACGCATATCTCCCGCTTCATTCGTATTTGCAACACGTTCGGACTCACCGGAGTCGCGAACGAAATCATCTACTTGCGTCTGTTTCCATTCTCCCTTACGTCTCGAGCCGCCGAGTGGCTTGATACGCTTCCGCCGAATTCGATCGCCACCTGGGACGATCTTACCGCGAAATTCCTGAAGAAGTATCATCCTCCAGCCAAGGCTTCACGTACTCGGGAGGAAATCCACTCTTTCAAGATGGACCCCGATGAGCCTTATTCTGCCGCATACGAGAGATTCAATACCCTTCTGAGTAGATGTCCGCAACACGGGTTGACGGACTGGGCGATCATAGAAAAGTTCTATAATGGACTTCCTTATCCTGTTCAGAAGGATTTCAATATTTCGGCTGGAGGGCATATGATGGAGAAGCTCACTGTGGATGAATGCAAATCATTATTTGAGAGCTTCGCACTTGCTGAACAGCAGGCACCCGGAGGTCGGAGAGCCACCTTGGCTCCGACTAGATCACTCGTTCCATCTACATCTACCCGGGGTGTCAATCACATTGGCTCAGAAACCATGTCACCTAGGGAGTTAGAGAATATTTACAAATCTTTAGAAGAAATCAAACTCCACATTAAAGCCAAATGTGAGTTGTGCAGAGGCGCTCACGACACCAGAGACTGCCCGCTTGCTCCCGCTGAGCAGGTGGATTACATTGGAAACCGAAACCAGTTCGGTAATTCTTTCCAGTCTGGGTGGAGGAGTGGCCAAAATTCAGGATGGCGAGAGGGAGGAAATCCACCTGGTTTTCAACCGAGGTATAATCAGAATGGTGGAGGAACTGAGGGGCCGACTATGAAGGAGCTTACAGAGCTGGTCATGAACCAAACGCAGATTTTGCAGCTGATGAACGCGAGAGATGAGGCCACACAGAAGAAGCTGGCGGAGCATGACACGTTGCTAAGAAATCAACAAGCTTCATTCCTGGATTTGCAGAGGTCAGTCGGTGACATAGCGAAGCAGCTGAAGGAGCTCAATTCCCGTGGGGGTCAGTTCTCCGGTAGTACTTACAAAAACCCCAATGCCAATGTGAATGCCATCACCACTAGGAGCGGGAGAGTTGTCCAGAGTCCATCACCGGCGGTAGTTGAGGAGGAGCCGGTCGATGAGGAGATTGAGTTGGAGACGCCGGACGGGAGGGTGCACGAGAGCGTTACGCCAGCAAGTATCGCACCAAACGTCGAGGCTGAGGTAGGGAGAGAGAAGCCGCTGAAGTGGGAGGCTGTTAAAGAGAAGAGGAGAGTGAGATTTGCGCCTCGACCGATTACAGAGGACGATTTGAAGAAAGTGCCGTATCCTGAACGTCTGGTTCAACAGAAGAATGCACGTGAATACAATCAGTTCTTAGAGCTTCTTAAGCAGCTTAGGGTCACTTTACCTTTTACTGATGTCATTAAACAAATGCCTAAGTATGCTAAATTTCTGAAAGATATGTTAACTAATAAGAAGAAGCTTGAAAGTTTTTCAGATGTTACTCTTGATGCTAATTGTTCTGCTGTAGTTCAAAATAAATTGCCTGAGAAATTGGCTGATCCTGGTACATTTACAATTCCGTGCTCTTTTGGTGATTCATCTGTTACATGTGCTTTAGCTGATCTAGGTGCCTCGATTAACGTTATGCCATATTCTGTTTTCATGCATCTAGGATTAGGCGAGTTGGAACCGACTAGGATGACAATTTCTTTGGCAGATAGATCGATTGTTAGACCCAAAGGAATAGTGGAAAATGTGCTTGTTCAAATTGATAAATTTTTGTTCCCTATAGACTTTGTGGTAGTTGACTGTGCATATGATGCTAGTTGCCCTTTGATTTTAGGTAGACCTTTCCTTAGGACCGCCCGGGCGCTAGTTGATGTCTTTGCGGGCACGATTACTTTGAGGGTTGACCATGAGAGTGTAGTGTTTGAAGTGGGTAGGCGTAAGGATAGGGGCACCGAATCAGTTTGTTTGATAAGTACTTTTCTGTCCTTTATAGATCTTGTGGTTGTAGGCAATCGAGTAGATGATGATGAGTTTGAAGAGGATGAGTGTGGGGAGGACACCGGGGGGTTAGTTGAGTTAGTTGATAAAAATGAAATTTTTGACCCATTAGAAGAACCCGGTGAGGTAGTTGAGAAGGTTGGTGAGGTAGATGAGGATGAAGAGGTGATAGTGGATAAGTGTGGGGAAGATATCGGAGGGTTAGAGATCTTAGTTGATAAGAGTGATCATTTTGACCCGTTAGGAGAACCTGAGAAGTTGGTGATTGTGGAAAGTGAATCGATGGTTGAAGAGGTAGTTAGGAAGGCCACACTTGGTGATTTAGGTATTCTGCATGATGAGGTTGAGTTTAGGCCAAGTGTGGGGAGGTTGGTAGTGTTTATGAGCGAAAATGACCCGACATTGAGTTTTCTAGAAAGAATTAAGTTTCTACCGGGTCGTTATAAGCATTGGAAGGTTAAAATGTTATTGGAGTTCAAAAATTTTGATGCTTTATGGGTTAGGAAGTTGTTAGGTAGTTGGAAAGATGAGAACCGGATGCATACCGGTAGTTTTGTAGTCAAAGATGTGAAATCGAAACCTCCGGATGGTTTGGGAGGTTCGTTTTTCTGATTTGTGCTGATTGATTAGTACCCGGTTTGTATATTGTGTAGTTGTGTTCTAATTTTCTGCAATTTTTGGTTTTTTGTGTATGTTGCGTCTTTTGTTTTTGTGTTTTTGGTGTTTGCAGGTGATTCTGGAGATTCAAGCTTTGGGAAATGTGAGTTGTGCAGGCAAAAGTGCAGGTTTTTGCTGAAAAGTTCGACTATAGGAGTTGCTGTGGAGAAAAGAGATAGAAAATTTTTGGGGTCAAATTCCAAAAATTCTCTGGAAATCACGTTCCAAGCGTATCGCCTGGAGGTTGGTAGGTTATAGGCGATACGCTTGCATTCTTTGGCGGGCCGGTTGTGTGCAGCTCCAGGCGTATCGCCTGGGAGATGCACGGTTGTAGGCGATACGCCTGGAGGAGGTAAGTCAGAAAAATTTTCAAATTTTAATTTTTATTTTATTTCTGTTTACCGGAGTTGCGATGGATCGGTTGTGGTTGCTGTGCTGAGTCTCTGGAATTTCTGGTGAACACGTTTCAACTTATCTTGTTTTATTTTTAGTTTGCATTTATTTTGTTTTTCGTGCTTTTATTTCTGCTTTATTTTTTAATTCCATTCCACATTGAGGGCAATGTGTGATTCAAGTGGGGGGATGGGATACTTTCGTATTTAGTCAGTCTTTTATTGAGTCATAAAATGTTGAAAATTGAAAAAAATTTGAAAAATTGTTCAAAAATGTCCAAGAATCTGGCTGCAATTTAAATGGAAAATGATAGGTAAAACTGGGAATTGATTTTCTAATTTTTTGCTTAAATGTTAAATTAATGAAGAATTTGGAAATGTGGTTAAGAATGGTATGAATGGAAAACATTATTAATCTATGATGTGTCGGTAGGCCCAGCAGACCTAGGAGTAGCTTAAATAGCCTGTGTGTTTATTGTTGTATAAATATGCTAATCAGTCTGCTAGTGGGTTCCCATTTTAGGAGTGATAGGGATTCTGAATCTGATGATTAGGAGGAAAGAGACCGCTTTAGGCTAGATACTCCTATGTCCTTAGAATATCAAACGAGCATGTAGTTAATAATCTGGTTAATGAATTAGAGTGAAGGGGCAAAATACTCATGTACAAACTAAGGATAGTATCCCGTGGTAAGTACCTCTGATGATGTTCCTGATCTCGCGAGCAAAATACTCACGTATGATTTCGGGGGTAAGACCTTGTGAAAGAATACCTCTGGTGATGTCCGTCGGTAATTTTAGGTAAAAGTAACCAACTATAAAAAAAAAAAAAAAAAGAAAAAAAATTTGAGAAAAGGAAAAAAATGGAAGAAAATTTTAGTTTAGTGAATAAATGCTTAAAAAAAGTTGCATATCAATTCATAGTTATTCTTTGGACATTCTAGTATCTGGTTTAAGGGGGGGGGGGGGTGGAGGAAATATATAAATTTAAATCAATTATACCCTTTGCTTTGACTGAATATGATTCGGTAATAGGTTGAACTTGACCTTTCTTTAGTGGGATCCATTGCGACTGAACTTATATCTGGTAATTTTATAAACACATGGGGGCGAAAGAAAAGGTTGGTGGTTGGGTTTAATCGGATCGAAATATCGGCAATCGTAGTTAGGGTGCTGGTACATTATGGAATGTGGAATTGATTGGTGGATTGTTAATTTTAAATGTGAAATGTTTTAGAAGTCAATTTCCTGGTTATGATTCCATTGCAGTATTTTTCGAGGACGAAAAAAGAGTCAGTGTGGGGATGTTTGATGTGTTGCAAACACATCCTATTTCCGGTGTCTTTTAGTTAGATATTTGAGTCAGTTTGAGTCGGTTTTCCATTTGTTTTAGTTGTTTTCAGTTAAGTTTGAGTCTTTGGGGTCTTGTTCATGTTTTTATAAGTTTTGTAGGTATTTGCTGGATTCCCGAGGCCACGAGAGAGATGTGAAAGAATTGAGAAGAATAGTGAAGAAGTGCTGAATAAGTTGTCCCAGGCGTATCGCCTGGGACTTGATGTGTAGTAGGCGATACGCGCGGAAAGAGAAGTCAACGAAAGTCAAAGTCGGCTCCGCCCGACTAAATTGTCGTGTAATAGGCGGTAGGCGTATCGCCTAGACAGGACCCACCTCCAAGCGATACGCTTGGAGGTCTAAAACCCGCAAAAGAAGGTTTCGAGTTATAAAATCAATTTTAGGGTTATGTTTCGATATTCTTCGACTTCCAGACGAACTCAGAGGCGATTTTGGGCGACTTGAAGAGCAGAGAAGGCCAGGAACAAAGGGGGAATCACCGGGGGATCAGTTTCTCAACACGAATCATCATCGGTCTACCGGGTTTCATCCTTTATTCTTATTGTTCTTAATTTCAGTCATGTTTCCTGTCAAAGTCCAGATTTTTACTATTACTCTAGACAGTAACATGAGGCTAGGCTAAATTGTTTGTATTGCCCAGACCCACTTGGATGACTACTTGGTGTTGATGATTTTATTCAGTTTTGATTGATTGATTGATGTTGCACTTTTATTAAATTCCAATGATTATCATGTTTGATGCATATGTGTGTTATGAGCAGATTATTAATTGATTGTTGATGCTTAATTTACCCGCGAATGTCTTTCGGTTTAGGTAGATTATCTAAAGTAGTTGACTTTAGGGTTAATTGCGATAGATTGGTTTAGGGTTTTTCTAGACTATTGCATTGATAATTGATTGATAGTTTGATTGTAATGTGCTGCTAAACTGGAGACTTAAAAGGTACAGGTTTAACGGGTAGTTGGGTTGGTTAAAGTTCTAGGGTAGCATTGTCCCAAAAGGAAATGTCCTAGGGTTTCGTCTAGCTTGGTATTCCGTGTCATTCATGGTAGTTATCGGTAGCTCCGGTTATTCTAGGTGTGCTTTAGGTATATCCGAGGGTGACTAGGGTAATTGAGGTAGGACGGACTTAAAAGGTGAACTCCTGTTCGAGCGTTAGAAGTGTAGCTAGGAAGGACTTAAAAGGTGAACTAGCCACCATCAGATCAATCGAAGCTGAATGAGGTTATAGATGCTAAGTAGGATTCCAGGGTCTAGGTGATACTCTTTTCTCTTCTGAATTCTCCCAAAGTTTCCTGCTTTTGTCTGTCTGTGCGTTGATTAGGTAATTTCAGTTAATTAAATCTCAAAACAAAAACCCAAACCAAATTACTCAGTATTTCCATTTCTTAGGTCTTAAGTTAATTTTGTCTTTAGAGTGTCCTTAGGGTTCGATATTCCCGGTCTTGCCTTAGCTATTCTACTATCCGATAGGTACACTTGCCTTAGGGTTCGGTTTAGTTTAGGTATTTTCGGTAAAATTAGGTGTGTCTAGGTCTAGGTTTAGGTCTAGGTTTTATAGTATTTTTAGAGTCGTTCCGAGCACATCAACCACCACTTCATATGTTGTTGGATCATAAAACCAATTATCAAAATTTTTCACTAGAGTACCATCTTCAACCTCGTCGAGCAAATTGATCACTCGAGTTCTTTTGGTGGGAGGGCACCTCACTTCTCCAACTGGCTCATGAGTATCAGGATCCGTTCCAAGCTGAACCCATCTTGTTGATTTGAGGTCAAAGTTTGCAAAGTTTTCTTCTAAATGACCCATCAAATTGTCACAAACTAGGTCTCCATGTGCATTCCTCCATCTGTTGATAAAAGGAGCCCTCAACAACTTTCTCAACTCTGTCTCTGTCCTGGAGTGAAATTGACCTCGTGATCTGTAGTACTCGATTGGACTGTACCCATCTCTTATCACAGCAAACAGTTTCTTTTCTCCATCATAATGCCAACACAAGATAGGTTCACGACTCCCCCTTTTGTCGAGATCACTTTCTCCCACATCAATAGAGTACAGCTTAGAGGGAGGTCCTTGAAAGAAGTCTCTGAACCAATTAACATGGCTTTCAGGTGCCATTAAGACGAATCTTCCTCCTCGAACATAATCAGAGATTTCTATGGAGTCATCGCCTTCATCTTCTGGCTCTACTTCAGCAATTTGCACACCTTGAGAAGAACTTTGGCCTGGGTCACCCTGAGCATTTGAGCTACCAGCCCCCTTTAAATCATCAAACTTCTTTCTTAATTCAAGAATGCATGCATACAAATACCCAATACTTGCTTCATTTTTACTCTCCTTCTCTTTCAATCTCTTGTTTTCTTCCTTTAGTTCTTTTATCTCTCCCCCCTCTTTCTGTTTTGAGATAAAAGAAAATTAATTTGTGGATCAGCACTTATTCAAAGGTCAATAGGAAGGTCACTAGCTTGAACCCTTTCCCCAAAAAGTGCTTGATACGGACGAAAACCTGGTACGATGGGAGGCTGGCTTGATTGAGTAGAAAATTTTACCCTTACTGGGCTGGGCTCAACAAACGAGCTTTCAACTTCAAGGAATTGCCTTTCCTCACGAACTGGGCTTCATTCATTTAGAATAGGATTTTCAGTTTGAATCGGAGTTGGTTCTTGGACATCAGCTTGATCAGCAACTTGAAATGTGCTCTCAACATTTGCAGGCTCAGACACTTCATTATTCTGAGCATTTGCAGCTGATGGTTCAATCACCATCACCCAGTGCTTATCTTTTGGAACATAAACCTGATAGTTCTTGGATCAGTTTTCTTTCTTGGTGCAGGTTCAGCCAGTGGATCAGGTTCTGCAAACATGTTATCATCAGCAACATTATCATATAAATCTAGCGGGATTGTGCCAATACTTGAAGAAGTGCTCAAGTCATCCCTTGTTCTCTTGTTACTGATTGGCTCCAGATTTCCATAACTGTCATCTAAAAAATTCTCATTCTCAGGTAAAATTTCATCCAGCACATTCTCCTCATCTGATGGTATATCCTCTGATTCCCCCTGAACAAGTATCGGAACATCATGATCTTCAGCAACAAATGTATTGACTACAGGTTCTTGAGGTTCTGGTTCTGGTTCAGGTTCTGGTTCTGGTTCCCTTACAACCTCAGGGAAAGCACTTCTCTTTGCCCACTCAAGCCTTCCTTGAAATGTGCTCTTTCCCTGTCTATCTTGAGTTTGAAGACCAAACACACTATCATCCATGAATTTTATATCCAACTTCTCAACTCTTTCTTGTATCATTGGATACTTCCTCAATACCACCATGTGTACAAATCTTGGAGTCATGAGAAATTGATCTCTCGCACTCACTTCAGCATTACCCACCTAAATCTTCGAAAAGTTATATTCCCAATCCAACGCAAGTGCTACAAATGTTGTTCCATGCACCTTGTTCAGTTGATCGTAGCTTGTTCATTTTCCCAAAAATGATTTTTGCAAGTAGTGTGCTAAACACCTCTAGTAGTGTGGCAAAAGCTTCTTGAAGATTAGAGGGAATTTTCCTTCATATCCCAAAAGACGCGCACCCTCTAACACATTTGTCTTAGAGTATTCCATTCTGTCTTCTGCTCTATCATTAATATTCAACACACGGCTAATATCTTCTTCAAGGATCTCAATTCGGCGGTTTTAAACAGTTGCAGTGATCCTTGTTTTGTCAGCGTTTACCCTGGCAGTTCCCCAAAATTCTCTGACCAGTTCATCTACTAGCACGTGTGTCCTGAGAGCATTATTGATCTTGCATACATTCAATCCTGCAACAAAAGAGTAAAACAGCTGCATCTGTTTCTCTGGAGGGTTATCTAGATAAGCAGGTATGCAGTGGTCTCTTTCAAAGTGAATTTCTTCCTCAATCATCTCTTCTACCATCTGAGAAATCGAGACAAATGCATCAGGTTTAATCACATCATTGAGCAATAATGTTGGTTTAAAACCAATTGATTATCCCATCATTCTTTTAGGTTCTAATCTTTCAATTGAGACCTTGAAAAGAATTAGTTGTTCCACAGGATTAACACAACACTCTCTTAAAATCAAATGCTCAATATTATCTTAAAAAATTTAAGTTTTATGAAAATTAAAAAAAAAAACCAGTTTACGATTTTTCTGTCCGTTTACGATATTAAGTCCAGATATTAAAGGGTTTATGATACCATTTTGGGTTTACGATCAGGTCAAGAGAAGTCCAAAATAGGGTCGAGTCGTAAACTACATGCCCAATCGTAAACAACATTAGGTTGTAATCACACAGAATCGTAAACCCGAACAATCGTAAACTCCATCATGAATGCTTAACGGTCGTCTTCTTCATCTTGACGATCGTAAACCTGCAAATCCGCCATTTCCGAACCTGAAAGCTTCACAAACACAACCGAAACAATCAATGATGTAAAAGGAATCATCAAACACTACCTTTTAACGGCTGCAAACACAAAATCGGTTTCTAATCTTTGAGAAATCGAACAGAGACTTGAAGAAAAAGAAGAAAAGTAACCGAGAGAAGAGAAAGACGAAATTTGTGAGTAATCTGAAGAATCAATGAAGAACAGGTTGTTTGAAGAGTTCTTTAAGGTCATAACGAAGAGATGAAGATGATGGTGCACTCGGTTTCAACAGAGAATGGTCGGAGGTAGCCGGAATTTGATTTTCCGGTGAAAGGGGTAGCGGTTAGGGTTTCCCGAAGAGAGGATCGTAAACACCGAGAGAAGAGGAGAGAGATCGTAAACGCAGAAAGGAGGGGGGGGGGGGATATCGTAAAGGAGAGTTATAGGGGTTTTCTTAAGTAAAAAATTTCATAAAGCCCTCCCCCCCCCCCCGAGTTTTCAAAACATTTCAAATGGACCCAAAACCTCATTTGAACGGTAACTAACTTTAATACATGTTAAGCTTTTTAAAAGAAAACCATAACTTTTGAACTTTTTGAGAACCACAAAACTTCCCCTTAGACTCATACCCCGAGAACCTGATCTTGATCATCAATTATAAATAAAACTTTAATCAGTCAGAAACTTAGAAATAAATAAGAACTTAAAAAACAAAGATAACATAGTACAGAAATTAAATATTTACTTGCCTTGAAGCTAATGATTTTCATGGACCATACCAGACTTATCTTTGACTGAGGAACCATTTTCAGCTTCCATTACTCGACGCTCTAGATGATTGCCAATATATTTGACCACTTAAACTTACATCCAGTCATTTTGAAATGCTTAATTATGGTACAATATTACCGTCATGTTTGACCGTCCCCACACCCAATTATACATAGCAAAACCTACCCAACCTCAGAGTTTATTGAGGATTCACTAACCCCTAACTTGAGGAACCATGCAACACCGTTATTACTACCACTTATTTCATTAACCATCAGTTGGTGATCAGGTCGGCCGCATAAGCACGCAAAGAAGACTAAACAGAATAATTATTAAATTGTCTTTTCTTTTTCTTTTCATTTTCTTTTTCTTTCTTTTTCTTTTTCTTTTGTGGTATTGTCATAACAGCAGAAACATGGCGTGTGAGATAATGAATACTAGGTATAATTACCACTCTCAACCCGTTTTTGCTGGGACTTAGTTTTTTAAACCATGCAAATTGAGATGGGAAACAAAACATATATAGATTTTAAGTTTACAGCACTTACAATGATGATCATAGTTTTGGGTTGAGCTTACCAACACATCATCTTCAAGCAGTCTTTTACTTCTGCTTTACACGTGTAAGTCCCCGATTGCCTTGGACATTTATATCACTTCCTACCAACTCAGGACAAACCCAAAAGACTACATAAAAACCTCAATCAGATTTTCAGATTGATTGAAAATATAACATTTCTTCCCCTATTTTTATGAGGCTTTTGAGACAAAAACACCCCTTCTTTTTTTTCTTTTTTTTAAATAATACCAAAGCAAGCATAAGACCAAAACTATGTACAAAAAGGTTGATCAGATCATTCCTCGAAGGCAATCATCCTTAGGCCTTCAACACACATTTCAAAATTTTGACGAGGAAGGGGTTTTGTGAAAAGATCAGAAACATTTTGATCGGTGTTTACCTTTTCAAGCTGAATCAACTTCCTATCATAGCAATCACGAATGAAATGTACCTTGATATCTATGTGCTTTGTTTTGGAATGTTGAACTTGATTCTTGACAATTTGCAGAGCAGCAACATTATCACAAAAAATTGGAGTATCAATGAATTCCATACTGTAGTTAGTGAGTTGATTCTGAATCCATACTACATGTGAGCATCCAGCTGATGCTGCCACATATTCTGCTTCTGTAGTTGACTTAGAAACGGTATGCTGCTTCTTGATCTTCCATAAGATGAGTCTGTCTCCCAAATATTGACACCCACCAGTTGTAGATTTCCTATCTAGATCACTACCTCATAATCGCTGTCAGTAAATGCAAATAATTGGAAATCGGTACTCTTAGGGTACCAAAGCCCAAGCCGAGGCTTGCCCTTTATATACCTAAAAATACGTTTAACAGTAGCTAAATGAGAGAGTTTAGGATTAGCCTGGTAACGTGCACACACACACACACACTGCGAACATGATATCTGGCCTGCTTGCTGTCAAATACATGAGTGACCCAATCATTGAATGATACATGAACTCACTCACTGATTCCCCATCTACATCTGCTTTCAGTAGAGGCCGGGATGCCATGGGAGTAGAGATGGGCTTGGAGTCCTGCATCTTATACTTTTCCAGAATTTCATTCACATATTTTGCTTGATGAATGAGAATCCCAGATTCATCTTGTTTAACTTGCAATGCCAGGAAAAAGTTCATCTCCCCTTGATCACTCATCTCAATTTTCTTCCTCATGATATCCTCAAATTCGGTGCATAACTCTTCATTTGTCGACCCATAGATGATGTCATCCACATAAACTTGCACCATAATGATATCATTTTTCACCCTCTTTCTGAACAAGGTTTGATCAACCACTCCTCTTGTATAACCATTCTCCACCAAATTCTTTGATAGAGTCTCATACCACGTGCGTGGAGCTTGATACAAACCATATAAAGCTCTATCCAGAAGATACACGTGATCTGGATGTTCCTCGACCACAAATCCCGGCGATTGCGCCACATAGACCTCTTCATTCATTTCAGCATAAAGGAAGGCTGACTTTACATCCATCTGATGCACAGTGAAGTTGAGATACATTGCTACTGCAAGGAATATTTGAATTGCTTACAATCTAGCCACCGGTGCATACACCTCATCATAATCAATCCCGTGAACGTGTCTATGACCTTGAACAATCAGCTTGGCTTTATTCCTGACAATTACACCCGTATCATCTTTCTTGTTCTTATACAACCATCTTGTGGGTATAACCTTCTTATTTTCTGGCCTTTTCACTAGACGCCACACCCCCAGTTTTGAAAATTGATTCAATTCATCGTGCATAGCCTCCATCCAACTCTAATATTTAAGTGCTACCATCACATTTGGAGTCTCTATCTGGGAGATAAAACATGAGAACATGCAAAAGTTAATGTCACCCATGCGACTTCTAGTAGTGACACCTGCTGAAACTGGTGTAAGCACATTGCTAAGTGGATGATCTTTGTTGATTCTTGTTGCTTGAACATCTGGTACTGAAACAGAGACAGGAAGATTAGTATCATTAAAATTATCATTCATACCTTGGGTTTCAGTCTCCTTCTGATCATCATGAGTTCCAAAAGATTCTGGAACATCTGCATTATCATTCTTAGGAGTTGCTACTGAAACATTTGTAAGGATCAAATTAACCCTCACGCGATATCTGGACTAGTGAAACCGTGCGGAATCCGGTTTAACTAGTTGATTCAAGAAAAACAGTGAAAGAGTGTAATCGAAAAGTATAATAAAGCTAGTAAAACAAACCGATTAGAAGACAATGCGATTGTATTGATCACCATTTACTGCTTACACCTTAAGTCGAAATTCTCAGAGGAATTTCGATGCACCTTAACACCACAAAAGACTAGCTACCCTAAAACAATAAAGGAGGAGACTATTTATAGTAGAGATTGACTTGGTGAACAAGTCAATCTCTTTACAAGATTTCACAACCTAGGCCCACACTAATAAAATCGGACCTAACCCACTTTAAACCTACAAACTTTAGCCCAACTACATTTCCATATTAGCCCACAATCACTAAACAAGCCCAAATCTATCTAATGCAAAAGCCTCAATTTTCAGGTCTCTACAATCTTCCCCTAGGCTTTAGCATTAGACTGTCTTCACATCCTGAACTTCTTTGACAAATTTACAGTTGCTGGATCATACCATAACTCGTTGGCTACAATCTCAGCTACTGCCCGAGTGTAACACTTTGCATATTCTTCAGTGTCTGGGTTACACTCAATCTGATGTTTTGCTAAAACCATAATGTCGTTCTTGTGGAATCTCATCAGATCATGAACTTCCATGACATCAATAGTCTTCGACTTGCAGAGAATCTTGGCTTCACCGGAGTAATCACTATAAGCCCAGGTCTGGAAATCATGCAGGCAGTCTTCAGGATGTCTCATGGGAAGAGGTATCGTCTTTGTCTTGTAAGTAGGTGGATACAAGACATTTGTAAACTTCTTGAGCTTTTCATCCTCCTTCCCTGGGATACTTTTCTTACCATCCCACTTGAAAACACTCCTGTATTTCTTCACATATGACTTCTTGTGAGGAAACTCCTCAAACCTCTTGAACTTACTCCTCACAGCCTTTTCCAGTTTCTTATAGAAGTATGTGGCTTGATCATTGTTTGACGGATTTGAAAATGGAGCCTGATAAAGCATGGTCAAATCCACATTCGTCCAGGAATAAAATTGAGTCCAGCTCTTGTAGTATTCCAACGGATACTGACCCCTTCTTCTCATAACAAACATGTTCTTCTCTCCATCAAACATCCAGGTTTTAACAGGTGCAGTAATACCTTGCTTATCATGAAAATGTTCACCCAATTGGATTAGATACCTTTCAGGTGGATATGCAAATGTTTGTGACTCCCAACCTCCATCAAAATCAGAAGCTGGAACCGTCATGTAATCTCTATCCCTGGTATCTTTATCTTCACTCAAGGCATCAGGTAAAACTGGTTGAGTTTCTTCAGGAACATCCGCTTCAAAATCAAATACTGGTGATTGTGAGGAATCACCTGCACCTGATCCTCTTTCAACTTTATCTCCTTGCCTTGATTTTTCTGAATTCAGCTGCCTGATCAGCTTGTGAAGTTCTCTAAACTGCCTTGAGAATTCTCTGTTTACCTTCTTTTGATTCTCCAATTCAGTATTGTGAACCTTCTGAATATCAATCAAATCAACAATAATCTCACTTTGAGTTGCATTTTGGGCTTTCAACTCTGCTGTCTCAGCTCTGAGTTCCTTCTCTAATCTAAACTCCGGGGTTTCTACTGCTTTTCCTTTGTCTTGGGCTGTGGGCTGAGAAGAAGACGGACCAGCACTTGAACTTGTGACTGGTGGCACATAAGAATCAAGTCTTCTTCTCCTTGGGTCATTAGGGCCTTCAGTGTGGTGTGGTGTAGCAGCTGACTCAGTCTCAGTCATATCAGTCTCATCATTTGTAACAGAAGCACCGAGGGGAGGATCCTCTGTGGCTTTCCGTTTTCTGATCAATGGAGTCTCTGTTGTCTCAGTCTCAACTTCCTCAAAGTCAACATCATCCAGATAAGTATCATAGTTTATTGACTCATCACCTTCAAAATTGAGTGCTCCAATCCTCACATCATTCAAATCAAATTCTTCCCAGTCAGAATCATCAGGAAGATCAACCACTTTCTGTTGAGGAGGATTCATATTATGTTCTTCATCAACAGATGCATTTCTGTTAACCAAAACCTCTTCTCTCACAATCTCTGCAAACTCACCAAACTTGTCACTGAATGGCATCTGATCCGACAACTTCTTCTTCGGATTTATCATAGGAAACACTTCAATACCCATAGGCTTTGTGTCATGGGTGTCATTGGTCTTTCTCAGGTTTGGGTATCTTGAATCCAGAACAGACTGGATAAACCTGGGAACAGCAGCAAACTTCTTATCTCTTGACACAACAGATTTCACATCTTCAAAAATCATCCTAGACCAGTTGAACCGAACACCCCTGATTAGTGACACCATTGCATGGGTGTGCACCTGGTTCAGCTGATCTGTAGAGCTCTTCTTTGCAATGACACATTTTTGCAAGTAATGTGCCAGCATTCTCCAGTACGGTGGAATAAGAGCTTTCATTGTGGGAGGAGATATTGTGAGGTATCCCATTTCCTTTAAACATTGGGACACCATCTCCTTGTCTAGCAAAGTGGAATCAGCAGCTACATCTTTCAGTCTGAGTGCCTGTCTGAAATTCTCTTCAGTTAAGATTACTTCAGTATGTTGAATCTTAGCAACTATCTGCTTTCCATCTTTAGAAACCTCTGCTGTCTTCCAGAACTCTTGCTGCATCCGTTTGCAAATCACCGGGTTTGTTGTGAGAGTAAAGTGTAAACAGCACTTCTTCAAACCAGCTATCATTGACAAATACTTCTCTTTGTATTCTGCAGGCGGGTCTAGCAAATATGCTACCTGATTGTGATCCTTTACAAACTCCAAATCCCTGCGCTCACAAACACAGATAAAAAACCAAAACAACACAAAATTCATTAGTTTTCAGGAATTTCTCGAAAAACGGACAGCATAACAGCTTAAAATTGAATGAAAACCATTGAAAAATATCATCAGGTACCTTTCCGATCGAAAAACAGGGTTTTCGATCGGAAAGCATCCGTCCGATCGGAAAGTACCATGGTTACCGAGATCCCTGATCGAAAAGTCTATGTAATCGATCGAAAAGTAGTGACTGACCGAGAAGTCAGACTCCCGATCGAAAAGCCTTTGCTTTTGATCGAGAAGTCTGGCTCTCTGATCGAAAAGCCTTTGGGCTGATCGAAAAAGCCAAAGACCGATCGACAAGCCAAAGGTCGTTGACAATCAGTGATCGAAGAGTATCAGCCCCGATCGAGAAGCCTAAGCTTCTGATCGAGAAGCCTATCTCATCGATCGAAAGGTGTCAGGGCTGATCGAAAAGCACGAGGGGCTGATCGAAAAGCCCCTAACCCGATCGAAAAGCATCATCTTCATCATCCCAAACCTGCAACACTATATATCATGCAATTTTTGATCGATTAACACATAAAAACTATCCCAAACACCTGGAATATCAGAATTTTACCCTCCCCAACACATATTCACAAGAAAAATTCAAAAGGAAACACATACTCGAGTCAGTCCTTTGGGGGTTTAGCTACGCGCTTCAAACGGGGAGCCATTGCTCAAAATCGACACCGGGAATGCACTCCTTAGTTGATTCCGACCAAGAAACGGGTGTCGGATGATGGCGACGGTGGCGGAGTGAGGAGAATCGGAGAGAGGCAGCAGCGGCGGTGCAGAGGCGGGACGGGGTGTTGTGGTGGAGTCGCAGGAGGTTGGTGGTGGCTGTGGTGATGCTCGATGGTGGTGGCGGTGGGTGGTAGTGGGTGACCGGCGGTGGTGGTTATGAAAATTAGGGTTTGGAGAAAAAAAACGAGATGGGGGAGTGAGGGGTTTCCGACCCTCCTCCCGTCTTTTGTTCAATATTTTTAAAACTTTCACATTACCCCCTCCTTTTTTTTTAAAACATGCAAACATCATCCAAAACCCTTTTAAACTTGATTTAAACTTTAACAAAGTTATAAAAAGTTAAAAATTAACAACCAATTCTTCAAAAATTTCCTGATTATTTAAAAGACTTCCCCTGAAATCAAGCTCGAGAGATTTAATATCTGGCAACATGTACTTAAAAAAAACAATATAAACAAATCAGAAGTAAAGCTAAAAATTTAAATAAAAAAAAACATAATCAAAAAATACTTTATCACTGAATTTTGAGTGAAAAGGCGTTGTCAGGGATCATACCAGATTGTCTGTGACTGAGGAACCCTTTTCAGCTTCGGTTACTTCGCGTGTTCAGGCGATTGCCGGTATTTTGGTCCAACTTTAAACTCATGCCGCTTTCGCTTACTCAAGTAGTTTCATCACATTATTTATATATTAAGGTTTATTAATTATGAAAATCTATCCAGTTCACACACATAAGTCCTAGGTATAGTTTGTACATTCTATCAAGCACATCTGGTTTCCGTACAACATTTTTCACGACACCTTTCCTTAAGCCCAACGTCATGCTCCAGAGGGGTTGAGAAAAGAAAAGAATAGATCACGGAGAATTTGTTGGATAATATACAAAGTCAACTGAATTTTTGAAACCATTTTTTTTAACAACGTTCTCATCAGTGACAGAGGCTGAGGGTTTTGGACGCTTGAGGGTCTCTTTTGATTGTGCACTTGGCATCTTTTGGTTTGTCATATATACAATGTGATCTTAAAACGTACGTGGATCAGGGTGGTTCCAGGTCTCCGCTTTCGCAGAACAGAGGAGTCCTGACTCACGTACAACATTCCCAGGTCATTGCTTACGCAAAGCAGAGGGAATGGGATTTTTGAGCATGACATCAATACTCAGAACCGGGCGTGTGTCTCAGGATACCTGATGCACAGTCAAATAGAAATTGTACTAACCTAAGTGTGTGTTCCCTTTCAAACATCATACGTTATATTCAAGTGTTGTGATAAAACATACCTTTTGATTGATTGTCAGCAGAGCCTACCAAGCATATCGACCATGAATCACTGCTTTTCACATCCACCTTACAAGTGTCAGTCAGCAAACACCTGGAAATTTATATCACTTCCCTACCCAGTCAATCAAAACCCAGAAAAAAAAATTTAAAAGCACACTTAATTGACATTTTCTTATATCTTCCCCTTGCTTTTAGATTTTTTTCAAATAACCAAAAAGGACACTATTTGTATATTTTTTTAATTTTTTCAATTTTTTTTAATAATAAGAAATAAAAGAAACAAATAAATACGGAAAAAGATAAATTTGCCAGACTACTCATCAAAGGCTATCATCCGGAGGCCCTTGAGACACATTTCAAAATTTGCACTTGGAAGAGGTTTCGTGAACATGTCCGCCACATTGTCATCCGATGCCACCCTCTCCAAATGAATGAGCCGTCGGTCATAGCAATCCCGAATGAAGTGCGTTTTAATGTCTATGTGTTTGGTTTTAGAGTGCTGCACGGGATTTTTCACAATTTGCAAAGCAGTATTATTGTCACAATAAATGGGAGTATCGAAAAAATTCAAACCGTAATCTCCCAGCTGATGCTGCAACCAAACCACCTGAGAGCAACAGGCAGATGCAGCAACATACTCCGCCTCGGCTGTCGGCTGGGACACCGTGTGTTGTTTCTTACTCTGCCAAGACACCAGCCTGTCGCCTAAAAATTGAGCTCCAGCGGACGTGGATTTCCTGTCAAGCTCATTGCCACCATAATCACTATCAGAAAAAGCATACAAGTTAAATCCAGACTCTTTAGGGTACCAGAGGCCTAGACGAGGCCGACCCTTCAAATATTTAAAAATACGTTTCACAGCAGAGAGATGAGAGAGTTTCGGATTAGCCTGATAGCGTGCGCATTGGCACACAGCGAGCATGATATCTGGACGGCTGGCAGTCAAATACATCAGAGATCCAATCATGGACCGGTACATGTGCTCGCTTACTGGTTGCCCATCTGGATCCCTGGTAAGTGCAGGTCGTGCTGCCATGGGTGTGGAAACTGGCTTTGCATCCATCATCTTGTACTTTTCCAAAATATCAGTGACGTATTTAGCTTGATGGATCAGTATCCCACTGTCACTCTGCTTTACTTGCAATGCGAGGAAAAACTCCATCTCGCCCATCTGACTCATCTCAAATTTTGTGCGCATCACCTTCTCAAATTCTTTACACAAATCTTCATTGGTCGAACCGAAGATGATGTCATCAACATATACTTGCACCATGATAATGTCATGCTCAACTTCCTTTCTGAAAAGCGTCTGATCAACAATGCCTCTTGTGTATCCATGAGCAAGAAGATGATCAGTTAGAGTCTTGTACCACGACCGAGGAGCCTGGTGCAACCCATATAAAGCTTTGTCAAGCTTGTACACATGATACTGGTGCTCCTCATCAATGAACCCTGGAGGTTGAGTGACGTAAACTTCCTCATCCATCTCAGCATATAGAAAGGCAGTTTTCACGTCCAACTGGTAGACCGTGAAATTCATATATGAGGCATATGCTAAGAAGACTCTTATTGCCTCTAAGCGGGCCACCGGTGCGTACACTTCATCATAATCCACACCCTGAATTTGCTTGTGGCCTTGAACCACCAATCTGGCCTTGTTTCTGACAATCACGCCGTTATCATCCTTTTTGTTCTTATACAGCCACCGAGTGGTGATGACCTTTTTGTCAGCGGGCCTTTCTACTAACCTCCAAAGCTGAAGTCGTGAAAATTGATTGAGTTCTTCATGCATGGCCTCCACCCAACTGGGATCAGTCAAGGCCATTGTGATGTTAGGGGGCTCAATCTGTGAGATGAAACAGGAGTACATGCAATGATTGATGTCTCCTGACTGACTTCTTGTGACCACCCCAGATGCCAAGGGACCAATGATGTTATCCAGGGGGTGGTACTTCTGAATTCTGGTCTCTGCAACAGCTTGAACTGGAATTTCAGGAGGCAGATTTGATAGATCGGGTTCTTCATGTGTATCTGCTTCATTTTCTGGATCAGCTCCGAGTGTCTGAGGAGAGTCGGGGGCTGGGTCAACTTCTGCATCTGTTTCCTGTGTTTGAGACTCCACAGGATCAACAGTCTCCTGTACTGGTGTAGGATCCAATACTGGAGCAGGGACATGAGGCTTCGTGATGGAGTGTCAGACAGATGGTCCTGAAATTGTTTCTTCATAAAATTCCTCAGCTAAAACAGGGTCTAATCCCAATGGGCGGAAGAATTGATTGTAGTCGAAAGCTTGAGGAGGACCGACTCCGCCATCAGATGGATTATCTTCTAGCCAATCCACGTTTGTGGACTCCATCACAATCCCGGTAGATTTGTTGAAGACCCTGTAAGCGGAGCTGGCAGAGTAACCTACAAAATAACATTCATCAGCCTTAGCAGCAAATTTTGGAACATCAGTGTTAACTAAGACTGTGCATAAACACCCAAACGCCCGAAGGTGACCGATTCTGGGCTTATCATTGTAGATTAGCTCATATGGCGTTTTCTGCTGCCGCTTATTGATGAGCACCCTATTCTGGACATAACAGGCAGTGTTAACTGCTTCTGCCCAGAACATGGTTGGCAGCTTTGAATCACACAGCATGGTGCGAGCAGCTTCAATCAGGGTTCTGTTTCGTCTTTCTGCAACGCCATTCTGCTGGGGTGTATAGGGAGCACTGAATTGATGCTCAATCCCCTTGTCGTCACAAAAATTGTCGATTGTCTGATTCTTGAACTCTGTGTCATTATCACTCCTAATTGTCTTCACTTGCAGCTTGAGTTTATTTTCAATGAGCTTGATGAAGGCGATTAGTATACCTGCAACATCACTTTTCTTGGACAAGAAAAACACCCAAGTGAAACGTGAAAAATCATCAGTAATAACTAAACAAAATGCACATCGGTTAAGACTTAACATACTGACGGGACCGAATAGGTCCATGTGAAGCAATTCTAGAGGAGTTGAGATTCTGCTGAAGACCTTCGGTTTATGTGGACGTTTGTGCTGCTTCCCCTTAGCACAAGCCACACATTTCTCTTTCAGGACAAATTCTTTGATAGGAAGATCTTTAACAAGTCCTCCTCTGGCTAGACGATTCAGGTTCTTCAGATTTATGTGCCTCAATCTTCGGTGCCACAGCTGAGCATGGTTCACAGCCGTTTTAGAAAGTAGACAGGCCACCTCAGATGTAGGGGGTTTCTGCATATTTAGCACATAGGAATTTCCAAATCCGGGTGTTCTCATCAACACCCAATCATCAGGGATGGAGTATCCAGGTTTAAGAATGAGACACTCTTTGTTGTTGAAAAGAACTGGATACTCTCGATCACATATTTGTGAAACACTTAACAAGCTGTGTTTCAACTGTTCCACATAATTGACATCGTGGAAGCTGAGACAACCATTGCGAACCGTTCCTTTCTGACTGATATATCCACCAACTCCTCCGGCAAACGACACATAACCTCCATCAAATTTTTCCAAGTCGTGTAGAAGGGATATGTCGCCCGTCATATGCCTGGAACAACCACTGTCAACGTACCATAGGTTGCTGACAGGCCTCCTTGGCTATTCCTGCATTCAGAGAAGATCAGTTAGATTTTGGTACCCAGGCCTTAACTGGTCTGGGTGAGACTGGTCTGTCTGTAATGTTGACATTACAGTGGTGATTTTCTTTGCCAAGCCATTTTTGATTAGGTTTGTTCAATTTAGGGCCTTTGACCTCTTCAAAAGATACTGAGTGTTTTTTGTACACTCCTGTTGGCTTGAAGGACAAATTAACCACTTTCGGGACATTCCACCTATCATCATTTTTCTTTTTGATTGATTCCTGTTTTGAGAAAAATGGGGTTTCAGAAAACCGTTTGAAAACAGGTTGAGGTGGAACAGGTGATTTTTGAAAATTGTCCTGCTTAGGGCGAGAGACAGGTTTAGAAGGCTTCGGAGCCCTGGCAGGTTTAGTGAACATCTTTGAAGATTTCACAGCATTTTTAGTCACCTTATTTTTCTCAGTCTGTGATTTCTGATTAGGTGACTTGGGTTTTGGTCTCTGTTTATGGACATGTGGTGGGCCTGGCTGCACCTTTTGGTTTAACCGTGCAGGCTTTGCCTTTGGCCTAGAATGAATTTCTGCCTGTGATGGTGGAAATGTGAACTTCTGCACCTTAGGATTTGAAAGTCCAACTTTGGGCTTTGGGCCAACATGTGTTTGGCCCAAAGGGACAGTCTTTTGTTGGACTTTCTTAGGATAGAAGGGCTCATAAGGGCGGTGCAGACAGTTTCTTGCCATGTGTCCTGGTTGACCACACACATGGCAGGACTGTTTTTTTTGGATACACGGGAGCCTGTGGTTGGTTCCACCCAGTGGATATCCAAGTTGGCTTTGAAGCGTTTTTATGGATCCAGAGGGCTTTACCATGGGGCTTAGTGGTCAGAACATACTCCCGTTGTATTGGTTTGAATTGGTCATAAGCAGAGTTGACCTCTGGGTACGGGACAAATTCCTGTGGTTTTGCGTCCCGTACTTTCTGCACATTTGGAGTGGGGCAGTTCACACTCCCCTTCCCCTCAGATTTTTTAACATCACCTGTGGGTTTGGGAACATCATTCTGTGGTCCCTTACCCCTTCTTAAAATTCTAACAGTTCTTAGGGGTTTCACAGGTTTCAAATCACATTTACCAACGTTAAACACACCACAATCAGAAAGTTTAACACAACCATTAGACTCAGAAGACTCAGAAGACTCAGAAGTTTTTGACTCAGACATGACAAAAGTTTCAGGTTTCTCAAAATCAGAATTTTTAACAGAAAATTCAACTTCAGACTTCAAGGGACTTTTAGTGGACTCCTTGCAATTTACTACACCTGCTTCATGATTACCTTTATCTGCACAAGAAGTAAAAGGGTTAGTCTGGTTGGAAACAGGAGCAGAAATTTTAATGGGACAAGCTGCCAATTTCTTTTCAATCTCAGCTTTAGCATCCAAGTTGGTCTTAGAACACTCATAATCTGAGATCATTTCATGCATCAGGGGCATCGGTACTGTATGGGTGGATTTTTCATCTTTTATTTCAGTACCGAGTCCCAAACCAGAGTTGGCTTTTAGATGACGCATACGAGCGTCTGTGTTGTAGAAAAGTGAGGTAGCCTTCATCATTTCTGACATAATTTTATCATTTCGCTCAACTTTGGTTTGTGATGTTTCTAATTGACCTTTAAGTTGTGCAAGTTCAGTTTTCAATGTGTCAATTTCTTCATTAGCAACTCTTAGATATGTGGTTTTGTTACTCAAGTCCTTTTGAAGATTCTTTATGTCAATTTTAGCAGCTTCTAATTTCTCACTTAAGTTTTTACTCCTACTTTTGTATTCTCTCAATTCTCTATCAGAATACTCACGATTTAATGTTTCATTGAAAAACTTATTTTGCCATTCTTGAGATTCATTGAGTATAGATTGACATTTAGGATTAAGACATACCTCAGAGCTGCTGGGGGAAGATCCTGGAGTTATGTTTGCCATGAATGCATGATGGAATTCCTCAGTTGCTTCCTTCTGTGCTTCCTCTTCAGCTAGCAAAGCCACTTGGTCAAGTGTTAGACTGAGGTCTTCCACCTGGGGTGTCCAGTCATATCCCGGTGTGTGTTGAACCACCAGTGCCTTGTCATTCTTTCCTACCTCTTTCTTCATGCTCTCTCCACGGTTATCAGCCTTCCCTTCTCTATCAACTCTTGGTTTGGTGCATTCTCTAGCATAGTGCCCATACTCATTGCAATTGAAGCACCTTAAATTTGCTTTATTAAAACTCAGCTTTATCCCCTTTCCACCATTCCAATCCTTCTGCCCAGTCTTTGCCATGAACTGCCTAGCTCGTAGGGCAGACATTCCCATCTGATAAGATATATCCATGTGCTCTAGATCATCAGGGTTCACTTGATTCACATCATCAGGTGACAGATCAGTGGGAAGAAGTGAACCTGCTACGAGTGCCTGATAGCAACTCATAATTCCCACCCCAAGGGCAAAACCGGGGTCTTTAGTCAGTGCATTTACATCCAGAGAGACAACGTTTGATGTTCCAGATGAGCTCGACCCAGTGGCTTGGGCAATGAATCCCATTGGAGTGGAAGGTGGGTTGACTGGAGCGACAGCTGGCTGAGAAATGAATGCTTGATTCAATTGATTCATTAATGCCCCATTGCCAGTTTTTCTCGCCCTCTTCTGTTTCTTCTCCTCATAGGCTCTGATTGTGGACATGAGCTCATTTAGGGACAAGGTGGACATTTCCACCGTCTTCTCAATTAGTTCAATGGTGCTGTCCCAGTTTGGTGGCAGAGAGTTTACCAGCTTCCTGTTAACCTCCACTTGAGTATATGTCACTCCAGCATCCTTCATCCCTGTGACTATTTTGATGAATCGTTGAAGCAGAGTCTCAATGTTTTCACCAGGGACATAGTTAAACTCATTGAACATTTCCCTCAGATTCTCTTTGTGAGATTCTTTCATATCATCATTTCCCTCGTAAGCTGCTATAAGGGCAATCCACAGAGTCTTAGCTGAGGTGTATTCTTTGAATGCTTCAGCAACTTCAGGGGATAAGGCCATAGTCAGGGCCGCCAGTGCCTTTCTATCTCGTTCTACCCTATCCCAATCATCATCTACCCATTCAGATTTGGCTTTAGGAACAGGTGGTTGACCCTGTTCCCCTGGAGTAGATGGGACAAAGTCTCCCACTTCGATCGATCGCATGATCTTAGCATCATTGTAATTGACGTAGTTGACGAACCTATACTTTCAGCTCATGAAATCCTTGCCAGACATCAGACGTGGCGGTCTGGCAGATGTTCCGATTTTAGAGTCCATTTCCAGAGTGACACTCGACAGGTTCGACATGTCAAAGGCCATAGCTTTAGAGGGTAAAAAGAAACGAGAAAAAAAGGTTTACAGTAGAGTCGAAAAGTGGTTTTCGATCGGGAAGCCCTGATCGAAAAGTACTTTCCGATTGAAAAGAGTGAGGGTCGAAAAGTGTGAAATAGTTGGGTTTTCATCACTTGGCGGACTATTTTGAAGGCCTATGTGATAGAATAGGTGTAAAATAGTTGGGTTTTCATTGTATTAGGTCATTGGGCCATTTTGGACATGTTAGGGCCCAATTAGAAAGAGTTTAAGTGGTGTTTAGTGGGCTTGTTTAATCAAATCCGAAAATTAGGTTTAGGATTTGTTTATCTATATAAACAAATCCTAATACTTATAGGAGAGGTCAGCCAGTTGAGAGAGACATAGGAGGACTGTTCGGTTTGCATCAAGGTTGTGTACCAGACGTTCACAAGAGTTGATCGTGTGCATAATCAAATAAAGGTTTAAGTGTTTCGTTTATTGTTGTTTACATTATTTTTCGATTTCTCCATCTCTATTCTTGAATCCAACGATTACTTGGATTCCGCACTCGTAATCGTTGTGTGATATCGTGTTTGGACCGTTTTCGGGACTTACAATTGGTATCAGAGCCAAGAAACGAGAGTTTCGAGGCTCACACGATATCTGGATTCAAGCATTTAACGATTTTCATCAAGTTTTTGCAGGTTTACAGGGTTAATGGCTGAAAAATAAAATTAGGGTTTATTGAATTTTTGGGTGTCTTCATCTAAGTTTTCCGGGTTCACAAACCATTCGGCTGATTTGTTTCACTTGATTAGGAAAGTCTGTTATCATCCGAATTTTGAACTGTGATTGCCAAATCTCGGGTTAAAATTGCTTCCTTTAATCTCGTCACTATCTTTTAAAATTTTATTGCCAATTCTGTTGTTCAACTGTGTGTGGTGGTTAACTCACCACGTCAGCTGGGGTCACATAAAAGTTAAAAGAGAAAACAAGCTGAAGGAAAAGGAAAATATAGAAATCGGATGATCTGTTGGACGCAATAATTCGAATTTACGTATTGTGAAGATGGAATATTTACAATTGTGCCATCAACTTTAAAAGTCTACGTGAATTGTTTTTTTTTAAAATTTTGAAGATCTGGAGATTTACGGTTTTGCCATTTGTTTTAGTTAAAACAAGTGGTCCAAATTGATTGGTTTTTGAAGCTGTAAACGGCAACTCATTTCAAGTTGGTGCAAATTTATTTTGACGGGGTATTGATCGTTGATTTTTTCTGCACTTTGTGAAGTAATTCGTTTGTTTTAATATTCATATTTTTTTGCTCCAAGTGCTTTAAGGTGTTACTAACGATTTTTTGTGAGTTTCGTGTGATTATTGTGCAGGTTACAAGTGTTGCAGAAGCAAGAAGCCGTGTTCTATAAGCTATTCGATCGAAAATCTATGGCTTGGACCCTTATTTCGATCGAAATTTTTGGCTTTTCGACCCTTTTGGACACTTTTCGATCGGAAAGTCCCTTCGTGACTTTCGATCGGAGAGTACTTCCCGGTTCCCCACTTTTCGATCGGAAAGTCCCCTCGTGACTTTTCGATCAGGTCCGTTTCGATCGGAAAGTCCCTTCGTGACTTTTCGATCAGCTCCGTTTCGATCGGAAAGTCCCTTCGTGACTTTTCGATCAGCTCGCATTTCGATCGGAAAATCCCTTCGTGACTTTTCGATCTGCTTACACTTTTTGATCGAGCCGAAACTCTGCCCGATCGAAAAGCTGACTTTTCGATCCAGTTGAGACTTTTCGATCCATCCCTTTTCAATCCATTCAAGTCTTTCAGTTCGTATTTTATCCAGAAGTTCATCCAAAGACGACAATGACAAGTAATCAAGTTGCTTCTCCTCCTGTGAGTGATCAAACTCAGATCTGTTCGAACTCGGCTTGCTCCGAATCAATCGAACATTATAAGCAACTGTTTTGAACTGAAGAAAGAGACCGTCTCAATGCAGAGTACAAACTAAAGAATCATCTAAAACAAGTCGAACCCTCCAAAAAGAGGATAGAGTCTTTAGGGAACGAACTCAGTCAGGAGAAGTATCTTTTCCGGATATTCCGTGAAAAAGAGGAGGAAAATCGAAAGATCAATCATGCTGATGGAACTTGGATCTGTAACTGCGAGGAATGCTCAAACCCCATCTGTTGTGCCTTGATTAAGGAATGGGAACAGAAATTCATAAATGAAACCGCAAATCATGCAGTTACTGCTAGAGACCTTAGGGAGTGCAAAAGTAAGACCAAAATTTTTAGAGGGAAACTTGAGGCCATTCAGGTTGATGTTAAGAATCTTCAATCTCAGGTGAGTAATAAAAGCACTTATCTCAGGCTTGCTAACGCTAAGGTAGAAGAGCTAACCAAGGAGGTTGAGGAACTAAGAGCAAAACTTGACACTTCCCAATCTGCCCTTGAGAAACATCAAGTTATTCAAAAGAAAATGATGGACTCTCATCGTACTTTATTCAAATCAGAGGAGCGACTCGAGCATGTAAAAGAAACATCTGGCCTCGGGGATGAAAATTTTCCTCCCCCATTACAACATGAATACATCAAAGTGCCCCAAACTGCAGAGGAATTGTTGAAGGAGTCCCTTAATGAAGCAACCATGGTATATGGGCCTCAACCAGTGCCAGAAAGATGATAATACAACCATTGAAGCAACTCAATCTAATAACACTACTGAGTGTGCTGGTTCAAGCTCTAGTGAAGTGAACAGAGCTGATGAAGAAAAGTTGACTCCTTATCCAAAGATCGAGACTCCTTATTCCAAAGTTGTGGATGAGGTAAAGCGGGAACGAGTGGTGATGACTACAAGGCCCAATGGTAAGATCTTCATGACAACAGGGTCTATGTTCATTCCAATTGAAGGAGAAGAGCGACCCTCATTCACCGCTAAGTTCAAAGGCTTGGGTCATGATGGTGGTTTATCATCTGACATTAAGAGTATAAGGCCCAAGATCACCATCAAGCCTCCAACTTCAGTTCCTATCAAGATTGGAAGGCCCGAAACTACTATCAAGTCTCCAATCTCATCAGTGGGCTCATGCAGTGACAACACTACTCTCTCTAAGAAGTCAGAGGGCCCAAAAGTTCAAATGCCCTGTTCTGCTCAGTTTTCAACGAATCAGAAAAGATTCAACGGAAATTCATCAAGGTCAGAAAGATCTGATAACTGGAGACCTGGAGTCTTTCCGAACATGCAACCGAATCTCAATGCCTCTCCATCAAAGCCATACAGCTCAAATGGCTACACGTCTGATTTCTACCTGAAGAAGCAGACCTGCTATAACTGTGGAGTTCCTGGCCATATTGCTAGAAACTACTTGCATCGTCCCTTTGAACCTTATTACCCGCTGAGTCATAAGGTTTCATCTCAGGAATCAGTTAAGTTTAAGCCAATGAAGGTGCAACCGCCTAAGGCAATGAAGACTGTTTCTCATTCGATAAAACCCTCTGATCAACATTGGGGCGCTGCCAAAGAGCAAAGAAAATTTTCAAATCAAAAATATGTTTTTCCAAATTTTGAAAATTTTCATAAAAAGGTGAAGAAACCGATTTCAAAACAACACAAAGTTGACAAACCTAAAGTTACTCCTCCAAAGGTAACTAAAACTGTTTTGAAAAAGAAACCTGAAATGAAGAAGGTTGAAATACCTAAAGTCACTACTTCAAAGGTGACTAAAACAACTTTCAAATCACCTGGTATTTGGAAACCAAAATCAAAGGCAGCTGCAACTCAAACTCCTGATTTTTCAAAGGGCATGTGTTTAAAAGAAGTAACCTTCATTGATTCTTCAGGTATACCCAGAACCACAATGGCCTGGGTACCTATGGCTAACTGATCTCTCACCTTGTGCAGGAACAGTCAAGGAGGACTTTCATTAACCTTGTTTGTTTGTGATAGTGATTGTTCTAGGCACAGGATAGGAGACATCTCTCTACCACATGACATGGAGATTTCAATGGAGGGTATGTTTCCTTGTGAGAGGTAAATCTGAGAAAATCAGCAGTAAAGGTAACACTGTCTGAATTGTTTGTTTCTTGGCTGATTTGATGTGAAGTATGGTTGTGCATGAAACAAAACCCATTTCTGAAAATTTTCAAAAGATAAACTTTGAAGGTTAGCTTGGCCAGTTTTTAGTACATATTTAGTATTGTGTCAGTGAGTGTTAAAAAAAATATATCAAAAAAAAAATGTGTGTTGTTATTAAAAATCAAAAAGCAAGGGGAAGAATAGAAAAAATGAAATTGTTGACCCCTCAAAATTAAATTATGCTTTTTAATTTTTAATCTTTTGTTTCCTTTAGAAGGTGGGAAGTGAAATAAATTTCCGTTTTGGAGATGGCTGACACGCGTAAGGCAGATGTGAAAGACATGATTCATGGTGATATGCTGGTAGGCTCAGCTCTTTAAATCTGAAAAGGTATGCGTTACACACTTAAAGATAACGTATGGCAGTTTGTTGGGTAACAGCACTTAGGTTAATTGCATTTCTATTTGACTACATGTTCAAGTTCCCGATACACACGCTTGTCTCCAAGAGTGTGAAAATGAGCTCAAAAAGTCGGTGTCCCCTCTGCTTTGCGTGAGCAATGACCTGGGGATGCTTCGCATGTATGTAAGGCTCTCCTCTGCTTTGCGTGAGCAATGACCTGGAGTTGTCCATACATACGTACTTCTTGATCATCTAAAATTAAAAAAAATAAAATAAAATAAAATAATAATAATAATATACACCCAAAAGATGCCAAAGAGCACATCAAAAGAGACCCTCAAGAGTCCAAAACCCCCAGCCCTTGTCACTGATGAGAGCATTATAAAAAATGTTTCAAAAATTCAGTTGACTTGTATATTATACCCAAAAAAATCTATGTGATCTATTCTTTCTCTTCTCAACTCAGTCTGGAGCTCAGTTTCAAACTTCTGGATCAGGTTGTGAAAATATGTGGTAGGGAATTTATGTGCTTGATAGTGTGTAATAACATGTACCTAGGATTTGTTGAAACCCTCTTGCTGTTCATAATTAATACACAATAAAAGATAATAAAGTGACAAACAGTCTGATTAAGAAAAGGGTTTGAGTTTAAAGTGGATCAGTATATTGGCAATCACCTGGACGTGTTCGAGTAACAGAAGCTGAAAATGGTTCCTCAGTCAGATTCATACGGTTTGATCCCACAGAAACCTTCTCGTTTAGTAATTTGGTATGTTTGTTTTAATTTTTTTTATTTTTATTTTTCTTTTGAGTTATCTTAAGTTTTTATTGTTTATTTATTTTCTTTTTCAACCATGGCCAGGTTAATTTAAAGGTTTGTAATAAGTTTTTATGGGTTTTATGCAAGAAAGTATCACCCCTCCAGAATCTCAGGGGAGAAAATGTGAAGTGAGTCATTGGGTTCAGGGGAAGTGTTTAAAGGAAACTCGTAATCAATATTTGGGTTTGAGAATTTTGTTCTCCTGCTAACCCAGTAACCAGGTATCATATGCTGGTTAGTGTTTGTGTTTGCTCCATGTTGTGCTTGACAGGTTAAGTGAAAAAGACAACTCATGGACAAGAAAGTCAAGGACTCAGTTGACCAAAGCAGGAATTTTGCTACTGATCAAGTTGAAGAACCAGCTGGAAAAAGGACTTACCATATGCTTAGGGGAAGTTTGTTGGTTGTTCAAGAAAAGCTTCCAAAGACTCAAAAGACACTGTTCGCATGTTGAGGGGAAGCTAAATGAAGAAAAGATGCAGAGCAGAACACGAAATTTTTCATTCCAGAAGTTCAAGAATGCCAAGACAGAGGTTTTCAAAATTTGCCCTCTGAAGTCACAAGCAAGTCAAGACAGTTACTGATGTTTCAGCAAGGACTCAACAGTTTTCAAGAAGGTGCAAGTATTTGAGAATCCTCCTCTCATTACGTGTTTATCATCTGAAGTTCAAGCTGATGCTGATAAAGAGAGAGAGCCATCTAACATCCCATATGCTGCCCATTGAAGATTGTTAAAGAAAAGAATCTTCATCAACCCATGCTCAAGCCAAGGAGAAGACTGCAAGTCTGAAGATTGAAAGTAGAAGACATTTAATAGCACAAGCTAAGGGGAAGATTGTAAGGGAATAATTTGTGGCTTGTGTATTAAATCATCACTTGGCGGACTATTTTGAAGGCCTATGTGGTAGAATAGGTGTAAAATAGTTGGGTTTTCATTATATTAGGTCATTGGGCCATTTTGGACATGTTAGGGCCCAATTAGAAAGAGTTTAAGGGGTGTTTAGTGGGCTTGTTTAATCAAATCCGAAAATTAGGTTTAGGATTTGTTTATCTATATAAACAAATCCTAATACTCATAGGAGGGGTCAGCCAGTTGAGAGAGACATAGGAGGACTGTTCGGTTTGCATCAAGGTTGTGTACCAGACGATCACAAGAGTTGATCGTGTGCATAATCAAATAAAGGTTTAAGTGTTTCGTTTATTGTTGTTTACATTATTTTTCGATTTCTCCATCTCTATTCTTGAATCCTACGATTAATTGGATTCCGCACTCGTAATCGTTGTGTGATATCGTGTTTGGACCGTTTTCGGGACTTACAACATTGTCACTAACTTTTTCTACAGGCGGCCTTGCTTGAGGAGTTGAAGCAATAATAATGTCTTCTTCTTCTCCCAAACTAGGAAACATATTTGAGAAATTGAAACCTTCAAACAATGACCCATAATCATAGATCTAGTCTGGCCCATTTACAGCATCAGTGGGATTGTCTTCCAGCCAGTCAACATTGAATGCCTCAATTATCACCTTGGTGGTTTTGTTGTAGACTCGATAAGCACTATTTGCAGAATAACCAACAAAGTAACATTGATCAGCCTTTGCTTCGAATTTCCCCACATCAGATTGAATTATAACTGTGCAAGGACACCCGAACGTCTTGAAGTACCCCACCTTTGGTTTCTCTCCTTAAATAATTTCATAAGGCCTCTTCTCATGCCGCTTGTTCAAAAGTACCCGATTTTGCACATAACAAGCAGTGTTGATTGCTTCGGCCCAAAAGAAAATTGGCAATCTTGCTTCACACAGCATAGTTCTTGCAGCCTCAATGAGTGTTCTGTTTCTTCTTTCAGCAACACCATTTTGTTGAGGTGTGTACGGTGTACTGTATTGTCTTTTTATACCCTTCTCTCCACAGAACATATTCAACTCAACATTCTTAAACTCTATTCCGTTGTCTGATCTTATTGCCTTCACTTTCTTATTCATCTGATTCTCTTTGAGAGTAACAAACTGTTTCACAAGCGCCGGAGTTTCATGCTTTTTTGACAGAAAGAAAACCCAAGTAAACCGAGAGAAGTCATCCACGATCACCAGACAATATGAGAACTTGCTGATACTTTGTACTTGCATTGGGCCGAAGAGATCCATATGAAGTAGTTGCAACACTGACGAAATAGAGTTTGTCATTTTAGAACAATGTGGTAACTTGTGCTGCTTCCCCTTAGCACATGCAGCACACTTCTCAACTGATGAGAAGTCTTTGATGGGGAGGTTTCTAACATGCTCTCCCTTTGCCAGCTTGTTCAGGTTCTTCATATTGGCATGTCCCAGATGACGATGCCATAATAATGCCAGATTTTCATTCTGCTTAGAAATAAGACAGGCCACATCAGAAGACGGAGGATTACCCATGTTAAGAAGATAAGAATTTCCTCGTCTTGGTGTACGCATCAATACACACTCCTCGGGAATCTTGACTCCAGGCTTGAAAATAATACATTCCTTGCTGTTGAACAAAACAGAATAATCTCTATCACAAATCTGTGAAACACTGAGCAGGCTATGAGATAACTCCTCCACAAAATGCACATCAGAGAACGTCAAACAACCATTCTTCACCACACCTTTCTTGTTGATCTTGCCACCTACTCCACCAGCAAATGAAACACCTACTCCATTGAAATCTTGAACCTCTTCCAGAAGTGATAAGTCTCCGGTCATATGTCGGGAGCACCCACTATCAATGTACCAGAGATTGTTGACAGTTTTTTTGGTTGTCCCTTTGTTTTGTCGACCTCAGCTGCAAATGCGTCCTTGTCTTTGACCAGGTTCTCTTCCTCATCTCCCGACTTCTCCTCAGTGACCACAAATGCATGCTCCTCCTCAATATCATCCTCCATCTTAGCGATCATAGCACGGGATAGACTAAGTTCCTTTATCTGAGAAGCCCATTGATATTCCCCACATTCTTGCACAACCAAAGCCTTTGTCTCTGCCTTTCCCTTACCATCTCCAGCTTTCTTTTCTTCTAGTTTCTCCCTCTTTGGCTTGGTGCATTCCCTAGCAAAATGCCCGTACTCATCACAGTTGAAGCATCTGAGCTTGCTCTTATCAAAACCCATCCTTATCTTATCCTGATCCATCCAGACATTCTTCCCAGTTTTTTTCATAAACTTCTTGGCGCGGAAAACTGCCATTGCCATTTGCCACGAAACATCAAGCATTTCCGCATCTTCAGGATTAATCTGGTTCAGTTCACCTGACAACATCTCAGAAGGTACAAACGTTCCAGCCATAAGAGCATGATAACTGTTCATGAATCCCATTCCAAGAGCAAAGTTGGGATCATTTGTAGCATTTTCCTCATCAGGGTTAACCGTTCCACTAGAATTAGCTTGAGATTGAGCTACGAATGTTGTTGACTTTGTGTTTGAACTCGAACCACTTTCAGACGAACTTACAGCCTGTTTTGACCCCACTTCTTCAGATAAGAGAGCCTGATTTAGTTTTCCTGCCATACTGAGTGAACTTAGATGATTAAGCTCTCTCTGTTTATCATTATTCAACTTCGACTTCAGTTTGTTAATCAGCTCATCAACAGATAACTCATCAAGTTTGTTGTTGTCTTTGATTATTGAAATGTTGGTATTCCATGACTTGGGCAAACTGTTCAAGAGTTTCAGATTCTTATCCTCCAGTTCGGGTTCAACATCGTAGCTTGCCATTTCAGTGATTAAGGACACAAATCTTTGAACTTGAGCTTCAAAAGATTCTCCTTGAATGTGATTGAACAAATTGAACTTCTGCTTTAGCTTTTGTTTACGGCTCGCCTTGATATTGCGATTTCCTTCATATCCCACCACCAAAGCATCCCAGAGTTGCTTTGCAGTCTTGTATTTCTTAAACCCTTGAGCAATCTCCGGAGTCAATGCCATTATCATAATTGCAAATGATCTCTCGTCCTTGTTACATTTTTCCCAATCATCATACGAGTATTCTGCTTCAGTTATCTGGGCTGGTCTTAGTGTCGTAAACACTAAGACCAGCCCAGAAAATTCAGCAAACTTCCACTTTTTCCAGCCAAACACTCGAATATAATACCGTTGAACCTCGAATATGAAGATTCTTAGCTCTGATACCAATTGTTGGTCCAATAACAACAATCGCAAACGGTATCTTAAACATAAACAAGTGCGGAAACCTTGTTTGTGATTGATTCGGCAAGAAGATGATGAAATAGACTTGAAATGAGATGATGCAAATGCAAAAAAATCAAATCTTGAATGAACACCAATCAATCTTCGACTACTTAAAGTTCATGATCGTAAATACAAAAAGGAGCCTCGAAATCGTAAAATCATAAGCTACCTAAAATGATCCACTAGTGGGTATTTATACTACCCTTACATAAACCTAGCTAGGATCGTAAACAACAATAGGGAACCGGCCTAAGAGGCCCAAAACCGTAAACATCCATTAAGCTCATGAGGATGCAAAGCTAAGTCCAATCAAGTTGAAATTCAAGCCCACATGTCTAATGTTCATGCCTTACCATGTATAGCCCAACACGGACCACCTGGAGTATAAAAGGGGGAATCTGGTACGTTTTCTTCATTAACAACGTACCACATTCAAAACTCTCTGCAAAACCCTAAGTGCCCCGTACTTGTTTTTCATTGATTTTTCACTCAATATCGAACCTTTGCTTAAATTTCTTGTTGCTACAGGTTGGTCTTGGATTTGTGCATCTGATGATGGTCTTGGATTGTATTTTGGTGTCCTAAATCTCATGAAAATTGAGATTTAAGTCTCGGTTTTTTGCAAAACCAAACACATGTCTGGTTCAGTAGGTTAAAAACTGTGTTAATCGGTTTTAAACACATGGATAGACTCGGATTTTAGTATGAAACAAAACCTCAGCGTGGATTTTGAAAATGAACACAGTTTTTGGACTCAAATTCGTGAATGACCTTTCGGTGACTGTTCGTCCGACGTACCAAGTGATACGCGTGTAGCAAATTTGGTACGTGGCTCACAAGTGGTACGCGGATGGTACGTTTGACATTCTGATATGCAGTCAACATCTGGTACGTGCGTACCAATTTGGTCTGCATGACTAAAATGGTATGTGACTTGGTACGCCGACTAATTTTTTGTTAAAAGTTCAATGTTCAAGCGTTTCGATTTGAATTAGAGTCAATCTACAGTGTTTTTGATTATTCAATACAAATTTAACTTGACTTGTTTTTATGAATCTTCAGAAATGGCTGTTGAATTACCATCAAACAAGGAACACAATATCAGTGCATATCTTGGTGCATCTGCAAGATGGAGACCTCATTTTGGAGAAATCTTTGATTTTATACGAAGATCCAGAATTTATTATGCTGCAACACATGAATGTACACCGTATAAGACATTTTGAATATCTTCTGAATTGAAACTCAAGTGGATTGTTCGGTTGTTCCACCTGTGATAAGATCAAGAGTTCATGACACAAACATTGTCATTTCCAATGAAGATGTTCATCGTGTTCTACAATTGATTTGGTTGGTTTGCTCTAAAGAATAAAATATGATGAAAATATTTCTAACAAATGGTTTGTCAAAGCAAATCTGTCTCATCCATACACATCGATCAAATGGTCTTATGGATTTTTCATCTATTTTATCTATGAGCCAGATGATGTAAGCCAATGTACCATTGTTTCCCAATCATGTCGGATACAATTTCTCATTTTCAATGTTTTTGGATTTTGCATTTTTTAATATTTTTGTCTGTTCAAATTGCTCCCCCTAAAAATGACAACTTTATTTATAGATTTTCATTTTTACCAATTGATAATATTTCTTTTGAAAATCATCCAATTCTTTCTTGAGCACAACAATCTCTTAGTTGATAAATGAGAGGTTTTCTCAAGACTTGCAATCTTCATACTCAGCCTTATACATTCAAGACATCTTGATTCTTCGACTTTAACTTCTTTGATCCTTGATATTGTCGAATTGGAATAAGAATCAGTCAGAATGCTATCATCATCATCATCATGATGAGCAGTCAAAGCAACAGTAAATGGAGCATGTTTCATTTTTTCTTCAGAATCTGCATTCCAGGCAAATTCATATGGATGCCTAAACACCTCTGACAGTTTTTCATCAAAAAACACAGATTTTTCTTCAACCTTAGAAGCTTCACTTGGTGAATGAAAAACCACATGAGCATGCTGACCAGATTTCAGCTTGTTGTCAATTGAACTTGGACATTCTCGTGCAAAATGTCCATAAACAGAACAGTTATAACACTTTACCTTTGACTTGTCCAATCCAATTTTTCCATCTTGATTCAATCTTTTTTTGCCAGTTCTGTTAAAAAATTTATTCGTTCTTCGAACTAACATAGCATATTGCCAGTTCAAATCCATCTCTTCCAAATGATCATAATCTATCTGATCGTAATCTTCATTTTTCAACTCAGCATTATTAACAGCACCAGTAATAACTCCAAAATATGAAGATACCAACGCAGACATTAAAGCATTATAATCATTGGTAGTTTGAGCAGACAATGCATTTTGAGTTGAAGAACTAGGAACAGAAACATTACGACCAGCAGAGTAACTTGAAGTTTCAGATTTACATGCAATGAATGCTGTAGGAGGTGCGGAACTAAGAATATTAGATTTTCCAGCATTCATGGTTGAATCATTATCACCAAAATACACAGCAGGATTCTGAATTTGTGCGGTAAGTGATTTGTTAACCATTAACTCCATATCCCTCGCTTGGATTCTTTGAATCAAATCATTAAATGATAATGCTGGATACTCTTTATCATGAGTGATCATCATCACATAATTCTCCCATTTCTCAGGTAAAGCCTCTAAAATCTTTTCTTTCATATCAGCTTCTTCTTTTGTAAGACTCACCAAACGCATTTCACTCATCAAGTGAGCAAACCTTGCAATCAGATTTGGAATTTATTCATTTTGATAATGCTTGAAACTATCAAATTCTTTCTTTAAAACTTTCTGACGGCTTTTCTTATATTGACCATTGCCTTCATATCGTTTTTCCAAAGCATCCCACAAACTCTTTGATGTGTAGTTACCCGAAACTTGATGTAACAACTCTTTAGGCAAAGCCATCGTCAAAGTACCATATGCTTTCTTTTCAGCTTGATAAGCTTTCTTTTGTTCAGATGACATCTTTCTTTGAAAAATGGGTTCACCAGTTTCATCCTTAGGATAGACATATTGCTCGGTAAACGCCAAGCACATATAAATGTCATTAGTATCAACGTACGCTTCAAATCTTTTAACCCAACTATGATAATCTTCCAATTTGAGCAATTTGGGAACTTTCTTGTTTGCATCGTTGCTTGAACTGAATTTTGAATAGCCGCCAACGCTTGAAAATCATACATTTTGTTAATTCTGTTACTGTTCACTCCGAACATGTTCCAAACTTCGTCCGAACTTCTGCCAAACCTTATCCGAACGGAAACATTCCAAACGCCTTTTTCAACTTCGGATGATCAAACATAACTAGGTCCGAACTTGTCACGAACTGTGTACGAACCCGGTCGAACTATGTCCGGACTTGACCCGAACTCTGACCGAACTAGAAAACAACCGAACGCTGTCGGAACCTAGAGTTCGGAGTGGTTATTTCACAGTTGTCCGAACCTCAAACGAAACCAACTACTCTCGACTCCATTTTCGCGATTTTCTGTGATTTTGGATGAGATTTTCGACAGGAAGACAAGAAACTCAATAGACTGAAACAAGGAGTAGATTTTTCACGTAAAGAACACTCGAGAAGATCAAACGAACTCAAAAATGATACTCATTTTCGTAAAACCGTGAAATTTTGACTCAAAACTCTGAAAAACAATGATTTCCGACTAGGAGAGCAAACCAAAAGCTCTGATACCACTTGTAAATGCGTGAGTGGTAGATCGTCTACTTAGTCGTAACAAAATCAATGTAAACGAGTAAGAACACGAGAGTAAATACAAAAGGATTTGTATTAGACCACAGAGAAACACCACAAAGTACACATACAATATATGACCAGAAGCTCAAGTGTTCAAGTACAACACAAGACAAACTATATATACTAGAACCAAACCCGATGGTCCGAACCTTAGGTTCGGACAAGTTCGGACAGGTCCGAACTTGGAGTTCGCCAAGGTTTCGGCCAACAACAATCTTGCACATCTTTGTCTTGTACTCGATACTTCACATGACGATCAGGAACTAGGTACTAACAACTCGAATGATTCTAGATATTCCCCTACATTCTTGTCGATATTCATAATACGATATAGTATAATTCTCATTACAAAGCACACTACCTCACTTATAAAGTTTGGTTCACTAAATTGCTTCGGTGATTTTCAACCAAAACACATATATATATATATATATGTATATATATAGGGTTAGGTTCAAACGAGAACTTTAATTAAATCCCTCAACCACTAATTTTGGATAGGGACCACTATAATTCATGGGGGGGGGGGGGTTCCATATATAAAAACACGTGGCTTAGAATAGTTTTAAAAACCAATTAGTTCTTAAATGATCACCCCCTATATATATAGGGGAAAGTTATTGTACAAAGGGGAATTTCCGTGTGAAGGGTGCGAAGGAGGGTAATATTGTCCGCGTCCACTTGATAATCACGCAAGATCTTTCCACCGTGTTTTTAGTCGCAAAATGGTGTCAAAAGCGCAATTGTCACCCCTTTGCCACCAAAATATGAATGGTGTCAAAAGGGCAATTGTCACCATTTTGCCACCAAATATTGTAAAAACATGTCCAGGTCCTAATCACGCAAGTTATACATAATCACGCAAACTTTTTTTCATAAGCAATTGTCACCATTTTGCCACCAAATATGTTGAAAAATGTACATGTCACGCAAACTTTATTTCATAAGAAATTGTCACCATTTTGCCACCAAATATGTTTTGATAGAAAAATGGTGTTAAAAAGGCAATTGTCACCATTAGGCCACCAAATATCATAATCACGCAAGTTATATTATAATCACGCAAGTTTACGAACTTAAAAAAATTTTTGCCACCAAATATGTTTTAGTAGCAAAAATGGTGTCAAAAGCGAAATTGTCACCATTTTGCCACCAAATATGTTTTGGTAGAAAAATGGTGTTCAAAAGGCAATTGTCACCATTTTGCCACCAAATATCATAATCACGCAAGTTATATTATAATCACGCAAGTTTTACATATTATAATCACGCAAGATTTACGAAGACGAACTTAAAAAAAAATTTGCCACCAAATATGTTTTAGTAGCAAAAATGGTGTCAAAAGCGAAATTGTCACCATTTTGCCACCAAATATGTTTATTTCATAAGCAATTGCCACCATTTTGCCACCAAAGATGTTGTGAAAAAATGTCCAGGTCATAATCACCCAAGTTATACATAAAACTTTATTTATAAGCAATTGTCACCATTTTGTCACCAATATGTTGTGTAAAATGTACAGGTCATAATCACGCAAGTTATAAATAATCACGCAAGCTTTATTCTCATAAGAAATTGTCACCATTTTGCCACCAAAATATGTTTTGGTAGCAAAAATGGTGTAAAAAAGCAAAAATGGTGGCAAAAAAGCAATTGCCACCATTTTGCCACAAAATACAATAATCACGCATGCTTTATTTCATAATCACGCAAATGCCACCTAGACGCATAGTCGAGTTCTAGAAAAGAGTTTTTTTAACTTCAAAAAAAGTATAGCAATACTATACTCGAATTAAAGAGAATTAAATGCTCGATTTAATGGTGTAATTTTTGTTAGAACCCGATGTCATATGAAAAAGTTATAGACGTTTAAAAAAGATGGGAGAAAATTTTTTGTAAGTCATACCCATTTTACCCCTCTAGGTTATTTGCACGCTAAATTTTTTTTGCTTTGCATCTGGATTAAATCTCCCAGATCTGGACCGATCATTTATCAAATCAATGGCCACCCTCCCCCTCCCCTTGATTCGCTGTCACCGCCACAAGGGCCGCCATCACCGCCGCCATGATCGCGCATCCACGAGTTGTCGTGTATTCTCGCCGGTCTTTTGGAAAGGTATGCTAATTATCTTTCTAGGTTTATTATTATTAGGTTTTGTCATAATGGTTATGAGATCAAAACCCTAATCGTGCAAGAGTCATCTAGCGAGACTGTTCGTTGAACCATCGTGTCTCGTTTGGTTTCATCACACTAGTTCTTATTATGATTATTCGGGTTCTTTGGATCACTGGTGGGATTAATTGTGAACTGACCTTGTGTACACACATCCGCCATGTGACTTGTGTTACAAGTCACGACTTTGAATATTTAAAATGGTACACAGAATCGCGACACATAATATTTAAAAGTTTAAAGCATTTTGATCGGATCGAGATGGCGAATATCTAAGTGAGGAATTCGATGCACAACTCAAGTTCTGTGGGATTGTATCCCATCTCATCACACCAGGAACCCCGTAGTTGAATGGTGTATCTGAGAGAATAAATCGAACGTTATTAGACATGGTTCGATCAATGATGTGTCACACCAACCTACAACACTTCTTTTGGAGTTTTTCTCTTGAAACTGCTGCCAGATTAGTGAACCTCGCTCCCACAAAGAAGGTAGATAAGACACCATATGAGATATGGCATGGGGAATGATCCAAATTATCCTACCTAAAATTACGGGGATGTTATGCTTATGTTACAAGTGAATCTTCGAACAAATTAGACCCTCACGGCGATGAAGTTGTTTTTGTCAAATAAGCCCAGAAAGTTAGTTATTATTTCTACAAACCTACTAAGAACAGAGTTTTCATCAAACGTAGAGGAACATTTTTAGAGGATGAGTTTCTTCAACGAGGGGAAGAAACTAATCAGATTGACCTTGAAGAAGTTCGAGATCAACCTGAGACCCATCTAGAAACCAGTACGGTAGATCAGCATGAGATGACTGAATCTAAAAGAATATCACAACCGGTAGTAACACAAGGCGTTCATAGAAGTACGTGGGACCGTCATGAACCAGAAAGATATCTGGGTATGCACGAAAATTTGATAGTTGATCTCAGATATTGAATATGAGAAAATGATAGAAACCATGCGCATAGAGATGCAATCCATGTATGATAACCAAGTTTGAGATTTGGTTGAACCTCCACCCGATTGTCGTGTAGTAGGAAGTAAATCGGTTTTCAAGTTGAAAACAGACATGGATGGTAATGTGCAAACCTATAAAGCTAGGCTAGTAGTTGAAAACAGACATGGATGGTAACGTGCAAACCTTTCAGATACTGAATATGAGAAATGGCTAGAAATCATGCACACAAAGTTGTTGACAATGATGAAACCTTCTCGCCTGTAGCTAGGCATAAATCAATCAGGATCATACTAGCTATATATGTGTATTATGATTACGAGATATGGCAATGGACGTCAAAACTGTGTTTTTAATGGACATTTGAATGAAGATGTCTATATGAAACAACCTGTTTGAGGATCCAAAGAATCCTGAAAAGTTATGCAAGCTAACAAATCCGTTTATGGATTGAAGTAGGCATCTCGAAGCTTGAACCTTTGTTTTGATCAAAAGATAAAGGAGTATTGTTTTATCAAGAACGAAGATGGACCATATGTTTACAGAAAAGCAAGTGGGAGCTCAATAAGTTTTTTGATCCTATATGTAGATGACATATTAATCATCGGAAACAACATACCGATGCATCGGGAAGTAAAATGTTGGTTGCAAAAGAGTTTTTTAATGAAGAATCTTGGAAAAGCCACTTATATTCTAGGAATTAAAATTCATAGAGATAGATCAAGAAAATTAATTGGACTAAGCCAAAGTGCATATATCGATAAGGTGTTACGACGCTTCATGATGCAAAATTCCAAGAGAGGATCTTTGCCCATGGTACACGAAACCATTCTAAACATAGAACAACCTCCCCTGATAGATGAGCAGATAGAGAATATGAAAAGAGTTCCATATGAATCTACTATTGGTTCCATTATGTATGCCATGCTATGTACTAGACCGGACACGTCATACGCTCTAAGTATGACAAGTAGATATAAGAAGAATCCGGGTGAGAGTCACTGGATTGCTGTGAAGAATATCCTAAAGTAATTGAGATAAAATAAGGGTATATTTATGATATATGGAGGAACAGCGGAAGAACTGAGTGTAAGATGTTACACTGACCCAATTTTTCAGACTGATCGAGATGATTCTCGATCACAAACGGGATATGTCTTTACCCTGAAATGTGGCATTGTCCACTACAGAATCGAAATACATGGCAACATGAGTTGCTGCAAAAAATGATGCTTAGATGAAGAAGTTCATTGCTGATTTCGATATTGTGCCTTGTATACAAAGGCCAATCGAGATACTTTGTGACACAACTAGTACCAGTTCTTAAGCAAGGAACCACGATCACATCACAGTACAAAGCATATTCTGTAAAAGTTCCATTACATTCGAGAAATACTAGAACGAGGAGATGTCATCATAAGCAAGATCCATACTATCAAAATCTGGCAGACCCATTTACTAAACCTATGCCTCACATCAAACAGAGGAGCATGCTGAGAAAATAGGTCTTAGATTTGAGAGTTAGTGGATTTGAATTATATTTAGAAATTTTGTGCATTTGAAAGTACAGAAAATATTCCCGGTTTATCTTAATAGTTATGGAGTTACATATAAACTATTTGTCTTTGATTGTTAGTACATTAAGAATCCATGAATACTAGTGTATTCTAATGTCCATAGTTGATCAGATGCGTGGGAACAAATCTAAGTGATAGACTATTCTGAGTTATGATCAGATTCATGAGATGAATGCTCAAGGAGTGTTAAGAATCATATTCAGAGATATTTTATTAGTTGATTAAATATTGGACTTAGCTTGCTCCAATTTTTTTTTCATGGATCGAAGTCATAAGATATATCAATAATGGTACAATCATGTTATCCATAGACCTACGGTGCAAACTAGAGCGAACGTTTACTGAAAGGTCACTATTTGATTTTATCTATCACGCGTCCTTAATAGGGAAGTAATAATGGTACTTAATTGGGAGTGATCTAAAGCTCAGTGGGAGCTGTTTGTAGCCAAAGGAATATGTTCTCTTATTTCCATAAGAGTTGAACATTCTGACGTCGTCGTTAAATTTGAATAGTGAAAATGCATGACCGTGCTCGAGCTATGATTAGTTCGTTAATCCTAATTTAAATTAGGAACGAAAGTAAAATTGTTAAACACTATATGAGATTGACCTAAGAGATCCATATTTCATGTTTAACGAGTGTTCTTAACAAAGGGATAAATGATCAGGTTGCCATAGGCTTTTTTATATGGTTTGATCAAAGCGGTTGATAGACACAAAGAACTAGTTGACAATGATTTTGTCATACCTTGCTAGAAGGAAGGAGGATGCATGTCAAACCCCGGTCAATGGTTTCGGGTGTGAATGAGAATGGAATCATAGTCGAGGATACATAGAACAACATCTAATATTTAAAACTTCATAAAACATTACGTCATTGTATTGCAGCGGAAAGTGATAGTGGACAATGATAATGTCTTACATTTGAAAATAAGTCCTAAATTAATAATAAAAACATTAACGGTTTATTAGGATAGTCGGGACTATGACTCCAAAAGCAGGTCCGATAGCATAAGTAAGCCCCATTTGCATGTCTTCACGAAGTTGCATCAATTACCTAAGAAATCATGAATTTAAAACGGGTCAACATAAAGTTGGTGAGGTTCACAGGTTTGTGATTTATCAGTTAAACAGTTGTAAAACAGTTTTCAGTATACTTAAATATTACAAAGGTTTATCGTTGCGGATGTATGAGCTCACCTGAACCTTGATTTCAAATACTAACGGTTTACCCACCCAGCATCTCTTGCCCAGAGGTGTTAAACAGAGCAGAATAACTGACGTGTACCCCCAGACAATCCGGAGTCAGAACTGGAGCTACCAGTTAGGGCAGGGTTGTCAACCCAAATAGATCTATTCACTAGCTATTGTTTCGTACAGAATTAATTGAAATCAATTAATGGTGGGATTAAGGTTGTACAAACGTTTGTAACGATAATATACCAAGTTGGGCAATCAGTAAGAGAACAAGTAGTCATACGGCTTACAGATAAACCATAATATCAAGTTAAAGCATTTAACAGTTTTCATGATATCTCCCCCAAGGTATAAAACAGTTAAAAGGAAACGGGGCCGTGAAACTCACTGAATCAGCAGGTATGTAGAAATCTAGCAGGATAAGAACGGTAGCACGTAACGTCCTAAATAATTAGATAAACATATGCATAAGGTCTATGATCAATTAAGTAACATAAGTCACCCAAGTGATACCAGTCAAGTCTTGACATTTTAATCCCGTTTGTATCTTTGAAAACCCGTTAACTTGTATTTATTAAATAAATACGTTGGGTGATGATTTATATTTATGTTAAATAAATATAACCAAAGAATAATCATTTTTAATAAGTCAACTAAGTCTTGAATATTGAGTTTAAAATAATAATGTTTATTATTATTTTCATGAGTTTGTATAATTATTTTTAATTAAATAATTACGTGTTTGATTTGTTAATCTTGCAAGTTATAATTATATTTAAATAATTATGATTAACAACATTTTGGTGAATGGAACATAGTTTATATCTTTTTGCAAGTAATTATTTGTCAAGAATAATTATTAAATGTTCGATTTGTTTTTGAAACATGAATCGTTTGAAAGATATATTCTAAGTTATAACATTTAATCATTTATTTTTCGAAATCGTTTAAATATTTCTTTGGCATGAAATGTGTATTTCTTCCTTAAACATTTTCAAAACATTGTAACGACTCTTGGATTTATATAAAGTTGTCTTTATAAAGACTTGATTTTATTTAAAATCTCCAACGAACGTAAGTCCATTTTTGGTTACTTTGGTTTCATCAAAGTAGCATCATAATCCATATAAGCATTTAAAGTCAATAGCTTGTCTTTGATTTATTTTTATAAAATCCTTTTATAAAAATATTTAGTTTTCACAAGTGACTTTTTATAGAAAAATGCTCATTTATAGCAACAAAATCTATAAAATTATGTTATAAAAATTATTTTTTTCTCTTTATGTTAACCATTTATGTTATAAGTTACATATGTAACTTTGTTTAAATCATTTCATCTTGTTTAGTAGATTTATTTGTTTAACATTGTTTTAACATGTAACATAACATGATTTGAATTAAATCAACTAACACTTTGTGTTAGGACATATATATAAATAAACAATCAACTAACACATTGGTGTTAGGACTTATAAATAAATAAATAATCAACTAACACATTGGTGTTAGGACTTTTAAATATAAATAACAATAAACTAACATTCTCATGTTAGGACATCAAATAATAAACTATCAACTAACATTTTCATGTTAGGACATAAAATATATAAAGATCAACTAACACATTGGTGTTAGGACACTTAAATAAACATGTATAGATTGTTAGTTATCATTTAATTTATATGAAGAGGTTTGAGTTTTATTTAAAACAACTAACTATGAAATCAAGATTTCATTTTTTCAAGAATCATGGTGCACACCATATTACTTTCCTTGGATTTCATAAGTGTGTTTCACCACACTTTTTGGCTGTCTTTAAACATTTTAAATGCACCAAAAAAAAGTGTTTGATCTTGGAAGAAAGGAGGTTAAAGATAGAGTTTTTGTTAGTTGACCAAACAAAACACAAACATTCTTAGTTATTTGGTTGGTTGTTGTCAAGACTTGAGGGTTTCATGGGGTGGAAAGTGTGTAGAAAATGTGAGTTAGAAGACTCACAAGAATCAAAAAGAAAATCGGTGGAGGTGGTGGTGGTCCGGCGGTGGTCCGGTAGGCGGAGTAGCGGCGGCGGAGGGTGGCCGGCGGTGGTCCGGCGGTGGCGGCAGGGTGGTGGAGTGGGGTTCTCGGCCGAACAAAGAGGGAGAGGGGAGGAGAGTGGGTGTTTTGTTTGGTTGGGTGCAAGTGGACAAGGTGGGGGCTTGGTTCCTTTTATAATCATGATTACGGGTATTAACCCTTGGATATTAGTGTGTTGTCAACACCACAATTCTCCCAACTAATCTCAAGTGTAGGTGGTTTGTTTTATAAATTTTATAAAAGTTTAGAAGCTTTTATAAAATATGGAAGGGTTAGGAGTTATTAAAAATCATAACTTTTTAAAATAAAACCCAAGTATAATTAATCCAATTGAATGGTGGTTTTTATTTTTATAAAAGTTGTTGATCCAAGTTTTATAAAAATATTAGTGGGTTGAAAGGTTGGTTTAATTTTTATAAAAACTAGTGGGCTAAACAATTTTACTAAATTGTTTACATGTGGGCCAAAACCCAATAATAAAAGAAAAGTGAGGTGGGCCGAAGCCAATTGCGGTTTGGAAGGAGAATGGGCCGAGGCCCATTCGGGTTCGTTGTGTGGTCACGGGCCGAAGCCCAAGACAGAAAAAGAGGACGGTTGGGCCGGTTTGGGCCGGGTACCGGTTGGGCCGGTTTGGGCCGGGTACCGGCTGGGCCGAAAGGTGAGAAGGACCGGGTTCGGCCCAAGGCTAATTAGGCCGTGGGTCGGGCCGGCGGGTCGGGTTGATGACTCGGTTAGTCAACGCGAACCTTCGGGTAAATTTTTGGGTTGATCCGGACATTTTTGGGCTTATTGGGCTTACCAGGCCCAATAGGTGAAACGAGTTACTCGTTTGGCTAAGTCTTGACAACGTAACGTTTTTCATAACATTTTAAATTCATAAAACGTTTTAACAGTTTGATAAAATATAAAATATCAAATTTTATATTTAATTTCTTATTATTAAAGTTCCATTAATAATAACATGAAACGTTCATATTTCACAGTTATTTAACGCGAAATTTAAATCAGTTAATCATTTAACTAAACGTAGTTAATCATGCGGTTTAAAAACAGTAATCACATAATTATCACATAATAAAAGTCAACTAAAGTCAACGGAGAGAGGGTTTGACCTGATTTTTGGGCCGGATGTCACATTCTCCCCCAGTTAGAAGAATTTCGTCGCGAAATTCAGTTCTGGTTATTGGTGGATGCGACGTTTTCAAACAGACGTGGATACTTTCGACGCTTTTGATCCTCGCGTTCCCAAGTGTACTCAGGTCCTCGTCTGGAGTTCCATCGCACCTTGACTATGCGAATGCGGCTATGCTTCAGCTTTTTTATTTCTCGGTCGAGTATCTCAACAGGCTCCTCAATAAAGTGTAGGGTCTCGTCGACTTGAATTTCATCAAGAGGGACGATAAGTGTTTCATCAGATAGACATTTCTTAAGGTTACAAACATGGAAGACATTGTGAACGCTGCTTAGCTCGGCGGGCAGATTTAAACGGTAAGCTACATGTCCGATGGTTTCGGTGATATCAAAGGGACCGATGTAACGAGGGTTGAGCTTTCCTCGTTTGCCGAACCGGATGACACCTTTCCAAGGTGACACCTTTAGCATGACGCGATCACCCTTTTTGAAGGACAAGGGTTTGCGTCGGTTGTCGACGTAGCTCTTTTGTCTGTCTCGGGCAGCTTTCAGACGATCACGGACTTGAAAGATTTTCTCATTCGTTTCGAAGATTAACTCGGGACCAGTTAACTGGCTATCTCCGATTTCAGTCCAGTAGAGTGGGGATCTATATTTTCTCCCATAAAGTGCTTCAAACGGTGCAGCTTTAATGCTGGTGTGATAGCTGTTGTTATACGAGAATCCGGCAAGAGGGAGGTGCTCGTCCCACTTGGGTCCGAAATCTATCACACATGCTCTCAGCATATCCTCTAGCGTTTGGATAGTTCTCTCACTTTGGCCATCTGTCTGCGGATGGTAGGCAGTACTCATATCGAGTCGTGTACCCAAAGCTTTCTGTAGAGATTTCCAAAAGTGTGCGGTGAATCGACTATCTCGGTCGGATATGATGGATTTGGGCACACCGTGGCGCGAGACAACTTCCTTTATGTAAAGCTTGGCTCGCTTATCCATCTTATCCTTCTCGTTGACCGGTAGGAAGTGTGCCGACTTTGTCAATCGATCTACTATCACCCAGATAGCGTCATATCCAGATCGGGATTTGGGCAATTTCGTGATAAAATCCATGGATATTTCTTCCCATTTCCATTCCGGGATTACCGGCTGAGTCAACAATCCCGAAGGTTTCTGGTATTCGGCTTTGACCTTCGAACATGTTAAGCATTTGCCGACATAGGTGGCTATCTCGGCTTTCATGTTTGGCCACCAGAATTGTTTCTTCAGACCGTGATACATCTTGTCTGATCCGGGATGAATGGAATATCTTGACTTGTGAGCTTCATCGAAAATTAATTGCCTTAACCCTCCATAGACAGGTACCCATAGCCTGTCTATGAAGCTCTTGGTTCCGTCGGGTTTCTCTTCCAGTTGCTTCTCCATTCCACGTAAACCTTCTCCGGATAGGTTTTCCGGTTTGAGCGCTTCAATCTGAGCGTCGCGCACTTGTGAAACGAGATTCGAATGTATGGTCATACTCAAGGCTCGAACCCGAAGTGGCTTGGCACGCTCTTTCCTGCTCAGGGCGTCGGCTACGGCGTTAGCTTTGCCCGGATGATAACGAATCTCGCATTCGTAATCATTTAGCAGTTCCACCCATCGGCGTTGTCTCATATTCAATTCCTTCTTATTGAAAATGTGCTGGAGGCTTTTGTGATCAGTGAATATGGTACACTGTGTACCATATAGTTAGTGCCTCCAGATCTTGAGAGCAAAGACAACGGCTCCGAGTTCCAAATCGTGGGTCGTATAATTTTTCTCGTGACTCTTCAGTTGTCGTGATGCGTAGGCGATGACTTTCTCTCGTTGCATCAACACACATCCTAAACCTTGATGCGACGCATCGCAGTAAAAAACGAAGTCTTCGATTCCATCGGGTAGTGATAGAATCGGGGCATCACAAAGCTTTTGCTTCAGTAACTAAAATGCTGCTTCGATCTTGGCATCCCATATGAACTTCTTATCTTTCTGGGTCAGAGCGGTCAGTGGCTGGGCTATCTTTGAGAAGTTCTCGATAAATCGACTATAATAGCCAGCGAGACCCAAGAATTGTCGAATCTCGGTTGGAGTCGTAGGCGTACTCCAATCCTTGATTGCTTCAATTTTTGTGGGATCCACGTGGATACCTCGATTGTTGATCACATGACCCAAAAAGTGTACCTCACGAATCCAAAAGTCGCATTTGGAGAATTTCGCGTAGAGTTCTTCCTTCTTCAACAATTCCAGGATAAGCCTTAGATGTTCTTCGTGTTCTTCCTTACCACGGGAGTAGATAAGGATGTTGTCAATGAACACAATAACAAATTTATCCAGATAAGGTTTGCATACGCGGTTCATTAGATCCATGAACACAGCCGGTGTGTTTGTCAAACCAAATGGCATTACGAGGAACTCATAATGGCCATAGCGTGTTCTGAACGCTGTCTTCGAAACATCTTCCTCTCTAACTCTGAGTTGATGGTATCCTGACCTCAGATCGATCTTGGAATAGAAGCTCGATCCTTGAAGTTGATCAACAGGTCGTCAATCCTAGGAAGTGGGTAACGGTTCTTCACGGTTAGCTTGTTTAGTTCCCGGTAGTCGATGCACATTCGAAAAGTTCCGTCTTTCTTCTTGACAAATAGCACGGGTGCTCCCCAGGGAGAGTGGCTTGGACGGATGAAGCCCTTATCTAGTAGTTCTTGTAATTGGCTAGATAACTCCTGCATTTCGGAAGGTGCCAGACGGTACGGAGATCTGGCTACGGGGGCGGCACCGGGTGCCAAGTCGATGCGAAACTCTACTTGT